>CM075776.1:44857733-45235233 GCA_037974665.1 Ehretia macrophylla | reverse complement strand
AACTAAGCTAGGAATTAAAAGAACCACAAGCTATCTCTCGGCCAAGCAAGGAGAGAAGGCCTTTTTGTGCATCTTCAAGAGAATTGTGCATCTTCATCTATTATCTTGCTAAGGTGAGGGTTAATCTCTTTTAAAAGCTTTCAAAAATCACATGCATGCCATCATATGACTATATTTACCTCTGTAGTTGTTGTATATGTGTGTATATGAGCTTATATGACCATGCATGGCTAGATATTTGGCTAGAACTTGAAGATGGGTAAAATCGCGTAGCTGGCAAATTTCTGACTTGGTAGAGTGAAGTACATTTGGCCTCTAATTTCCTAGCTTAGTAACCAAGTTCTTAGTAGGTGCATGTGGTTAGAACAAGAAGAAAAGAAATGGAAGCTAGCAAACTCACCTAAGCTGAAATAGAGGTTCAAAGAGCTTGCATGTGTATCTTTTGCACTCTAGCTTTGCTTGGTCGAGTTCCTTGGTTGCTTGGAAGTCTTGAAGAGCCTTAGGATGAAGAACTTAGCTATGGAGTCTACAATATTCGGCTAGGGCTGAGAGAGAGAGAGAAGAATGAGAGGGAGAGAGAGAAATGTGAGAAAGAAAGAAAGAATGAAATAAAAAATGAAAGGCTTTGAAGAGAATGATGCATATGTCGGCCAAGGGCCTTGCAATTTCACATTTTTGTGTCTTCAAGGAGCATTTTTGAATCCTTAGCATGGGCAATTGAGAATGGGTCGAGAATGGTGCATTGGGGAGAGTTTTTGAGCCATTTTTTTTATGCATTGTGTCATTAAATTGTCATAGAATGTTTGAGGAATAAATTTTGAAATTGGATTGCATGCTCAAAGCTCCTAGTAGTCGGCCAAGGCTTGTGCAAAATCTGAATTTTTTGTCTTGTTCAAGGCTTATTTTATTGTGTGTTTGGGATATGCAAAGAATAAAGAATAAATAATAAAGAATGTCTAGCTTTTTGTGAAATTTTGTCTTCTAGTGGGTTGAATTAGTAATTTAATATTAATTAGTGGGATTTGTAGGATTAATTAATGACCTAGTGCTCCGTGTAAGATGCTTTCTTGATTAGCGTGAGGACACGCTTTCCTAGGTTTAGGGCAGCACTACGAGGTAGGGCACAACTACGAGACGAATGCACGTTTCCCAAGTAAATGCACACAACCCTAAATGTATGCACGTAATTCGATGCAAGGCACACAAAACGAAACACAATTCTTAAACCTAGGTCAAGGCACGCAAATCTAGGTTAGGGCACACGAAATGAGGTATCGCACGTAAATCGAGGTCGGGCCTCACATCCTCCCCTCCTTAAAAGAATTTCGTCCTGAAATTCAATATTACCTTTGAAATAAAGCTGGATACTGTTGCTCCATCTAGTCTCGCCTTTCCCACGTTGCTTCTTCAACTTCATGATGATCCCACAACACTTTCACCATCGGTATAGTTTTGTTACGCAACTCCCGATCTTGCTGGTCTAGGATCCGAATGGGCTTCTCCTCATAAGACAAGTTCTCCCAAAGCTGCAATGGCTCTGGCTCCAAGATATGCGATGGATCAGGGTGATACTTCCGTAGCATAGAAATATGAAAGACGTCGTGAATATTGGAGAGGTTTTGGGGTAGTTCCAGGCGATACGCCAACTTGCCAACCTTCTCAATTATCTCAAATGGTCCTACAAACCTCGGGCTCAACTTTCCACCCTTGCCGTGTTTAATCAGTCCCCTCTGGGGTGATATCTTCAAGAACACCTTGTCGCTGACCTCAAACTCTATGCTCCGTCTCTGCCGGTCTGCATAACTTTTCTACCTACTTTGGGCGGTAAGCATCCGCTTCCGGATAAGGTGGATATTATCAACAGTCTTCATAAGTTTAGGTAGAAGGGTCGGGTCAAAAGTCTTCGTCTCACCTACTTCATCCCAGTAAATTGGGGTTCGACACTTACGTCCATACAACGCCTCAAATGGGGCTATCCCAATAGTGGCCTGATAACTATTATTATAAGCGAACTCCGCTAGAGATAGGTATTTCTCCCAACCTTTCCCGAAGTCTAAAACACACGCCCTTAGCATATCCTCTAGAATCTGAATGGTTCTCTCAGATTGTCCATCAGTCTGAGGGTAATAAGCCGTGCTGAAACTCAACTTCGTTCCCAAAGCTTCTTGCAATCTCTTCCAAAATCGGGAAGTAAAACGAGGATCCCTATCCGATACAATACTCACAGGCATCCCGTGCAATCTTACAATCTCCACCACATATATATCTCCCAATTTCTCAGGACTATCCTCCTTGTTCATCGATAAGAAGTGCGCTGACTTAGTCAATCTATCCACTATGACCCAAATGGCGTCATGAGCCTTTTGTGACCTGGGCAGGTCCATGACAAAGTCCATAGTTATATGTTCCCATTTCCATTGAGGGATCTCCAACAGCTGAAGTAAACCTGTTGGCCGTTGATGTTCTGCTTTGACTCTCTGGCAAGTCAAACACCGTGCCACAAACTCCGCAATCTCTCTTTTCATGTTATTCCACCAATAGTGTTGCTTCAAATCCCGGTACATCTTTGTTCCGCCGGGGTAAATAGTGTATCTTGAATTATGGGCTTCTTCAAGAATCTTCTTTTTCAGCTCTGGCTCATTAGGAACAAAAATCCGATTCCTAAACCTCCAAACACCATCATCATGAAACTTGAAATCTGTGTTGCTTTCTTTAATCTTCTAAAATTGTTGGTCCTTCTGTTGAGCCTCTCATAATTCAGACAACAAGGTCGATTGAACCTGTGTAGTGGCAAATAGTAACCCTTTTTGAGTCAATTGTGGTTTCCATAAGAATGCTTCTTCCAACAACTCCTGCACCTTGATTTCCAATTTTGCCATGCTCGCTTTCTGACTTAAGGCATCTACAACTACATTTTCTTTACCGAGCACATAATTGATTGTGCAGTTATAATCATCCAAAAGCTCCGTCCACCGTCTTTGTCTTATGTTCAACTCTTTTTATGAGAACAAGTATTTCAAGCTCTTGTGATCAATGAATACCACAAACTTTTACCCCATAGATAGTGCCTCTATTTCTTGAGTGCAAACACAATAGCCGCTAACTCCAAATCATGCGTCGGGTAGTTCAATTAATACGGCTTCGGTTTCCTAGAAGCATATGCAATCATTCTACCATTTTGCATCAACACACAACCTAGTCTTCCCAAGGTGCCATGGGATTTGGTAATAGAAATATGATGGATTAGGTTGTCGTCCTTTTCATGGCTCACGACGTACGATCCGGGACGGAAAAACAGCGCAAAAAAAGAAAAATATCCAAAAACTAATGAAAACGTTCACTTTTGGGCTCCGAAAATAGGCGGAGCTGAACAAGCTTGTTGACCTCATCGTAGAGATCTCGGATAGCTTTCCAATGGCATGCTGTGCGCCGTGTAACTCTTTCTGGATCAAAAGTTATGGGTACCGGAGCGACGGAGACCTGGTCCCATGCCCCACACCCTCGGTTTGTGGGTCCACCCTGTACGTGAAGCGAAGTTGTCTTGCCCATGGTGCCGTGGGATTGGGTAATAGAAATGTGATGGATTAGGTTGTCGTCCTTTTCACGGCTCACGACGTACGATTCGGGATGAAAAAATAGCACAAAAGAAGAAAAGTGTCCTGAAATTGCTGAAAATGTTCAATTTTGGGCTCTGAAAATAAGCGCAGCCGTGCAGTCTTGCCGCCCCCTTCGTAGAGCTCTCGGAGAGATTTCCATTGGTACGCTGTGCGCCGCATAACTCCTTACGGATTAAAAGTTATGTGCACCGGAGTGACGGAGACCTGGTCCCAAGCCCCACGTTGTGAGGCCCGACCTTGATTTGCGTGCGATACCTCGTTTTATGTGCCCTAATCTAGACTTGCGTGCCTTGACCTAGGTTTAAGAATTGTGTTCATTTTGTGTGCCATGCATTGAATTAAGTGCATTCATTTAGGGTTGCATGCATTTACTTGGAAAACGTGCGTTCATCTCGTAGTTTATGCCCTACCTCGTAGTGCGTGCCCTAGACCTAGGATAGCGTGCCCTCATGCTAATCAAGAAAGCATCTTACACGAAGCACTAGGTTATTAATTAATCCTACAAATTCCACTAACTATTATTAAACTACTAATTCAACCCACTAGAATACAAAATCTCACAAAAAGCTAGACATTCCTTATTCTTCATTCTTTATTCTTTTTGCACTTTCAACACACAATTAAATAATGCTCAAAAGATGACAAAAATTCAGAATTTAAGCTAGCCTTGGCCGACCACTATGTGTATTTGAACTAGCATTGCATAATTTATTAACAATCCTAGACATTCTATGACAACTAATGACACAAATGCATAAAAAATTAGCTCAAAACTCCTCAAAACTCCACCAATCTCGACAATGCTCCTTGCCCATGCTAGGTGATTCAAAATTCAAGCTTCTTGAAGACACAAATCTGAATTTTTGTACGCCCAAGGCTGACCCATGCTTCATCTTTTGCAAAGCCATCATTTTTCTTTCATTTCTCTCATTCTTCTCACATTTCTCTCTCTCCCTCTCATTCTTCTCTCTCTCTCGGCCTTGGCTGAGTTTCATCTTACCATTGCTCATCTTCATCATTCTACGGTGCATCAAGACAAGCAACAAGCAAAGGGACTCGACCAAGCTAGCTAAGTTGCAAGAATCATACATGCAAGCTCTTTGCGTTACCATTTCGGCCTTGGTGAGTTTGCTAGCTTCCATTTCTTTTCTTATTGTTCTAACCACATGCATCTACTAAGAACTTGGCCACTAAGCTAGGAAAAATAGAGAAAATTGAGTTGGAGTCTCGGCTAAGCAAGGAAGAAGAAGAAATTTGTGCTTCATCAAAGTTTTGTGCATCTTCTTGCTGATTTGCTAAGGTGAGGGCTAAAACTTCTTGAAAATCTTTCAAAAATCCACATGAATGCTCTTAAATGTATGTCTTTGCTTCTGTTCTTGAGTTATATGTGTGTTCATAAGCTTTTACAACCATGCATGGCAAGATTTTGGCTTGAAGATGATGATAGATGAAATCAGGTTTGGTGACAGCTCTCTGTCTTGTTGTTGCGAGGTGAGTTTGGCTAGGCAAATGATGTTTAAAATGCATTAAAATTTCTAGGTAACTAGTTTTGCCAGTTTTGAACATTTTTCACAGAAATAGGCCAAAGCTAATTTTGAATCTAAGGTCCTAAAAATGGAAAATCATTAAAATGTGTCCAAATATGGAAGTCTGGAAAAATGAAGCAGGTTTTGGCAGATGCACTGACCTTGTAGAACAAACCAGTTTTGACTTAGTAATGATGTCAAAAATGTATTAAATTTGGTGTGCTACTATTTTTTTCAGTTATGGAAATTTTTGTCAGAAATGGACTAAGGCTAAATCTGACCCTAAGGACCTAAACAACGACAAGTATTGAAATGTGTGCAAATCTGGACAGTTTTGTGCAATCCCACTGTTTTGGCTATAACTATTGATCCCGAACTCCAAATGATGCAAGGCTTGTTTCTGAATTTAGTTCACTTATTAAGCTTTAATTTGACATCTTATTCACTAGAATTGGATATTTTTTGCTTGTCTTAACGATTGTGAGAAAACAGCATATTGCAGTGAGGGTTTCACTTAGTTATATGCTTAGAAAATTTGCTGTAACTTCTCTTGTGGTATTAAATGCTTGGGATTGTGGCATTGGGATGTTGTGTGGACTGTTTTGAATACTTGGGGATGTTTGAATTAATTGATGCATGGCTTGAGATTGATTTTGAGTTGACTTGGGGCTTAATCGGACGGGTAAGCACGAAATGGAAACCCTAGTGACTAGGTAAACTTGCTAAGTGTTGATCCTTTGGATATTGTGTGTAATTATATGTTTAGTAGGCTGCCCGTAGTTGCCCTTATAACCCTAAATGTGATTTTGATCATTGCATGTTGACAAATAGGCCTTTCTTGCATCCGAACCCACGTAGATGTTGTTGCATGTTGAATAGTCTTATTATTTGATTACGTGGACTTTTAATTGAGTTATATGACTTGATTTACGTGTGTACATGGCTGCCCGTTTAATGTTCATATAACTCCATATGCCTTTCAAGTGAAATTACTTGTCTTATCGTGCGTCGCTTGTTTACTTGTCAATGTCCAATCTTGTGACTGTCCGGAGGCAACCTACTTTGTTGTCCTCCTAATGTTATATATTAAATGTCATAAATGTGCATTGCATATAAGGTTGCAACCTTTCATTCTGGCGTGGTAGCGTTCACGCACACCGGGCGGCATCGGGCTTGCCGGTGCAACCGTGACTACCATTGTCCAATTCCCTCTCTCGCTTGGGGGCTAGACTTCCTCGAAGAGTTGGGTCGTAGGATTTCGGGGTACATCCGGAGTACACCCACTTGGCGTGATAAGGGGATGATTTGAAGTCGGCCACAACAACTGAGAGCAAAAGCTCACCGTATCCTTTTACTATATGTATAAGTACTTTCGCTTGGTTCCTAGAGGACCTCGGGGAGGAAAGACTGGTAATTGTGTTCCTTTACTTTATATTATTGTTATGTACTTAATTGTGTACATTCATGCTTACAAAAGGATTTTCATAAGTTGAACCGGAAAATGAGTTTCAAAACCTATTTCTCATTCCCCCTCGCTGAGTTCATAAGGACTCACCCTCTTTTATCATCTCAGGTGAAGAAGATCAAGAATAGGTACCTGAGGACGATGTTCCTAACGATGATTCATTGGAGTGATTACCTGTCCTATGTGCTTTGCGTGATTATGGCTATTGTGAACTATGCTACTTGAAGACTATTTCTTTTATGTTGCTCAATGTTTGTAATGTAAAACACCCCCGTTGTAATTTGGGGTCTAATTTTGGTTTGTACTGATATTTACTAGACAAACACTAGACACTACTATGGTCATTTTGCTATTATTGCTGCTAGCATCTATAATAGGATTATGAAGTATTAGGTAAGGGCTAAGTAAAATGAACCAACCAAATCTTAAGCAGGTACTCGTTGTTAAGCTAAGATCAACAGGTACTTTTGTAACGAGGATAAACAAACAAACGAGACATGGTATCATGCTAGATTATTAATCAAACGAGACATCGAGATAACCAGTAGGCATTTCAATTGATGGTAAATAGTAATCTTAGTTAGAAATGAGATTGAGAATTTGAACATTTGAAGCGTTTAGAGAATTAGGTCAAACCAAATAGCCCAATTACAGTCGTTATGCTGCCAATTTTTCAGGAAATTTTAGAGTTTAGGCTAAAACATTAAGTGTTTAATCTTCATAAACGGTTAAGTATGTGATATGACTTGAATATTTAGATCACACCCTAGTCTAACCTTATAGGCCGGGTTGGGGCGTGACATACGCCCTCGGTTTGTAGGCCCAGCATCTACGTGAAGCGAAGTTGTCTTGCCCAAGGTGCCATGGGATTCGGTAATAGAAATGTGATAGATTAGGTTGTCGTCCTCTTCGCAGCTCACGACGTACGATCCGGGATGAAAAAACAGCGCAAAAGAAGAAAAGTGACCCGAAATTGATGAAAATGTTTGATTTTGGACTCAAAAAATAGGTGCAGCCGGGCAGGCTTTCTATCCCCGTCGTAGAGCTCTCGGAGAGCTTTCCAACGGTATGCTGTGCGCCACGTAACTCCTTACGGATCAAAAGTTATGGTCACCGGAGCGACGAAGACTTGGTCCCAAGCCCTACGCCCTCGGTTTGCGGGCCCATCCTTTACGTGAAGCGAAATTGTCTTTCCCAAGGTGCCATGGGATTCAGTAATAGAAATGTAATGGATTTGGTTGTCGTCCTTTTCGCGGCTCACGACATACGATCCGGGACGAAAAGACAGTGCAAAAGAAGAAAAGTGTCCCAAAACTGATGAAAACGTTCAATTTTGGGCTCCGAAAATAGGCGCAGCTGAGCAGGCTTGCTACCCCCGCCGTAGAGCTCTCAGAGAGCTTTCTAACGGTATGATGTGCACCGCGTGACTCCTTACTGAACAAAAGTTATGGGCACCGGAGCAACAGAGACCTAGTCCTAAGCCCCACGCCCTCGGTTTGCGGGCCAGCCTCTACGTGAAGCGAAGTTGTCTTGCCCAAGGTACAGTGGTATTCGGTGATAGAAATGTGATGGATTAGGTTGTCGTACTTTTCGCGGCTCACGACGTACGATCCGGGACGAAAAAACAGCGCAAAAGAAGAAAAGTATCCCAAAACTGATGAAAACGTTCGATTTTGGGCTTCGAAAACAGACACAGCCGAGCAGGCTTGCTGCCCCCATCATAGAGCTCTTGGAGAGCTTTCCAACGGCATGTTGTGCGCCGCGTGACTCCTTACGGATCAACGGCATGCTGTGCATCGCGTGACTCTTTACGGATCAGCTTCCCCGAAGAATTTAGACGGGTGAAAGTCAAGGAACTCTCGCATTCTGTTGTTTCTCCCATTGTTACCATCATTCCTGTTATTGTTGTTGTTTGCTTCACGTGCATCTTGACGTTCCATCACTTGTGACACGCGATCCATATCATTCGCAATCATATTAAACATAGCCATGCCGAGATTAGTTTGATGAGCATCTCCGGTCTCTTGGGGCTCACCGCTCCTATTAGTATTGCGGGTACTAGGGCCAGCCATCTATAGGCACAGATTATTATGCACAATTTATTGGAATACGACAAACAAGAATTTAATGTATAAGGTATGCAACATACAATTTTATATAGACACACAATTCTCGAAACAGTTAAGACATATTAATCACATAAGCACATAGAACATAGAAGGCACAATTAACATTATCACACATAAACAAGTCATCCTAATAACCTTAGGGCTTCTACCCATGGTCCGAGAGTTAAACCTGGCTTAAGAAATCTAAGCTCTGATACCATTTCTCTAAGGTGTCACGCCCCAACCCGACCTATTGAGGTTAGACTAGGGAGTAATCTAAACATTCAAGTCATTTCACGTACTTAATCGTTCATGAAGGTTTAACACTTAACGTTTAGCCTAAACTCCACAAATTCTCTGGAAAACCGGCAGCATAACGGTTGTAATTGGGCTCTTTAGTTTGACCTAATTCTCTAAACGCCTCGAAACTTTCAATCTCAAATTCATTTCCAACTAAGATTATTATTTATCACCAATCGAAATGCCTACTAGTTATCTCAGAGTCTCGTTTGATTAACAACCTAGCATGATAACTCTGTCTCGTTTGTTTGTTAATCCTTGTTACAAAAGTACATGTTAATCTTAGCCTACCAATGAGTACCTGCTTAAGATTGGATAGATTCATTTTACTTAATCCTTTACCTGATACTTCATAAGCCTGTGATAGATACTAACAAGTAGCGATAGCAAAAACGACCATAGGAGTGTCTATCTAGTTATGATCAGTACAACCCAAAATTTGACCCCAAATTACAACGGGGGTCATTTACAATACAACAAAAAGTAACATAAGAAATAGTCTTCAAGCAATATATCGTTCACGAAATGGCCATAGTCAAGTAAGGCACGTAGGGCAAGCAATCATTCCAAGGAGTCATCAATAGGCACGTTGTCCTCGGGTACCTGTTCCTGGTCTTCTTTACCTGAGATGATAAAAGAGGGTGAGTCCTTATGAACTCAGCGAGGGGGGAACGAGAAATACGTTTTAAAACTCTTTTTCTGGTTAACTTATGAAAAATCCCTTTTTGAAAACATGTCACGTATTACAAGTAATAAGATACGCAAGTATAAGAATCAAATTGAGCAACAAATACAATTACCAATCATTTCAAGGATACGGTGAGTATTTGCTCTCAATATCGATTTCGATATGATTGTTGCGGCCAACTTCAATCATCCACTTATCGCTCCCATTTAGGTGTACTCCGGATGTACCCCGAAAACCTACGACCCAACTCTCCGAGGGTGGAATGCCAAGCGAGAGAGGGAATTGGACCATGGTAGTCACGGTAGCACCGGCAAGCCCAATGCCGCCCGGCGTGCGTGAAACGCTACCATGCCACAATGAAAGGTTGCAACCTTGTATGCAATGCACATTTATAACATTTAACATATCACATTAGGAGGACAACAAAGTAGGTTGCCTCCGAGCAGTTATAAGATCGCACGTTGACAAGTAAATGCATGAGGCATGTTTGACATGTAATTTCACTTGTAAAACGCATGGAGTTATATGAATATTAAACGGACAGCCATGTAACACATGTGAATCAAGTCATATAACTCATTTCGGGGTTCACGCAATCAAATAATAAGGTCATACAATATGCAACGACATCTACGTAGGACCGGGTGCAAGAAAGGTCTACTTATCAACATGTAATTGTCGGAATCACATTTAGGGCTATAAAGACAACTACGGGCTGCCCACTAATCACACAAATAGACACGATAACCATAGGATTGATACTTAGCGAGTTTTTCATAGTCACTAGGGTTTCAATTCATGCTTACACGTACGATTAAGCCACGAGTTGACAAGTAATCAAACCAAAGCATGCATCGATTAATTAAACATCCTCAAGTATTCAAAACAGTCCACACAACATCCAAGTGCCACAATCCCAAGCATTTAATACAACAAGAGAAGTTACAATAATTTTCAAAGCATATCACTAGATGAAAACCTCACTGCAATTGACTGTTTTCTCACAATCATTGAGACAAGAAAAAAATCTCCAATTCCAGTTGACAAAATGTCAAATTAAAGCTTAAGGAGTGAACTAAATCCAGAAACAAACCTCGCATCATTTGGAGTTCGGATTCAAGAGTTATAGCCAAAACCGTGAGACTACGCAAAACTGTCCAGATTTGTACACATTTCAATACGTGTCATTTTTTAGGGCCTTAGGGTCAGATTTAGCCTTAGTCTGTTTCTGACAAAAATGTCCAGAACTGAACAATCTAGCCACATACGAAAGTTAATGCATTTTGGATATCATTTACTAAGTCAAAACTGGTTCGTTCTACAAGGACAGTGAACTGCCAAAAACCTGCTTCATTTTCCCAGATTTTCCAGATTTGGACACCTTTCGATGTTTTTCCATTTTGGTGACCTTAGAATCAAAATTTTCTTTGGCCTATTTCTACAAAAAATGCTCATAACTGGAAAAACTAGTTACCTACCAATTTTCACGCATTTTCAACATCATTTACCTGGTCAAATTCACTTCGCTCCAACAAGTCAAAAGACTGTCATTTACGCAATTTCACTTATCTTCACATTCTAGCCAAATATCTTGCCATGGATGTTTATAAAAGCTCATGTACACACATATATCACAAGTACAGAGGTAAAAATAGACATTTAAAGGCATGCATGTGGTTTTTGAAGGCTTTTCAAAAGAGTTTTAGCCCTCACCTTAGCAAGACAATAATGAAGATGCACAAAGCTCTTGATGATGCACAAGATCGACTTTTCTCCTTGCTTGGTCGAGAGATGACTTGAGATTCTTAATTCCTAGCTAAGTTACCATGTCCCTAGTATGTGCATGTGGTTAGAACAAAAAGAAAATGAAATAGAAGCTATCAAACATACCTATGCCGAAATGAAGGCTCTATGAGCTTGCATGTATGTCTTTTTGCATTCTAGCTTGCTTAGTCGAGTTCCTTAGTGTCTTGTATGTCTTGATGTTAGGATGATGAAATTAAGCTATGGAGTCTATAATTGCAGCCAAGGCCGAGAGAGAGAGAGTGAATGTGAGAAAGAAATGAAAAGCTTGAGGAATTTTGATGCCTTGGATGCATGTGTCGGCTATGGGCTTCACAAAATTCTGATTTTGTGTCTTCAAAAGCATAAGTTTAATTTTGATGCCTTGAATTGTCTAGCATGGGCAATTGAGTGGGTCGAGATTTTGGTGCATTAGGTAGGGTTTTGAGTCATTTTTTTTTTATGCTTTGTGTCATAGGTTGTCTAAGTTTAATTTTGAATTATGCAAAGCAAGCACAAAATCCATCTCATGGTCGGCCAAGGCTTGATCAAATCTGAATTTTTTTGTCTTGTTTGAGCATTATTTTATTGTGTGTTTGGGATGTGCAAAAGAATAAAGAATAAAGAATAAGAATGTTTAGCTTTTGGTGAAATTTCGTCTTCTAGTGAGTTGAATTAGCATTTTAATATTGGTTAGTGGAGTTTGTAGGATTAATTAATACTCTAGTGCTTCGTGTAAGATGCTCTCTTGATTAGCGTGTGGGCACGCTTTCTTAGGATTAGGGCACACGCTACGAGATGAATGCACATTTTCCCAAGTAAATGCACGCAACTCTAAATGAATGCACGTAATTCAATGCAAGACACATAAAATGAAACACGACTCTTAAACCTAGGTCAAGGCACGTATATCTAGGTTAGGGCACATAAAACAAGGTATCGCACGTAAATCGAGGTCAGGCCTTACAGCAGAAGAGCAGGCTTGCTGCCCCCGTCGTAGAGCTCTTGGAAAGCTTTCTAACGGTATCCTGTGCGCCACGTAGCTCTTTACGGATCAAAAGTTATGGGCACCGGAGCGACGGAGACCTAGTCCCAAGCCCCACGCCCTCAGTTTGGGGTCCCAGCCTCTACGTGAAGTGAAGTTGTCTTGCCCAAGGTGCCATGGGATTCGATAATAGAAATGTAATGGATTATGTTGTCGTCCTTTTCGCGGTTCACGACGTACGATCCATAATGAAAAAATAGCGCAAAAGAAGAAAAGTGTCCCGAAACTGTTGAAAACGTTTGATTTTGGGCTCCGAAAACAGGCGTAGCATAGCTGGCTTGCCGCCCCCGTCGTAGAGCTCTCGGAAAGCTTTCCAACGGTATGATGTGCGCCGCGTAACTCCTTACGGATCAAAAGTTATGGGCACGGAGGGACGGAGACCTGGTCCCAAGCCCCACGCCCTCGGTTTGCGGGCCTAGCCTCTACGTGAAGTGAAGTTCTCTTGCCTAAGGTCCCATGGGATTCGGTAATAGAAATGTGATGGATTAGGTTGTCATCCTTTTCGCGGTTCATGACGTACGATCCGGGATGAAAAAATAGCGCAAAAGAAGAAAAGTGTCTCGAAACTGTTGAAAACGTTCGATTTTGGGTTCCGAAAATAGGCGCAGCCGAGCAGGCTTGATGCACCCGTCATAGAGCTCTCGGAGAGTTTTCTAATGATATGTTGTGTGTCACGCCCCAACCCGGTCTATAAAGGTTAGACTAGGGTGTGATCTAAACATTCAAGTCATATCTCGTACTTGACCGTTCAAGAGGGTTTAACACTTAACGTTTTAGTCTAAACTCCACAATTTTTTGGAAAACCGGCAGCATAACGGCTATAATTGGGCTCTTTAGTTTGACTTAATTTTCTAAACGCCTCAAAATTTCCGATCTCAATTTCATTTCCAACTAAGAGTACTATTTACCATCAATTGAAACGCCTACTAGTTATCTTGAAGTTTCGTTGATTAATAACCTAGCATGATACTATGTCTCGTTTGTTTGTTAATCCTCGTTACAAAAGTACCTGTTGATCTTAGCTTAACAATGAGTACCTGCTTAAGATTGGATAGGTTCATTTTACTTAATACTTACCTGATACTTCATAATCCTATGATAGGTACTAGCCAATAACGATAGCAAAAACGACCATAGTAGTGTCTATCTAGTTATTATCAATACAAGCCAAAATTAGACCCCAAATTACAACGGGAGTCATATACAATACAACAACAAGCAACATAAGAAATAGTCTTCGAGCAACACATTGTTCACAAAATGGCCATAGTCAAGTAAGGCACGTAGGGCAGGCAATCATTCCAAGGAGTCATCAATGGACACGTTATCCTCGGGTGCCTGTTCCTGATCTTCTTCACCTGTGATGATAAAAGAGGGTGAGTCCTTATGAACTCAGCGAGAGGGAATGAGAAATACGTTTTAGAACTCCTTTTCCGGTTCAACTTATGAAAACCCTTTTTGCAAGAATGACATATATCACAGGTAAGTTCATAATGTAATATAAAAGTAAAAGAATACAATTACCCGTCTTTCCTCCCTGAGGTCCTCTAGGAACCAAGTGAGAGTACGTATACACATAGTGAAAAGGATACGGTGAGCTTTTGCCCTCGGTTCATTTCCAGTATCAGTTGTTGCGGCCGATTTCAAATCATCCACTTATCACGCCAAATGGGTGTACTCCGGATGTACCCCGAAATCCTACGACCCAACTCTCCGAGGAAGTCTAGCCCCCAAGCGAGAGAGGAAATTGGACAATGGTAGTCACAGTTACACCGGCAAGCCCGATGTCGCCCGGTGTGCATGAACACTACCACGCCAGAATGAAAGGTTGCAACCTTGTATGCAATGCACATTTATGACATTTAATATATCACATTTGGAGGTCAACAAAGTAGGTTGCCTCCGAACAGTCATAAGATTGCACATTGACAGTTAAACACGCAAGGCACGATATGACAAGTAAATTCACTTGAAAAGCACATGGAGTTATATGAATATTAAACGGGCAGCCATGTAATGCATGTAAATCAAGTCATATAACTCACTTCGAAGTTCACGTAATCAAATAACAAGATTATTCAACATGCAACGACATTTACTTGGGTCCGGGTGCGAGATAGGCCTATTTATCAACATGTAATCATCGAAATCATATTTAGGACTACAAGGGAAACTACGGGCAGCCTACTAAACACATAATCAAACACAATATCTAAACGATCAACACTTGGCAAGTTTACCTAGTGACTAGGGTTCCAATTCGTGCTTACCCGTGCGATTAAGCCCCAAGTCATCTCTCAATTAAGCTCAAGCCATATATTAATTAAATTAAACACCCTCAAGCACTCAAAACAGTCCACACAACATCCAAATTCCACAATCTCAAGCATTTAATACAACAAGAGAACTACAATAATTTTTCTAAGCATGTCACTAAGGGAAACCCTCACTGCAATGGACTATCTTCTCACAATAATTAAGACAAGCAAAAAATATCCAATTCCAGTGAACAAGATGTCAAATTAAAGCTTAAGGAGTGAACTAAATTCAGAAACAAACCTCGCATCATTTGGAGTTCGGGTTCAAGAGTTATAGCCAAAACAGTGAGAGTACACAAAACTGTCCAGATTTACACACATTTCAATACTTGTCGTTTTTTAGGGCCATAGGTTCAGATTTAGCCTTAGTACATTTCTGAAAAAAAATGTCCAGAACTGAAAAATCTAGCAGCACACAAAATTTCATACATTTTGGATATCATTTACTAAGTCAAAACTGGTTCGTTCTACAAGGTCAGTGAATCTGCCAAAACCTGCTTCATTTTTCCAGACTTTCCAGATTTGGATACATTTTAATGAATTGCCATTTTGAGGACCTTAGAGTCAAAATTAGCTTTGACCTATTTCTTTGAAAAATGTTCATAACTGGTAAAACTAGTTATCTACCAAATTTCACTCATTTTCAACATCATTTACCTAGCCAAAATCACCTCGTACCAACAAGACAGAAAGCTGTCACATACCCAATTTCATCTATCATCACATTCTAGCCAAGAATCTTGCCATGCATATTTATAAAAGCTCATGAACACAAATATATCTCAAGTACAGAAGTAAAGATAGACATTTAAGGTCATGCATGTGGTTTTTTGAAAGATTTTCAAGAAGTTTTAGCCCTCACCTTAGCAAGACAACAAAGAAGATGCTCAAACTCTTGGTGAAGCACAAAGTTGATCTTTTTCCTTGCTTAGCCGAGACACCACTCAATTTTCTCAAATTTCCTAGCTTAGTAACCAAGTTCTTAGTAGGTGCATGTGGTTAGAACAAGAAGAAAAGAAATGAAAGCTAGCAAACTCACCTAAACCGAAATGGAAGTTCTAAAGGCTTGCATGTGCATTTCTTTGCTCCTAGCTTTGCTTGGTCGAGTTCCTTGGTTGCTTGGAAGTCTTGAAGAGCCTTAGAATGAAGAACTTAGTTATGGAGTCTACAATACTCAGCTAGGGTCGAGAGAGAGAGAAGAATGAGAGGGAGAGAGAAGAATGAGAGGAAATTAGAGAAATGAAAGAAAAATAAAAGCTTTGTTGGGCAAAGGAGCTTGTGTCGGCCTTGGGCATATAAATTTCAGACTTTTGTGTCTTAAAGAAGCATTTTGAATTATCTAGTATGGGCATGGAGCTTGTGTCGAAATGGTGGAGCTTTGGGGAGGGTTTTGAGCTAATTTTTTATGCATTTGTGTCATAGAATTGTCATAGGATGTCTAGGAATTAATTTGAATTATGCGAGCAAGCACAAATGCTCACAAGGTGGTCGGCCAAGGCATTGCAAGAATCTGAATTTTTGTCATCTTTTGAGCATTAATTAATTGTGTTTTCGGAAAGTGCAAAAGAATAAGGAATAAAGAATAAGAATGTCTAGCTTTTGGTGCAATTTCGTCTTCTAGTGGGTTGAATTAGTAATTTAATATTAGTTAGTGGGATTTGTAGGATTAATTATTGATCTAGTGTTTCGTGTAAGATGCTTTCTTGATTAGCGTGAGGGCACGCTTTCCTAGATTTAGGCCACGCACTATGAGGTCAGGCATTAACAACGAGACGAATGCACGTTTCCCAAGTAAATGCACGCAACCCTAAATGTATGCACGTAATTCAATGCAAGACACACAAAATGAAACACGACTCTTAAACCTAGGTCAAGGCTCGCAAATCTAGGTTAGGCACACAAAACGAGGTATCGCAAGCAAATCGAGGTCGGGCCTCACACTGTGCGTCGCATAACTCCTTACGGATCAATAGTTATAGGCCCCGGAGCAATGGATACCTGGTCACGAGCCCTACGCCCTCGGTTTGCGGGGCCCAGCCTCTACATGAAGTGAAGTTGTCTTGCCTAAGGTGCCGTGGAATTCTATAACAAAAATGTGATGGATTAGGTTGTCGTCTTTTTTGCGGCTCACGAGTTATGATCCGGGACGGAAAAACAGCGCAAAAGAAGAAAAGTGTCCCAAAACTGATCAAAACATTCGATTTTGGGCTTCGAAATTAGGCGCAGCCGAGCAGGTTTCCTGCACCCATTGTAGAGCTCTTGGAAAGCTTTCCAATGGCATGCTGTGCGCCGCGTGACTCCTTATGGATCAAAAGTTATGGGCACCGGAGCGACTGAGACTTGGTCCCAAGCCCCACGCCCTCAATTTGTGGGGCCCAACCTCTACGTGAAGCGAAGTTGTCTTGCCTAAGGTGCCGTTGGATTTGGTAAGAGAAATGTAATGGATTAGGTTGTCATCTTTTTCGCGGCTCTCGATGTACGATCCGGGACGGAAAAAGAGCGCAAATGAAGTAAAATGTCCCGAAACAGATGAAAACGTTCGATTTTGGTCTCCAAAAATAGATGTAGCTGAGCAGGCTTGCGGCCCCCATCGTAGAGCTCTCGGAGAGCTTTTTAACGGTATGATGTGTGCCGCATTACTCCTTACTGATAAAAAGTTATGGGTACCGGAGCGACGGAGACCTAGTCCCAAGCCCCACGTCCTCGGTTTATGGGCCCAGGCTCTGCATGAAGCGAAGTTGTCTTGCCCAAGGTGCAATGGATTAGGTTGTCGTCCTTTTCGCGGCTCATGACGTACAATCCAGGACGAAAAAATATCGCAAAAGAAGAAAAGTGTCCCGAAACTAATGAAAACGTTCAATTTTGGGCTCCAAAAACAAGCACAGTCGAGAAGACTTGCTGCTCCCGTGGTAGAGCTCTCAGAAAGCTTTCCTACAGTATGTTATGCGCCGCGTAACAAATTACGGATCAAAAGTTATGGGCACCAGAGCGACGGAGACCTGGTCCCAAGCCCCACACCCTCGGTTTGCGGGCGCAACCTCTACGTGAAGTGAAGTTGTCTTGCCCAAGGTGCCGTGGGATTGGGTAATAGAAATGTGATGGATTAGGTTGTCATCCTTTTCGTAGTTCACGACGTACGATTCGGGATGAAAAAATAGCGCAAAAGGAGAAAAGTTTCTGAAAACTGTTGAAAATGTTCAATTTTGGGCTCTGAAAACAGGCGCAGCCGAGCAGGCTTGATGCACCCGTCGTAGAGCTCTCGAAGAGCTTTCCAATGGTATGTTGTGCGCCGCATAACGCCTTACGGATCAATAGTTATGGGCCCCGGAGCGATGGATACCTGGTCACGAGCCCCACGCTCTCGGTTTGAGGGCCCAGCCTCTACGTGAAGTGAAGTTGTCTTGCCCAAGGTGCCGTGGGATTCTGTAATAAAAATGTGATGGATTAGGTTGTCATCTTTTTCGCGGCTCACGAGTTATGATCGGGGACGAATAAACAGCGCAAAAGAAGAAAAGTATCCCAAAACTGATGAAAACATTCAATTTTGGGCTTTGAAAATAGGCGCAGCCGAGCAGGTTTGCTGCCCCCATTGTAGAGCTCTCGGAGAGCTTTCCAACGGTATGTTGTGCACCGTGTAACTCCTTACGAATCAAAAGTTATGGGCAACGGAGCGATAGATACCTGTTCACGAGCCCCACGCCCTCGATTTGCGAGCCCAGCCTCTACGTGAAGTAAAGTTGCCTTGCCCAAGGAGCCGTGGGATTCAGTAATAGAAATGTGATGGATTAGGTTGTTGTCCTTTTCGCGGCTCACGACATATGATCCGGGACGGAAAAATAGCGCAAAAGAAGAAAAGCGTCCCGAAACTGATGAAAATGTTCGATTTTGGGCTCTGAAAATAGGCGCAACCGAGCAAGTTTGTTGCCCCCATCGTAGAGCTCTCGGAGAGCTTTTCAACGGTATACTGTGCGCCGCGTAAATCCTTACGGATCAAAAGTTATGGGCACCGGAGCGATGGATACCTAGTCACGAGCCCTACGCCCTCAGTTTGTGGGCCCAGCCTCTACGTGAAGTAAAGTTGTCTTGCCCAAAGTACCGTGGGATTTGGTAATAGAAATGGGATGGATTAGGTTGTCGTCCTTTTTGCGGCTCACGACGTTTGATCCGGGACCTAAAAACAGCGCAAAAAAAGAAAATTATCCCAAAACTGATTAAAACGTTCAATTGTGGGCTCTGAAAATAGGTGCAGCCGAGCAAGTTTGCTGCCCCCATTGTGGAGCTCTCGGAGAGCTTTCCAATGACGTGTTGTGCACTGCGTAACTCCTTACGGATCAAAAGTTATGGGCACCGGAGCGATAGATACCTGTTCATGAGCCCCTCGCCCTCGGTTTACAGGCCCAGCCTCTACGTGAAGTGAAGTTTTCTTGCCCAAGGTGCCGTCAAATTTGGTAATAGAAATGTGATGGATTAGGTTGTCATCCTTTTTGCGGCTCATGACGTATGATCCGGGACGAAAAAATAGCATAAAAGAAGAAAAGTATCCCTAAAGTGATGAAAACGTTTGATTTTGGGATTTGAAAACAGGCGTAGCTGAGCAGGGTTGTTGCCCCCACAGTAAAGCTCTTGGAGAGCTTTCCAACGGTATACAGTGTGCCACGTAAATCCTTACGGATCAAAAATTATAGGCACCAAATCGATGGATACCTGGTCACGAGCCCCACGCCCTCAGTTTGCGGGCCCAGCCTCTACGTGAAGTGAAGTTGTCTTGCCCAAGGTGCCGTGAAATTCATATAGAAATGTGATGGATTAGGTTGTCGTCCTTTTCACGGCTCACAACGTATGATCCGGGATAAAAAAAAATAGTGCAAAAGAAGAAAAGTGTCCCAAAACTAATGAAAACATTGAATTTTGGGCTCCGAAAACAGGCGCGGCCAAGCAAGCTTGCTGCCCCCATCATAGAGCTCTCGGAGAGCTTTTCAACGGTATGCTATGCGCGGCGTAACTCCTTACGGATCAAAAGTTATAGGCACTGGAGCGATGAATACCTGGTCACGAGCCCCATGCCCTCGGTTTGCGGGCCCAACCTTTACGTGAAGTGAAGTTGTCTTGCCTAAGGAGCCGTGGGATTCGGTAATAGAAATGTGAATGATTAGGTTGTTTTCCTTTTCGCAGCTTACAACGTATGATCTGGGAAGGAAAAACAACGCAAAAGAATAAAAGTGCCCCGAAACTGATGAAAACGTTAGAATTTGTTCTTTGAAAACAGGCGAGCCGAGCAGGTTTTTGCCCCCATCGTAGAGCTCTCGGAGAACTTTACAACGGTATGTTGTGCGTCGCGTAACTCCTTACGGATCAAAAGTTATGGCCACCAGAGCGATGCTGTGATACCCCGAACCTGGCATATATTTAATAGCATTTAAAGTTCATTTAAATTGCATTTTATTGACCTTTCACCTTCTTTGACCAAACTAGTTGACTTTTCATCTACATTGACCAACTAGGACAAGGTGGGAATTTTTGAAATGTTTAATAAAAGGCAAACTTGGGATTAGAAATAAAAAAATGCAATGTTAAGTTAGTCAAATTTTGGGTCAACTTTGGAATTAAATCTGAACCAATTGGGGAAGAGTTAGGTAGTAAATTATATATGGTTGGAAAGCTCTATGAGTCTAGTTTCTAAGACTTCAAACCGTTCGTGAATTGGAGTTTTCTAGAAGTAGTTATGGCCGTTTTCGTAAGGTCGCGCATAGCTGTTTTGGTTTAGCGGGTTGACCGAATTTTGACCTTTGACTTCTTGTCATTTTTTTTTAAAATAAGCAGAATGTGCACGAAAAAAAACTTGAAACCATGAGGAAAAGAAGGAGAAAAAAAAATCTCAACTTCAAATCTTCGATTCTTCGCGTGGGCTTGTGCGGGGTGGTTTCCGAGGCGCTCTACGAGGTTTTCCTAGCGTCTAGGAGCGTCTAAGGTGAGGGTTTCATCGTTATTTGCGCATTTGAAATATTTGTATCTAAACTTTGAATTTTGGATTTTATGCGTAGATTGTTGTTTTAATCGTTTTGTTGCTTAAAGAATGTTCCTTGTTGATTGTAGAACATGTATTTATAGCTTTTTAACATTTTCTGCGGTTAAATATTGGAATTGAAATATAAATTGTGTGATGAATAGTAAATTGTGAATAGTAAACCCCCGTTTCGATGAAGTTGCTCCGTTACGCGTTCTGTTGATGTAGGAAGATGCTAGATATGCTAGAATGCCTAAATGTGTGGTTTAATTAGAATGTGTAATGGAAAAACGGAGAAAAATGGCTTAGTGAAAGTCGGGGTCGTTTAGGTCGAGTTTGGCATTTTCTCGTTTTGCGTGTTGGCATTGTTTCGGGAGGCCATGGAAGCACTTTTGGTGCGATTATGGCATTGGTTGGGTGTTTGGTTGGTATAGTTGTAGTTCAAACGAGCAAAGGGAGAAATCGGGGCTTTGCGCGAATTCTAGGGTAAAGTAGGGTTTCGTGGTCCTTGTACGTGCCTTATGGTGACCTAGGAGGATTGGCGAAGTCGGTTTCTAGAACTCGTGGCTCGTTTGGAAATGGTAGTGTTTTGATAGTTGGGGCCGATTTGTGATTTTGCTTGTTATCTTGATATTATGCCTATAGAATGCTTAGGGTTGCTTGATATACTTGTTTAATTGGTGTTATTGTTGCTTATTATTGCTTGTTATGCTTGAAAAGTTAGTTGAATGCTAGTATTGATTGTGATTGCTTGTTATCTCGTTTGTTGTCACTAGTTTGTATTGTTGTGCTATCGCTCGTTTATTGCCTTGTATCGAGTATTGCATTGCATAGTGTCAGCACGTGAGTGATGGGCCTCTCTGGGTAGCCTCGGGTTGCTAGTGTTGGTTGCTCTAGCTCCGCAGCTATTCCGTCTTCTCACTTGGGCTGCCTCCCAGGGAGATTTGGGTCGTAGATTGATGGATACTTCCGGGGTATTCCAAACTGGTGTTATAAGGTGGATGCGCGCTTATTGTCATCGTTGTCAACATCAAGCTCGAGATTGATGTATCGCTCGTGAAATGGTACATTGCTCGTATGAGTGAACCATAGCCTTCAGAGTGTGGTATAGCTTTGAATGGTTGTGTTAATGCTTTCAGTAATTGCTTATTGTATTGATTATTTGTTTTGATTGCTTATTTATCAGTTATATTGCTTAACTGTCTTATTTGCATTGCACGACTTTTTTTCTCTCCAATTCGATATCTGTCTCGCCCTCACTGAGTATACGCGTTGTGTATACTCACTCCTCACCACCACATTTCAGGAAATGTCATGTTAGCTGAAAGTTCGTGATTTCGTGGAAGCTGTTGCTTGAAGAGTTGTCTTGCGTGCCTATGTGGCTTGAGTGTCAAAATTGTGAAGATATATGCTTTCATATGTTGTATGTATTTAATGCTAAAAGTATGTAATTTAAGTTTCATTAGATTGTTGAAGTAGTTTGATAAGTTAGATTATGTATCTAGTTATTATAACTCAATTTCAAATGCATGTTTGTAATGTCCAAAAGAAAAGAACTAGAATGGCATGATAGTCTATTTTATGTAGTAGCTTAGTATGGTTTAATTTTCAAGTTTGAATGTACTTGTCAAAATGAAAAGAGATAGGTTAGCTTTTAAATTTGAAATGTATGTATACTTGCTGAGTTTAAATTATTGAGAACCGAGGCTCGGATGGCCTTGAGGAAGTTTTGTATGGTTGGACACGGTGTTGGTCCATTTAAATGCTATTACAGGTTTTACATTTTGCCTAGAAACAGGGGAGACTCCGTCCGTTTTCCCTAAAAATTTTGCCCGGGTTTGGTTTGGGTTGTGATTAGATCGATTGATAGAACCTCCGGTCTCGAGAGGGATCGGGGTGTTATAGATGCATACCTGGTCATGAGCCCCACGCCCTCAGTTTGCGGGCCCAGCCTCTACGTCAAGTGAAGTTGTCTTGCCCAAGGTGCCGTGGGATTTGATAATAGAAATGGGATGGATTCGGTTGTCGTCCTTTTCGGGGCTCACGACATTTGATCCGGGACCGAAAAACAGCGCAAAAGAAGAAAATTGTCCCAAAACTGATGAAAACGTTCAATTTTCGTCTCCGAAAATAGGCGCAGCCGAGCAGGTTTGCTGCCCCCATTGTGGAGCTCTCGGAGAGCTTTCCAACGGCATGCTGTGCACCGTGTAACTCCTTACGGATCAAAAGTTATGGGCACCGGAGCGATGGATACCTGGTCACGAGCCCCACGCCCTCGTTTTACGGGCCCAGCCTCTACGTGAAGTGAAGTTGTCTTGCCCAAGGTGTCGTGGTATTTGGTAATAGAAATGTGATGGATTAGGTTGTCATCCTTTTCGCAGCTCATGACGTATGATCCGGGACGGAAAAACAGTGCAAAAGAAAAGTGTCCCGAAAGTGATGAAAACGTTTGATTTTAGAATCGGAAAATAGGCGTAGCCGAGCAAGGTTGTTGCCCCCACAGTAGAGCTCTTGGAGAGCTTTCCAACGGTAAGCTGTGTGCCGCGTAAATCCTTACGGATCAAAAGTTATGGGCACCGGATCGATGGACACCTGGTCACGAGCCCCACGCCCTCAGTTTTCGGGCCCAGCCTCTACGTGAAGTGAAGTTGTCTTGCCCAAGGTGCCGTGGGATTCGGATAGAAATGTGTTGGATTAGGTTGTCGTCCTTTTCGCGGCTCACGACGTATGATCCGGGAAAAAAAAATAGCGCAAAAGAAGAAAAATGTCCCAAAATTGATGAAAACGTTGAATTTTGGGAGCCGAAAACAGGCACAGCCAAGAAAGCTTGCTGCCCCCATCATAGAGCTCCCGGAGAGCTTTCTAACGGTATGCTATGCGCCGCGTAACTCCTTACGGATCAAAAGTTATAGGCACCAGAGCGATGAATACCTGGTCACGAGCCACATGCCCTCGGTTTGCGGGCCCAGCCTCTATGTGAAGTGAAGTTGTCTTGCTTAAGGAGCCGTGGGATTAGGTAATAGAAATGTGATGGATTAGGTTGTCGTCCTTTTCGCGGCTCACGACGTATGATCCAGGACGGAAAAACAACGTAAAAGAATAAAAGTGTCCCGAAACTGATGAAAACGTTGAAATTTGTTCTTCGAAAACAGGCACAGCCGAGCAGGTTTTTTGCCCCCGTCGTAGAGCTCTCGGAGAGCTTTCCAACGGTATGCTCTGCGTCGTGTAACTCCTTACGGATCAAAAGTTATGGGCACCAGAGCGATGGATACCTGGTCACGAGCCCCACGCCCTCAGTTTGCGGGCCCAGCCTCTACGTTAAGTGAAGTTGTCTTGCCCAAGGTGCCATGGGATTCGGTAATAGAAATGTGATGGATTAGGTTGTTGTCCTTTTAGCGGCTCACGACATATGATCCGGGATGAAAAAATACGGCAGAATAGGAAAAGTGTCCCAAAACTGATGATAACATTCGATTTTGGGCTCCAAAAATAGGCAAAGCCAAGCAGGCTTGCCACTCCCATCATAGAGCTCTCTGAGAGCTTTCCAACGGTATGCTGTACGCCGCGTAACTTCTTACGGATTAAAAGTTATGGGCACCGGAGCAATGAATACCTGGTCACGAGCCCCACGCCCTCGGTTTGCTAGCCCCGCCTCTACGTGAAGGGAAGTTGTCTTGTCCAAGGAGCCGTGGGATTCAGTAATAGAAATGTGATAGATTAGGTTGTCGTCCTTTTTGCGGCTCACGACGTATGATCCGGGACGGAAAAACAACGTAAAAGAAGAAAAGTGTCCTGAAACTAATGAAAACGTTGAATTTTGGGCTCCAAAAAAGGTGCAACCGAGTAGGTATTTTGTACCCGTCATAGAGCTCTCGGAGAGCTTTCCAACGGTATACTGTGAGTCGCGTAACTCCTTACGGATCAAAAGTTATGGGTACTAGAGCGATAGATACCTGGTCATGAGCCCTATGCCCTCGGTTTGCGGGCCCAACCTCTACATGAAGTGAAGTTGTCTTGCCCAAGGTGCCATGGGATTCGGTAATATAAATGTGATGAATTAGGTTGTCGTCCTCTTCGCGGCTCACGACGTATGATCCGGGATGAAAAAACAGCGCAAAAGAAGAAAAGTGTCCTGAAACTGATGAAAACGTTCTATTTTGGGCTCTGAAAACAGGCGCACCCGAGCAGGCATTCTGCCCCCGTCGTAGAGCTCTTGGAGAGCTTTCCAACGGTATGCTGTGCGCCGCGTAACTCATTACGGATCAAAAGTTATAGGCACCAGAGCGATGGATACCTGATCACGAGCCCTACGCCCTCAGTTTGCGGGCCCAGCCTCTATGTGAAGTGAAGTTGTCTTGCCCAATGTGCCGTGGGATTCAGTAATCGAAATGTGATGGAATATGTTGTCGTCCTTTTTGCGGCTCACGACATACGATCCGGGAAGAAAAAATAGCGCAAAAGAAGAAAAATATCCCAAAACTGGTAAAAACGTTCAATTTTAGGCTCCGAAAGTAGGTACAGCCGAGTAGGCTTGTTGCCCCCGTCGTAGAGCTCTCGAAGAGCTTTCCAACGGTATATGGTGCGCCACGTAACTCCTTACGAATCAAAAGCTATGGGCACCGGAGCGATGGATTCCTGGTCAAGAGTCCTACGCCCCCAGTTTGCGGGCCCAACATGTAATATCCCACATCGCATGCAGAGGTCTTTGGGCTACTAGATATAAGGATAAGTCTCCTCATATCGTGCAGCGCGCTTTTCCTGGCAGTGGCTAGGCGAAGACAAAGCCGTGAGGGGTATGGACTCCACAGCGGGGAACACTGCATAGTGCGTTTCCAGGCCCACTCGCCTCGGCCTCGGTACCCGCTCTTTCCGTTAAGGACGGGGAGTATCCTGCAGGTGAAGGAGTGTTGGTTCGGGGCGTTACACAACCTCTACGTGAAGTGAAGTTGTCTTGCCCAAGGTGCCGTGGGATTCGGTAATAGAAATGTGATGGATTAGGTTGTCATCCTTTTTGTGGTTCACGACGTACGATACTTGATGAAAAAATCGCGCAAAAGAAGAAAAGTGTCCCGAAATAGTTAAAAACGTTCAATTTTGGGCTCCGAAAATAGACACAGCCTCCCATCGTAGAGCTCTTAGAGAGCTTTCCAACGGTATGCTGTACGCCGCATAACTCCTTACGTATCAATAGTTATGGGCCCCGGAGCGATGGATACCTGGTCACGAGCTCCACGCCATCGGTTTGTGGGCCCAGCCTCTACGTGAAGTGAAGTTGTCTTGTTCATTGTGCCTTGGGATTCTGTACTAGAAATGTGATGGATTAGGTTGTCATCCTTTTCGCGGCTCACGAGATATGATCCAGGACGGAAAAACTGTGCAAAAGAAGAAAAGTGCCTCGAAACTGATGAAAATGTTCAATTTTGGGCTCCGAAAATAGGCGCAGCCGAGCAGTCTTACTGCCCCATCATATAGCACTCGGAGAGCTTTCCAACGGTATGTTGTGCGCCGCGTAATTCCTTATAGATCAAAAGTTATGGGCACCGGAGCAATGGATACCTGGTCACGAGCCCCACTCCCTCAGTTTGCGGGCCCAGCCTCTACGTGAAGTGAAGTTGTCTTGACAAAGGTGCCGTGTGATTCGGTAATAGAAATGTGATAAATAAGGTTGTCGTCCTTTTCGCGGCTCACGACGTTTGATCCGGGACGGAAAAACAAGGCAAAAGAAGAAAATTATCCCGAAACTGATGAAAATGTTCAATTTTGGGCTCCGAAAATAGGCGCAGTCGAGCAAGTTTGCTGCCCCCATTGTAGAGCTCTCGGAGAGCTTTCCAACGTTATTCTGTGCGCCATGTAACTCCTTACGGATCAAAAGTTATGGGCACCGGAGCGATGGATACCTGGTCACGAGCCCCACGCCCTCGGTTTGCGGGCCCAGCCTCTACGTGAAGTGAAGTTCTCTTGCCCAAGGTGCTGCGGAATTTGGTAATAGAAATGTGATGGATTAGGTTGTCGTCCTTTTCGCGGCTCACGACGTATGATCCGGGACGAAAAAACAGCGCAAAAGGTAAAAAGTGTCCCTAAACTGATGAAAACGTTCATTTTTGGGCTCTGAAAATAGGCGCAGCCGAGCAATCTTTTTGCCCCCATCGTACAGCACTTGAAGAGCTTTCCAACGGTATGCTGTGCGCCGCGTAAATCCTTACGGATCAAAAGTTATGGGCACCGGAGTGATGGATACCTGGTCACGAGCCCAACGCCTTCAGTTTGCGGATCCAGCCTCTACGTGAAGTGAAGTTGTCTTGCCCAAGGTGCCGTGGGATTCGGTAATTGAAATGTGACGGATTAGGTTGTCGTCCTTTTCCCAGCTCACGACGTATGATCCGGGACGGAAAAACAACGCAAAAGAAGAAAAATGTCCCAAAACTGATGACAATGTTCAATTTTGGGCTTTGAAAACTAGCGCAGCCGAGCAAGCTTGCTGCCCCGGTCGTAGAGCTCTCGGAGAGATTTCCAACGATATGCTGTGTGCTGTGTAACTCCTTACGGATCAAAAATTATAGGTACTAGAGCGATGGATACCTGGTCACGAGCCCCATACCCTCGGTTTGTGGGCCCAACCTCTACGTGAAGTGAAGTTGCCTTGTCCAAGGTGCCGTGGGATTCGGTAATAGAAATGTGATGGATTAAGTTGTCGTCTTTTTCGTGGCTCACGACGTATGTTCCGGGATGGAAAAACAATGCAAAAGAAGAAAAGTGTCCCAAAACTGATAAAACTGTTGGATTTTTGGCTCCGAAAACAGGCGCAGCCGAGCAGGTTCTTGCCCTTGTCGTAGAGCTCTCGGAGAGCTTTTCAACGACATGCTGTGTATCGCGTAACTCCTTACGGATCAAAGGTTATTGGCACCAAAGCGATGGATACCTGGTCACGAGCCCCACGCCCTCGGTTTGTGGGCCCAGCCTCTACATGAAGTGAAGTTGTCTTGGCCAAGGTGCCGTGGGATTCGGTAATAGAAATGTGATGGATTAGGTTGCCGTCCTTTTCGCGGCCCATGATGTATGATCCAGGACGGAAAAACAGCGCAAAAGAAGAAAAGTGCCCCGAAACTGATGAAAATGTTCGATTTTGGTGTCCAAAAATAGGCACAGCCAAGCAGGCTTGCTGCCCAAGACATAGATATCTCGGAGAGCTTTCCAACGGTATGCTATGCGCCGCATAACTCCTTACGGATCAAAATTAAGGGCACCAGAGCGATGGATACCTGGACACGAGCCCCATGCCCTCGGTTTGCGGGCCCAACCTCTATGTGAAATGAAGTTGTTTTGCCCAAGGTATCGTGGGATTCGGTAATAGAAATGTGATGAAATAGGTTGTCGTCCTTTTCGCGGCTCACGACGTACGATCCGGGATGAAAAAACAACGTAAAAGAAGAAAAATATCACAAAATTGATCAGAACGTTCAATTTTGGGCTCCAAAAACAAGCGCAACCTAGTAGGATTGCGGCCCCGGTCGTAGAGCTCTATGAGAGCTTTCCAACGGTATGCTATGCGTCGCATAACTCCTTACGGATCAAAAGTTATGGGCACTGGAGCGATGGATTCCTGGTCACGAGCCCCACGCCCTCGGTTTGCGTGCCCAGCCACTACGTGAAGTGATGTTGTCTTGCCCAAGGTTCCGTGTGATTTGATAATAGAAATGTGTTGGATTATGTTGTCATCCTTTTTGCGGTTCACGACGTACGATCCATGATGAAAAAACCGCGCAAAAGAAGAAAAGTGTCCCAAAATAGTTGAAAACATTCGATTTTGGGCTTTGAAAATTGGCGTAGCCGAGCAGGCTTGCTGCACCTGTCATAGAGCTTTTGGAGAGCTTTCCAACGGTATGCTGTGCGCCGCATAACTCCTTACAAATCAATAGTTATAGGCCCCGGAGCGATGGATACCTGGTCACGAGCCCCACACCCTCGGTTTGTGGGCCCAGCCTCTACGTGAAGTGAAGTTGTCTTGCCCAAGGTGCCGTGTGATTCTGTAATAGAAATGTGATGGATTAGGTTGTCGTCCTTTTTACGGCTCACGAGGTATGATCTAGGACAGAAAAACAGCGCAAAAGAAGAAAAATGTCCAGAAACTGATAAAAACGTTCGATTTTAGGCTCTAAAAATAGGTACAGTCGTGCATGATTGTTGCCCCTATCGTAGAGCTCTCGGAGAGCTTTCCAAAGATATGTTGTGTGCCACGTAATTCCTTATGGATCAAAAGTTATGGGCACTGGAACGATGGATACCTGGTCACGAGCCCCACGCCCTCGGCTTGCGGGCCCAGCCTCTACGTGAAGTGAAGTTGTCTTGCCCAAGGTGCCATGGGATTCGGTAATATAAATGTGATGGATTAGGTTGTCATCCTTTTCGCGGCTCACGACATTTGATCCGGGAATAAAAAACAGCACAAAAGAAGAAAATTGTTTTGAAACTGATGAAAATGTTCAATTTTGGGCTCCGAAAACAGGCGCAGCCGAGTAGGTTTGCTGCCCCCGTTGTAGAGCTCTCGGAGAGCTTTTCCAACGGTATGCTGTGCGCCGCGTTATTCCTTACAGATCAAAAGTTATGGGCATCAGAACGATGCATACTTGGTCACGAGCACCACGCCCTCGGCTTGTGGGCCCAGCCTCTACTTGAATTGAAGTTGTCTTGCCCAAGGTGGCATGGGATTTGGTAATAGAAATATGATGGATTAGGTTGTTGTCCTTTTCGTGGCTCATGACGTATGATCCGGGACGGAAAAATAGTACAAAAGAAGAAAAGTGTCCCAAAATTGATGAAAACGTTCGATTTTGGGTTCAATAAATAGGCGCAGCTGAGCAGGCTTGCTGCCCCCATCGTAGAGCTCTCAGAGAGCTTTCCAATGGTATGTTGTGTGCCACGTAAATCCTTACGAATCAAAAGTTATGGGCACCGGAGCGATGAATACCTGGTCAAGAGCCCCACGCCCTCAATTTGCGGGCCCTGCCTCTACGTGAAGTGAAGTTGTCTTGCTCAAGGTTCCGTGGGATTCGGTAATAGAAATATGATGGATTAGGTTGTCGACCTTTTCGTGGCTCACGACATATGATCCGGGACTGAAAAACAGTGCAAAAGAAGAAAAGCGTCACAAAACTGATGAAAACGTTCAATTTTGGGCTCCGAAAACAGGTGCAGCTGAGAAGGCTTGCTATCCCTGTCGTAGAGCTCTCGGAGAGCTTTACAACGGTATGTTGTACGCCGCGTAACTCCTTACGGATCAAAAGTTATAGGCACCGGAGCGATAGATACCTGGTCAAGAGCCCCATGCCCTTGATTTGCGGGCCTAGCCTCCACTTGAAGTGAAGTTTTCTTGCCCAAGGTACCGTGGGATTTGGTAATAGAAATGTGATGGATTAGGTAGTCGTCCTTTTCGCAGCTCATGGCGTATGAAGAGGGATGGAAAAACAAGGCAAAAGAATAAAAGTGTCCTGAAACTGATGAAAACATTGGATTTTGGGCTCTGAAAACAGGCGCAGCCGGGCAAGTTTTTTGCCCCGGTCGTAGAGCTCTCAGAGAACTTTCCAACAGTATGCTAGGGTCATGTAACTCCTTACGTATCAAAAGTTATGGGCACCAGAGCGATGGATACTTGGTCACGAGCACCACGCCCTCGGTTTACTGGCCTAGCCTCTACGTGAAGTGAAGTTGTCTTGCCCAAGTTGCCATGGGATTCAGAAATAGAAATGTGATGGATTAGGTTGTCGTCTTTTTTGCGGCTCACGACCTATGATCAAGGATGAAAAAACAACGCAAAAGACGAAAAGTGTCCCGAAATTGATGAAAACGTTCGATTTTGGCTCCAAAAACAGGCTTGCTGCCCCCGTTGTAGAGCTCTCAGAGAGCTTTCCCACGGTATGTTGTGCGCCACATAGCTCCTTACAGATCAAAAGTTATGGGCACCGGAGCGATGGATACCTGGTCACGAGCCCCACGCCCTCGGTTTGCAGGCCCAGCCTCCATGTGAAGTGAAGTTGTCTTGCCCAAGGTACCATCGGATTCAGTAATAGAAATGTGATGGAATACGTTGTCGTCCTTTTCGCGGCTCACGACGTACGATTCGGGATGAAAAAATAGCACAAAAGAAGAAAAATATCCAAAAATTGATAAAACTGTTCAATTTTGGGCTCCGAAAATAGGCGCAGCCGTGTAGGCGTGCTACCCTCGTCGTAGAACTCTCGGAGAGCTTTCCAACGGTATGCTGTGCGTTGCGTAACTCTTTACGAATCAAAAGTTATTGGCACCAGAGCGATGGATTCCTGGTCACGAGCCCCACGCCCTCGGTTTGCGGGCCCAGCCTCTACGTGAAGTGAAGTTGTCTTACCCATGTTGCCAGGGGATTCGGTAATAGAAATGTGATGGATTAGGTCGTTGTACTTTTCGCAGTTCATGACATACGGTCTGGGATAAAAAAATAGCGCAAAAGAAGAAAAGTGTCCAAAAACTGAAGAAAATGGTCAATTTTGGTCCCCGAAAATAGGCGCAGCCGAGCAGGCTTGCCGTCCACATCGTAGAGCTCTCGGAGAGCTTTCCAACGGTATGCTGTACGCCGCATAACTCCTTATAGATTAAAAGTTATAGGCACCGGAGCGATCGATACCTGGTCACGAGCCCCACGCCCTTGGTTTGCGAGCGTAGCCTCTACGTGAAGTGAAGTTGTCTTGCCCAAGGTGCCGTGGGATTCGGTAATAGAAATGTGATGGATTAGGTTGTCGTCCTTTTTGTGGCTCACGACATATGATCCTAGACGAAAAAAAAATACAAAAGAAGAAAAGTGTCCTGAAACTGATGTAAACGTTGGATTTTGGGCTCCAAAAACAGGCGCAGCCAAGTAGGTTTTTTGCCCCCGTTGTAGAGCTCTCGGAAAGCTTTCCACGGTATGTTGTGCGTCGCGTAACTCCTTACGTATCAAAAGTTATGGGTACCAGAGCGATGGATACCTGGTCACGAGACCCACGTCCTTGGTTTGCGGGCCCAGCATCTACGTGATGTGAAGTTGTCTTGCCCAAGTTGCCGTGGGATTCGATAATAGAAATGTGATGGATTAGGTTGTCGTCCTTTTTGCGGCTCACGACGTATGATCCGGGACGGAAAAAAAAGAAAAAAGAAGAAAAGTGTCCTGAAATTGAGGAAAATGTTGGATTTTGGGCTCCAAAAACAGGCGCAGCCAAGCTGGTTTTTTGCCCTCGTCGTAGAGCTCTCGGAGAGCTTTCCAACGGTATGCTATGCGTCACGTAACTCCTTATGTATCAAAAGTTATAGGCACCAGAGCGATGGATACCTGGTCATGAGACCCACGCCCTCGGTTTACGGGCCCAGCCCCTACGTGCAGTGAAGTTGTCTTGCCCAAGTTGCCATGGGATTCGTTAATAAAAATATGATAGATTAGGTTGTCGTCCTTTTCACGGCTCACGACCTATGATCCGGGATGAAAAAACAGCGCAAAAAAAGAAAAGTGTCCCGAAACTGATGAAAACATTCGATTTTGGGAGCCGAAAACAGGCGCAGCCTAGCAGCCTTGTTGCCCCTGTCGTAGAGCTCCTGGAGAGCTTTCCAACGGAATGTTGTGCGCCGCGTAACTCCTTACGGATCAAAAGTTATGGGCACCGGAGCGATGGATACCTGGTCACGAGCCCCACTCCCTCAGTTTGCTGGCCCAGCCTCTATTTGAAGTGAAGTTATCTTGCCCAAGGTACCGTGGGATTCGGTAATAGAAATGTGATGAAATAGGTTATCGTCCTTTTAGCGGCTCACGACGTACGATCCGGGATGAAAAAATAGCGCAAAAGAAGAAAAATATCCCGAACTGATAAAAACGTTCAATTTTGGGCTCCGAAAACAAGCGCAGCAGAGTAGGCTAGCAGCCCCCGTCGTAGAGCTCTGGGAGAGCTTTCCAACGGTATGATGTGCGCCACGTAACTCTTTATGAATCAAAAGTTATGGGCACCGGAGCGATGGATTCCTGGTCACGAGCTCTACGCCCTTGGTTTGCGGGCCCAGCCTCTACGTTAAGTGAAGTTGTCTTGCCCAAGTTATCGTGGGATTCGGTAATAGAAATGTGATGGATTAGGTTGTTGTACTTTTCGCGGTTCAAGACCTACGATCTGGGATGAAAAAAAAGCGCAAAAGAAGAAAAGTTTCCATAAACTGAAGAAAATGTTCAATTTTGTGCCCCAAAAATAGGTGCAGCCGAGCAGGCTTGCTATCCCTATCATAGAGCTCTCGGAGAGCTTTCCAACGGTATGCTGTGCGCCGTGTAACTCTTTACAGATCAAAAGTTATGGGCACCGGAGTGACGGAGACCTGGTACCAAGCTCCACGCCCTCGGTTTGCGAGCCCAGCCTCTACGTGTAATGAAGTTGTCTTGCCCAAGGTGCCGTGGAATTCGGTAATAGAAATGTTATGGATTAGGTTGTCGTCCTTTTCGTGGCTCTCGACCTATGATCCGGGACAGAAAAATAGCGCAAAAGAAGAAAAGTGTCCCGAAACTGATGAAAACATTGGATCTTGGGCTCCGAAAATAGGCATAGTCGAGCAGGCTTGCTGTCTTTGTCGTAGAACTCTCAGAGAGCTTTCTAACGGTATGCTGTGCACCACGTAACTCATTGCAGATCAAAAGTTATGGGCACCGGATTAACTGAGACCTGGTCCTAAGCCCCACACCCTCGATTTGTGGGCCCAGCCTCTACCTGAAGTGAATTTGTTTTGCCCAAGGTGCCATGGAATTCGGTAATCGAAATGTGATGGATTAGGTTGTCGTCCTTTTCGCGGCTCATGACATACAATCTGGGACGGAAAAAGAGCGCAAAAGAAGAAAAGTGTCCCGAAAATAATGAAAACGTTCAATTTTGGGGGCTGAAAATAGGCGCAGCCGTGCATGCTTGCTGCCCACTTCGTAGAGCTCTCGGAGAGCTTTTCGATGGTATGCTTTGCGCCACGTAACTCCTTACGAATCAAAAGTTATGGTCACTAGAGCGACGGAGACCAAGTCCCAAGCCCACGCCCTCGGTTTGGGGGCCCAGCCTCTACGTGAAGCGAAGTTGTCTTGCCTAAGGTGCCATGGGATTCGGTAATAGAAATGTGATAGATTAGGTTGTCGTTCTTTTCGCGGCTCACGACATACTATCCGTGACGAAAAAATAGCGCAAAAGAAGAAAAGTGTCCCAAAACTGAAGAAAACATTCGATTCTGGGCCCTGAAAATAGGCGCAACCGAGAAGGCTTGCTTCTAGGAGAGCTTTCCAACGGTATGTTGTGCGCCGCGTAACTCCTTACGGATCAAAAGTTATGGGCACCGGAGTGACTGAGACCTGGTCCCAAGCCCTATGCCCTCGGTTTGCGGGCCCAGCCTCTACATGAAGTGAATTTGTCTTGCCCAATGTGTCAGGGGATTCGGTAATAGAAATGTGATGGATTAGGTTGTCGTCCTTTTCGCGGCTCACGACGTATGATCTAGGAGGAAAAAATAGCGCAAAAGAAGAAAAGTGTCCCAAAACAGATGAAAATGCTCAATTTTGCTCTCCAAAAATAGAGGCAGCCGAGTAGGCTTGCTGCCCCCGTCGTAGAGCTCTCGAAGTGCTTTCCAACGTTATGTTGTGCGCCGCGTAACTCCTTACAAATCAAAAGTTATGGTCACCGGAGTGACGGAGACCTTATCCCAAACCCTACGCCCTCGGTTTGCTGGCCCAGCCTCTACGTCTAGCAAAGTTGTCTTACCTAAGGTGCCGTGGGATTCGGTAATAGAAACGTGATGGATTAGGTTGTCGCCCTTTTCGCGGCTCACGACGTACGATCTGGGAGGAAAAAATAGCGCAAAAGAAGAAAAGTGTCCCAAAACTGATGAAAACGTTCAATTTTGGGCTCCGATAATAAGCGTAGCCGAGCAAGCTTGCTGCCCCCGTCGTAGATCACTCGGAGAGCTTTCCAACGGTATGCTGTGCGCCGCATAACTTCTTACGGATCAAAAGTTATGGTCACCAGAGCGACGGAGACTTCGTCCCAAACCCCACGCCCTCGGTTTGTGGGCCCAGCCTCTACGTGTAGCAAAGTTGTCTTACCTAAGGTGCCGTGGGATTCGGTAATAGAAATGTGATGGATTAGGTTGTCGTCCTTTTTGCGGCTCACGACGTACGATCTGGGTTGAAAAACAGTGCAAAAGTAGAAAAGTGTTCTGAAACTGATGAAAACATTCAATTTTGGGCACTGAAAACAGGCATAGCTGAGCAGGCTCACTGCCCACTTCGTAGAGCTCTCGGAGAGCTTTCCAACGGTTTGTTGTGCGCTGCGTAACTCTTTATGGATCAAAAGTTATGATCACCCGAGCGACGGACACCGGGTCTCAAGCCCCACGCCCTCGGTTTGTGGGCCCAGCCTCTATGTGTAGCAAATTTGTCTTGCCTAAGATGCAATGGGATTCGATAATAGAAATGTGATGGATTAGGTTGTCGTATTTTTCGCGGCTCACGACGTACGATCCGGGATCGAAAAACAACACAAGAGAAGAAAAGTGTCCCGAAACTGATGAAAACGTTCAATTTTGGGGTTCGAAAATAGGAGTGGCTGAGTAGGCTTGTTGCCCCAGTCATAGAGCTCTCGGAGAGCTTTCCACCGGTATGCTGTACACTGCGTAACTCATTACAGATCAAAAGTTATGGTCACCGAAACGATAGTGACCTGGTCCCAATCTCCGAGCCCTCGGTTTGCGGGCCCAGCCTCTACGTGAAGGGAAATTGTCTTGCCTAAGGTGCCATGGGATTCGGTAATTGAAATGTGATGGATTCGGTTGTCGTCCTTTTCGCGGCTCACGACGTACGATCTGGGACGAAAAAACAGCACAAAAGAAAAAAAGTTTCCCAAAACTGACGAAAATGTTTAGTTTTGGGCTCTGAAAATAGGCGCAGCCGAGCAGGCTTGCTCCCTACTTCGTAGATCTCTCAGAGAGCTTTCTAACGGTATATTGTGCGCTATGTAACTCCTTACGGATCAAAAGTTATGGTCACCGGAGCAATGGACACCTGGTCCCAAACCCATGCCCTCGGTTTGCGGGCCCAGCCTCTACGTGTAGTAAAGTTGTCTTGCCTAAGGTGCCATGGGATTCGGTAATAGAAATGTGATGGATTAGGTTGTCTTCCTTTTTGCGGCTCACGACGTACGATCTGGGATGAAAAAATAGCGCAAATAAAGAAAACTGACCTGAAACTGATGGAAACATTCAATTTTGGGCTCCGAAAATAGGCGCAGCCGAGCAGGCATGCTGCCCACATCGTACAGCTCTCGGAAAGCTTTCCAACGGTATGTTGTGCGCCACGTAACTCGTTACGAATCAAAAGTTATAGTCATCGGAGCGATGGACACCAGGTCCCAAGCCCCGCGCCCTCGGTTTGTGGGCCCAGCCTCTACGTGTAGCGAAGTTGTCTTGCCTAAGGTACAGTGGGATTCAGCAATAGAAATGTGATGGATTAGGTTGTCGTCCTTTTCGCGGCTCACGGCGTACGATCCAGGACTGAAAAACAGCGCAAAAGAAGAAAAGTATACCAAAATTGATGAAAACGTTCAATTTTGGGGTCCAAAAATATGAGTACCGAGAAGGCTTGCTACCACCGTCGTAGAGCTCTTGAAGAGTTTTCCAACGGTATGCGGTGCGCCGCGTAACTCCTTACGGATCAAAAGTTATGGTCACCAGAGCGACGGACACCAGGTCCCAAGCCCCATGCCCTCGGTTTGCGGGCCCAGCGTCTACGTGTAGCGAAGTTGTCTTGCCTAAGGTGCAGTGGGATTCGGCAATAGAAATGTGATGGATTAGGTTGTCGTCCTTTTCGCGGCTCACGGCGTACGATCCAGGACTGAAAAATAGCGCAAAAGAATAAAAGTGTCCCGAAACTGATGAAAACGTTCAATTTTGGGGTCCAAAAATATGTGTACCGAGAAGGCTTGCTACCACCGTCGTAGAGCTCTTGAAGAGTTTTCCAACGGTATGCGGTGTGCTGCGTAACTCCTTACGGATCAAAAGTTATGGTCACCAGAGCGACGGACACCGGGTCCCAAGTACCACGCCCTCGGTTTGCGAGCCCAGCGTCTACGTGTAGCGAAGTTGTCTTGCCTAAGGTGCCGTGGGATTCGGTAATAGAAATGTGAAGGAATAGGTTGTCATCCTTTTCGCGGCTCACAACGTACGATCTGGGACGAGAAAAGAGCCCAAAAGAAGAAATGTGTCCCGAAACTGATGAAAACGTTCAATTTGGTGCTCTGAAAACAGGCGCATCCGAGCAGGCTTACTGCCCACTTCGTAGAGCTCTCGGAGAGCTTTCCAACAGTATGTTGTAAGCGGCGTAACTCCATTCGAATCAAAAGTTATGGTCACCGGAGTGACGGACACCTAGTCCCAAGCCCCATGTCCTCGCTTGGAGGGCCCAGCCTCTACGTTAAGCGAAGGTGTGTTGCCTAAGGTGCCATGGGATTCGGTAATAGAAATTTGATGGATTGGGTTGTCGTCGTCACAGCGTTTGATCCGGGATCGAAAAATAGTTCAAAAGAACAAAAGTGTCCCAAAACTTATTAAAACATTCGATTTTGGGTCCGAAAATAGGAGTAGCCTAGTAGGGTTGCTGCGCCCGTCGTAGAGCTCTCGAAGAGCTTTCCAACGGTATACTGTGCGCCACGTAACTCCTTGCGGATCAAAAGTTATGGTCATTGGAGCGACGGAGACCTCGTCCCAAACCCCATGCCCTCGGTTTGCGGGCCCAGCCTCTGCGTCAAGCGAAGTTGTCTTGCCTAAGGTGCCATAGGATTCGGTAATAGAAATGTGATGGATTAGGTTGTCGTCCTTTTTGCGGCTCACGACGTACGATCTGGGACGAAAAAATAGCGCAAATAAAGAAAAGTGACCTGAAACTGATGGAAACATTCAATTTTGGGCTCCGAAAACAAGCACAGCCGAGCAGGCTTGCTGCCTACTTCGTAGAGCTCTCGAAAAGCTTTCCAACGGTATGTTGTGTGCCACGTAACTCGTTACGAATCAAAAGTTAAGGTCACCAGAGCGACGGACACCGGGTCCCAAGCCCCGCGCCCTCGGTTTGTGGGCCCAGCCTCGACGTGTAGCGAAGTTGTCTTGCCTAAGGTGCAGTGGGATTCGGCAATAGAAATGTTATGGATTAGGTTGTCGTCCTTTTCACGGCTCACGACGTACGATCCAGGACGGAAAAACAGCGCAAAAGAAGAAAAGTGTCCCAAAACTGATGAAAACGTTCAATTTTGGGCCCCGAAAATAGGCGCAGCCGAGCAAGCTTGCTGTCCACGTCGTAGAGCTCTTAGAGAGCTTTCCAACAGTATGATGTGTGCTGCGTAACTCCTTTTAGATCAAAAGTTATAGGCACCGGAGCGATCGATACCTGGTCACGAGCCCCACGCCCTTGGTTTGCGAGCCTAGCCTCTACGTGAAGTGAAGTTGTCTTGCCCAAGGTGCCGTGGGATTCGGTAATAGAAATGTGATGGATTAGGTTGTCGTCCGTTTCGTGGCTCACGACATATGATCCGGGACGAAAAAAAAATACAAAAGAAGAAAAGTGTCCTGAAACTGATGAAAACATTGGATTTTGGGCTCCAAAAACAGGCACAGCCAAGCAGGTTTTTTGCCCCCGTTGTAGAGCTCTCGGAGCGCTTTCCAACGGTATGCTGTGCGTCGCGTAACTCCTTACATATCAAAAGTTATAGGTACCAGAGCGATGGATACCTGGTCACGAGACCCACGCCCTCAGTTTGCGGGCCCAGCCTCTACGTGAAGTGAAGTTGTCTTGCCCAAGTTGCCGTGGGATTCGATAATAGAAATATGATGGATTAGGTTGTCGTCCTTTTCGCGGCTCACGACGTACGATCCGGGACGAAAAAAAAGGCAAAAGAAGAAAAGTATTCTGAAACTGAGGAAAACGTTGGATTTTGGGCTCCAAAAATAGGCGCAGCCAAGCTGGTTTTTTGCCCTCGTCGTAGAGCTCTCGGAGAGCTTTCCAACGGTATGTTGTGAGTCGCGTAACTCCTTACGTATCAAAAGTTATAGGCACCAGAGCGATGGATACCTGGTGACAAGACCCACGCCTTCGGTTTGCGGGCCCAGCCTATACGTGCAGTGAAGTTGTCTTGCCCAAGTTGCCGTGGGATTCGGTAATAGAAATATGATAGATTAGGTTGTCGTCCTTTTCACGGCTCACGACCTATGATCCGGGATGAAAAAATAGCGCAAAAAAAGAAAAGTGTCTCAAAACTGATGAAAACATTCAATTTTGGGAGACGAAAACAGGCGCAGCCTAACAGCCTTTTTTCCCCTGTCGTAGAGCTCTTGGAGAGCTTTCCAACGGTATGTTGTGCGCCGCGTAACTCCTTACGGATCAACAGTTATGGGCACTGGAGCGATGAATACCTGGTCACGAGCCCCAAGTCCTCGGTTTGCTGGCCCAGCCTCTATTTGAAGTGAAGTTATCTTGCCCAAGGTACCGTGGGATTCAGTAATAGAAATGTGATGGAATAGGTTATCGTCCTTTTCGCGGCTCACGACGTACGATCCGGGATGAAAAAACAGCGCAAAAGAAGAAAAATATCCCGAAACTGATAAAAACGTTCAATTTTGGGCTCCAAAAATAGGCGCAGCAGAGTAGGCTTGTAGCCCCCGTCGTAGAGCTCTAGGAGAGCTTTCTAACGATATGCTGTGCGCCACGTAACTCTTTACGAATCAAAAGTTATGGGCAACGAATTGATGGATTCCTAGTCACGAGCCCCACGCCCTTGGTTTGCGGGCCCAGCCTCTACATGAAGTGAAGTTATCTTGCCCAAGTTATCGTGGGATTCGGTAATGGAATTGTGATGGATTAGGTTGTTGTACTTTTCGCGGTTCAAGATGTATGATCTGGGATGAAAAAAAAGCGCAAAGAAGAAAAGTTTCCATAAACTGAAGAAAACGTTCAATTTTGTGCCCCAAAAATAGGTGCAGCCAAGCAGGCTTGCTATCCCTGTCGTAGAGCTCTCGGAGAGCTTTCCAACGGTATGCTGTGCGCAGCGTAACTCCTTACAGATCAAAAGTTATGGGCACCGGAGCGACGGAGACCTGGTCCCAAGCCCCACACCCTCGGTTTGCGAGCCCAGCCTCTACATGTAACGAAATTGTCTTGCCCAAGGTGCCGTGGAATTCGGTAATAGAAATGTTATGGATTAGGTTGTCGTCCTTTTCGTGGCTCACGACCTACGATCCAGGACAGAAAAATAGCGCAAAAGAAGAAAAGTGTCCCGAAACTGATGAAAACATTGGATTTTGGGCTTCGAAAATAGGCATTGTCGAGCAGGCTTGCTGTCGTTGTCGTAGAACTCTCAGAGAGCTTTCCAATGGTATGCTGTGCACCACGTAACTCATTGCAGATCAAAAGTTATGGGCACCGGAGCGACTAAGACCTGGTCCCAAGCCCCATGCCCTCTGTTTGCAGGCCCAGCCTCTACGTGAAGTGAATTTGTCTTGCCCAATGTGTCAGGGGATTTGGTAATAGAAATGTGATGGATTAGGTTGTCGTCCTTTTCGCGGCTCACGACGCATGATCTGGGAGGAAAAAATAGCGCAAAAGAAGAAAAGTGTCCCAAAACAGATGAAAACGCTCAATTTTGCTCACCGAAAATAGGCGCAGCCGAGCAGGCTTGCTGCCCCCGTCGTAGAGCTCTCGAAGAGCTTTCCAACGTTATGCTGTGCGCCGCGTAACTCCTTACAAATCAAAAGTTATGGTCACCGGAGCGACGGAGACCTTGTCCCAAACCCTACGCCCTCAGTTTGCTGGCCCAACCTCTACGTCTAGCAAAGTTGTCTTACCTAAGGTGTCGTGGGATTCGGTAATAGAAATGTGATGGATTAGGTTGTCGCCCTTTTCGCGGCTCACGACGTGCGATCTGGGAGGAAAAAATAGCGCAAAAGAAGAAAAGTGTCCCAAAACTAATGAAAACGTTCAATTTTGGGCTCCGATAATAGGCGCAGCTGAGTAAGCTTGCTGCCCCCGTCGTAGATCTCTCGAAGAGCTTTCCAACGGTATGCTGTGCGCCGCGTAACTTCTTACGGATCAAAAGTTATGGGCACCGGAGCGACGAAGACCTGGTCCTAAGCCCCACGTCCTCGGTTTGCGGGCCTAGCCTCTACGTGCGGTGAAGTTATCTTTCACAAGGTGCAGTGGGATTCGGTAATAGAAATGTGATGGATTAGGTTGTCGTCCTTTTTGCGGCTCACGACGTACGATCTGGGACACAAAAACAGGGCAAAAGTAGAAAAGTGTTCCGAAACTGATGAAAACATTCAATTTTGGGCACTGAAAACAGGCATAGCTGAGCAGGCTCACTGCCCACTTCGTAGAGCTCTCGGAGAGCTTTCCAACGGTTTGCTGTGCGCTTCGTAACTCCTTACGGATCAAAAGTTATAGTCACCGGAGAGACGAACACTGGGTCTCAAGCCCCACGCCCTCGGTTTGTGGGCCCAACCTCTATGTGTAGCAAAGTTGTCTTGCCTAAGATGCAATGGGATTCAATAATAGAAATGTGATGGATTAGGTTGCCGTATTTTTTGCGGCTCACGACGTACGATCCGGGATCGAAAAACAGCACAAGAGAAGAAAAGTGTCCCGAAACTGATGAAAACGTTCAATTTCGGGGTCCAAAAATAGGAGTGGCTAAGTAGGCTTGTTGCCCCAGTCATAGAGCTCTCGGAGAGCTTTTCAACGGTATGCTGTGCGCCGCGTAACTCATTACGGATCAAAAGTTATGGTCACCGGAGCGACAGTGACCTGGTCCCAAGCCCCGCGCCCTCGGTTTGCGGGCCCAACCTCTACAAGAAGGGAAGTTGTCTTGCCTAAGGTGCCATGGGATTCAGAAATTGAAATGTGATGGATTCGGTTGTCGTCCTTTTCGCGGCTCACGACGTACGATCTGGTACGAAAAAACAGCGCAAAAGAAAAAAGTTTCCCAAAACTGACAAAAATGTTCAGTTTTGGGCTCTGAAAGTGGGCGCAACCGAGCAGGCTTGCTCCCCACTTTGTAGATATCTCGGTGAGCTTTCTAATGGTATACTGTGCGCCACGTAACTCCTTACGAATCAAAAGTTATGGTCATCGGAGCAATGGACACCTGGTCCCAAGCCCCACGCCCTCAGTTTGCGGGCCCAGCCTCTACGTGTAGCGAAGTTGTCTTGCCTAAGGTGCCGTGGGATTTGGTAATAAAAATGCGATGGATTAGGTTCTCTTCCTTTTTACGGCTCACGACGTACGATCTGGGACAAAAAAATAGCGCAAATAAAGAAAAGTGACCTGAAACTGATGGAAACATTCAATTTTGGGCTCCGAAAATAGGCGCAGCCGAGCAGGCTTGCTGCCCACTTAGTAGAGCTCTCAGAAAGCTTTCCAACGGTATGTTGTGCGCCACGTAACTCGTTACGAATTAAAAGTTATGGTCACCGGAGCGATGGACACCAGGTCCCAAGCCCCGCGCCCTCAGTTTGTGGGCCCAACCTCTACATGTATCGAAGTTGTCTTGCCTAAGGTACATTGGGATTCGGCAATAGAAATGTGATGGATTAGGTTGTCGTCCTTTTTGCGGCTCCCGGCGTACGATCCAGGACTGAAAAACAGTGCAAAAGAAGAAAAATGTCCCGAAACTGATGAAAACGTTCAATTTTGGGGTCCAAAAATATGAGTACCGAGAAGGCTTGCTACCACCGTCGTAGAGCTCTTGAAGAGTTTTACAACAGTATGCGGTGCGCCGCGTAACTCCTTACGAATCAAAAGTTATGGTCACCAGAGCGACGGACACCGGGTCCCAAGCCCTACGCCCTCGGTTTGCGGGCCCAGCGTCTACGTGTAGCGAAGTTGTCTTGCCTAAGGTGTCGTGGGATTCGGTAATAGAAATGTGATGGAATAGGTTGTCGTCCTTTTCGCGGCTCACGACGTATGATCTGGGACGAAAAAACAGCGCAAAAGAAGAAATGTGTCCCAAAACTGATGAAAACGTTCAATTTGGTGCTCTGAAAATAGGCGCATCCGAGCAGGCTTACTGCCCACTTTGTAGAGCTCTGAGAGAGCTTTCCAACAGTATGTTGTAAGCGGCATAACTTCATACGGATCAAAAGTTATGGTCACCGGAGCGACGGACACCTAGTCCCAAGCCCCATGTCCTCGCTTGGAGGGCCCAGCCTCTACTTTAAGCGAAGTTGTGTTGCCTAAGGTGCCATGGGATTCGGTAATAGAAATTTGATGGATTGGGTTGTCGTCATCACGACGTTTGATCCGGGATCGAAAAATAGCTCAAAAGAACAAAAGTGTCCCGAAACTGATTGAAACATTCGATTTTGGGTCCAAAAATAGGAGTAGCCTAGAAGGATTGCTGCCCCCGTCGTAGAGCTCTCGAAGAGCTTTCCAACTGTATACTGTGCGCCACGTAACTCCTTGCGGATCAAAAGTTATGGTCATCGGAGCGACGGAGATCTCGTCCCAAACCCCACGCTCTCGGTTTACGGGCCCAGCCTCTACGTCAAGCGAAGTTGTCTTGCCTAAGTTGCCGTAGGATTCGGTAATAGAAATGTGATGGATTAGGTTGTCGTCCTTTTTGCGGCTCATGACGTACGATCTGGGACGAAAAAATAGCGCAAATAAAGAAAAGTGACATGAAACTGATGGAAACATTCAATTTTGGGCTCCGAAAACAGGCGCAACCGAGTAGGCTTGCTGCCTACTTCGTAGAGCTCTCGAAAAGCTTTCCAACGGTATGTTGTGTGCCACGTAACTCGTTACGAATCAAAAGTTATGGTCACCAGAGCGACGGACACCGGGTCCCAAGCCCCGCGCCCTCGGTTTGTGGGCCCAACCTCGACGTGTAGCGAAGTTTTCTTGCCTAAGGTGCAGTGGGATTCGACAATAGAAATGTGATGGATTAGGTTGTCGTCCTTTTCGCAGCTCACGACGTACGATCCAAGACCGAAAAACAGCGCAAAAGAAGAAAAGTGTCCCGAAACTGATGAAAACGTTCAAGTTTGGGGTCCAAAAATATGAGTACCGAGAAGGCTTGCTACCCCCGTCGTAGAGCTCTTGAAGAGTTTTCCAACAGTATGCGGTGCGCCGCGTAACTCCTTACAAATCAAAAGTTATGGTCACCAGAGCGACGGACACCGGGTCCCAAACCCCACGCCCTCGGTTTGCGGGCCCAGCGTCTACGTGTAGCGAAGTTGTCTTGCCTAAGGTGCCGTGGGATTCGGTAATAGAAATGTGATGGAATAGGTTGTCGTCCTTTTCGCGGCTCACTACGTACGATCTGGGATGAAAAAACAGCGCAAAAGAAGAAATGTGTCCCGAAACTGATGAAAACGTTCAATTTGGTACTCCGAAAACAAGCGCATCTGAGCAGGCTTGCTACCCACTTCGTAGAGCTTTCGGAGAGCTTTCCAACAGTATGCTGTAAGCAGCTTAACTCCTTACGGATCAAAAGTTATGGTCACCGGAGCGACGGACACCTAGTCCCAAGCCCCATGTCCTCGCTTGGAGGGCCCAGCCTCTACGTTAAGCGAAGTTGTATTGCCTAAGGTGCCATGGGATTCGGTAATAGAAATTTGATGGATTGGGTTGTCATCGTCACGACGTTTGATCCGGGATCGAAAAATAGCTCAAAAGAACAAAAGTGTCCAGAAACTGATTAAAACATTCGATTTTGGGTCCAAAAATAGGAGTAGCCTAGTAAGGTTGCTGCCCCCGTCGTAGAGCTCTCGAAGAGCTTTCCAACGGTATACTGTGCGTCACGTAACTCCTTGCGGATCAAAAGTTATGGTCACCGGAGCGACGGAGACCTTGTCCCAAACCCCACGCCCTCGGTTTGCGGTCCCAGCCTCTACGTCAAGCGAAGTTGTCTTGCCTAAGGTGCCATGGGATTCGGTAATAGAAATGTGATGGATTAGGTTGTCGTCCTTTTCGCAGCTTACGATGTACGATTTGTGACAAAAAAACAGCGCAAAAGTAGAAAAGTGTCCCGAAACTGATGAAAACATTCAATTTTTGGCTCTAAAAACAGGCGCAGCCGAGCATGCTTGCTACCCACTTCGTAGAGCTCTCGGAGAGCTTTCCAATGGTTTGCTGTGCACCACGTAACTCCTTACAAATCAAAAGTTATGGTCATCGGAGTGACAGACACCGGGTCTCAAGCCCCACGCCCTCGGTTTGTGGGCCCAGCCTCTACGTGTAACGAAGTTGTCTTGCCTAAGGTGCCATGGGATTTGATAATAGAAATGTGATGGATTAGGTTGTCGTGTTTTTCGCGGCTTGCGACGTACGATCCGGGACAAAAAAAACAGCGCAAGAAAAGAAAAGTGTCCCGAAACTGATGAAAACGTTCAATTTTGGGGTCCAAAAATAGGAGTGGCCAAGTAGGCTTGCTGCCCCAGTCGTAGAGCTCTTGGAGAGCTTTCCAACGGTATGCTGTGCGCAGCGTAACCCATTTCGGATCAAAAGTTATGGTCACCGGAGCGACGGAGACCTGGTCCCAAGCCCCGCGCCCTTGGTTTACGAGCCCAGCTTCTATATGAAGCGAAGTTGTCTTGCCTAAGGTGCCATGGGATTCGGTAATTGAAATGTGATGGATTCGGTTGTCGTCTTTTTCGCGGCTCACTACGTACGATCTGGAATGAAAAACAGCGCAAAAGAAGAAAAGTTTCCCGAAACTGATGAAAATGTTCAATTTTGGGCTCCGAAAGAAGGCGCAGCTGAACAGGCTTGCTGCCCACTTCGTAGATCTCTCGGAGAGCTTTCCAACGGTATACTGTGCGCCACGTAACTTCTTACCGATCAAAAGTTATGGTCATCGGAGCGATGGACACCGGGTCCAAAGCCCCACGCCCTTGGTTTACGGGCCCAGCCTCTACGTGTAGCGAAGTTGTCTTTCCTAAAGTGTCATTGGATTTGGTAATAGAAATGTGATGGATTAGGTTGTTGTCCTTTTTGCGGCTCACGACGTACGATCTGGGACGAAAAAACAGTGCAAAAGAAGAAAAGTGTCCTGAAACTGATGGAAACATTCAATTTTGGGCTCCGAAAACAGGCGTAACTGAGCAGGCTTGCTTCCCACTTCGTAGAGCTCTCGGAGAGCTTCCCAACGGTATGTTGTGCACCATGTAACTCCTTACGGATCAAAAGTTATGGTCATCGGAGCGACGGACACTGGGTCCCAAGCCCCACGCCCTCGGTTTGCGGGCCCAACCTCTACGTGTAGCGAAGTTGTCTAGCCTAAGGTGCCATGGGATTCGGTAATAGAAATGTGATAGATTAGGTTGTCGTCCTTTTCGCAGCTCACGACGTACGATCCGGGACGGAAAAACAGTGCAAAAGAATAAAAGTGTCCCGAAACTGATGAAAACGTTCAATTTTGCGGTTCGAAAAAAGGAGTGGCCAAGTAAGCTTGCTGCCCCCGTCGTAGAGCTCTCGGAGAGCTTTCCAACGGTATGTTGTGCACCGCGTAACTCCTTACAGATCAAAAGTTTTGGTCACCGGAGCAACGGGCACCGGGTCCCAAGCCCCACGCCCTTGGTTTGTGGGCCCAGCCTCTACGTGTAGCGAAGTTTTCTAGCCTAAGGTGCCGTGGGATTCGGTAATAGAAATGTGATGGATTAGGTTGTCGTCCTTTTCGCAGCTCACGACGTGCGATCTGGGACGAAAAACAGCGGAAAAGATTGTCCTGAAACTAATGAAAACGTTCAATTTTGGGCTCTGAAAACAGGCGCAGCTATGAGGCCCGACCTCGATTTGCGTGCGATACCTTGTTTCGTGTGCCCTAACCTAGATTTGCGTGCCTTGACCTAGGTTTAAGAATTGTGTTTCGTTTTGTGTGCCTTGCATTGAATTACGTGCATTCATTTAGGGTTGCGTACATTTACTTGGAAAACATGCATTCGTCTCGTAGTTCGTGCCTTACCTCGTAGTTCGTGCCCTAGACCTAGGAAAGCGTGCCCTCATGCTAATCAAGAAAGCATCTTACACGAAGCACTAGATCAATAATTAATCCTACAAATCCCACTAACTAATATTAAATTACTAATTCAACTCACTAGAAGACAAAATCTCACAAAAAGCTAAACATTCCTTATTATTTTGCACTTTCAACACACAATTAAATAATACTCAAAAGATAACAAAAAATCAGATTTTTACATACCTTGGCCGACCACCTTGTGACATTTATGCTTGCTTGCTCAATTCAAAATTTATTCTAGACAATTCTATGACAAGTTATGACAGAAATGCATAAAAAATTAGCTCAAAACTCCTCAAAACTCCACCAATCTCGACATAGGCTCCTTGCCCATGCTAGATAATTCAAAAACCATGCTTCTTGAAGACACAAATCTGATTTTTTGTATGCCCAAGGCCAACACATGCTCTTCATATTTTGCAAAGCTTTCATTTTTCTTTCATTTCTCTCATCTCCTCACATTTCTCTCTCTCCCTCTCATTCTTCTCTCTCTCTCTCGGCTTTGGCTGAGTTCATTCACTCCATAGCTCATCTTCATCATTCCATGGTTCATCAAGGCAAGCAAGTAGCTAAGAAGCTCGACTAAGCAAGCTAAGTTGCAAGAATCACACATGCAAGCTCTTTGAACAACCATTTCGGCCTAGGTGAGTTTCCTAGCTTCAATTTCTTTTCTTCTTGTTCTAACCACATGCACCTACTAAGAACTTGGTCACTAAGCTAGGAAAAATAGAGAAAATCGAGTTGGTGTCTTGGCTAAGCAAGGAAGAAGATCAACTTTGTGCTTCACCAAGAGTCTTGTGCATCTTCTTGTTGTTTTGCTAAGGTGAGGGCTAAAACTTCTTGAAAATCCTTCAAAAAACCACATGCATGCTCTTAAATGTTTGTCTTTGCTTCTGTACTTGAGATATATGTGAGTTCATAAGCTTTTACAACCATGCATGCCATGATTTTTGGCTAGATGGTGATGATAGATGAAATCGGGTTTATGACAGCTTTCTGTCTTGTTGGTACGAGGTGATTTTGGCTAGGTAAATGATGTTTAAAATGCATGAAAATTGGTAGGTAACTATTTTTTCCAGTTCTGAACATTTTTCCAAGAAATAGGCCAAAGCTAATTTCGAGTCTAAGGTCCTCAAAATGGCAAATAATTAAAATGTGTCCAAATCTGGAAAATCTGGAGAAATGAAGCAGGTTTTGGCAGATTCACTGATCTTGTAGAAAGAACCGGTTTTGACTTAGTAAATGATGTCCAAAATGTATGAAATTTGGTGTGCTGCTATATTTTTCAGTTCGGGACATTTTTGTCAGAAATGGACTAAGGCTAAATCTGACCTTAAGGACCTCAAAAACGACAAGTATCAAAATGTGTGCAAATCTGGACAGTTTTGTGCAATCCCACTGTTTTGGCTATAACTATTGGACCCGAACTCCAAATGATGTGAGGTTTGTTTCTGAATTTATTTCACTTCTTAAGATTTAATTTGACATCTTGTTCACTGGAATTTGAGATTTTTTGCTTGTCTTAATGATTGTGAGAAAACAGCCCATTGCAGTGAGGGTTTCACTTAGTGATGCGCTTAGAAAAATTGTTGTAACTCCTCTTGTTGAATTAAATGCTTGGGATTGTGGCATTGTAATGTTGTGTGGACTGTTTTGAATACTTGAGGATGATTGAACTAATTGATGCATGGCTTGAGATTGATTTAGAGTTGACTTGGGGCTTAATCGTACGGGTAAGCACGAAATGGAAACCCTAGTGACTAGGTAAACTTGCTAAGTGTTGATCCTTTGGATATTGTGTGTAATTATATGTTTAGTAGGCTGCCCGTAGTTGCCCTTATAGCCCTAAATGTGATTTTGATCATTGCATGTTGACAAATAGGCCTTTCTTGCATCTGAACCCACGTAGATGTTGTTGCATGTTAAATAATCTTATTATTTGATTACGTGAACTTTGAAATGAGTCATATGACTTGATTTACGTGCGTTACATGGCTGCCCGTTTAATGCATATAACTCCATATGCCTTTCAAGTGAAATTACTTGTCTTATCGTGCCTCGCTTGTTTACTTGTCAATGTACAATCTTATGACTGCTCGGAGGCAACCTACTTTGTTGTCCTCCTAATGTGATATATTAAATGTCATAAATGTGCATTGCATACAAGGTTGTAACCTTTCATTCTGGCGTGGTAGCGTTCACGCACACCGGGCAGCATCGGGCTTGCCGGTGCAACCGTGACTACCATTGTCCAATTCCCTCTCTCGCTTGGGGGCTAGACTTCCTCGGAGAGTTGGGTCGTAGGATTTTGGGGTACATCCGGAGTACACCCATTTGGCGTGATAAGGGGATGATTTGAAGTCGGCCGCAACAACTGATACTGGAGATGAACTGAGAGCAAAAGCTCACCGTATCCTTTTCACTATGTATATAAGTACTCTCGCTTGGTTCCTAGAGGACCTCGGGGAGGAAAGATTGGTAATTGTGTTCCTTTACTTTTATATTATTGTTATGAACTTATTTGTGATATATTCATGCTTGCAAAAAGGGTTTTCATAAATTGAACCGGAAAATGAGTTTCAAAACCTATTTCTCGTTCCCCCTCGCTGAGTTCATAAGGACTCACCCTCTTTCATCATCTCAGGTGAAGAAGATCAAGAACAGGCACCCGAGGACGACGTGCATAACGATGATTCCTTGGAATGATTTCCTGTCCTTTGTGCTTTGCTTGATTATGGCCATTTATGAACACTATGCTACTTGAAGACTATTTATTTTCATGTTGCTTGATGTTTGTAATGTAAAAGACCCCCGTTGTAATTTGGGCTCTAATTTTGGTTTGTACCGATAATAACTAGATAGACACTACTATGATCGTTTTGCTATTGTCATTGGCTAGTATCTATCATAGGATTATGAAATATCAGGTAAGGACGAAGTAAAATGAACCTATCCAATCTTAAGCAGGTACTCACTATTAAGCTAGGATCAACAAGTACTTTTGTAACGAGGATTAACAAACAGACGAGACATAGTATCATACTAGGTTATTAATCAAACAAGACTTCGAGATAACCAGTAGGCATTTCAAATGATGGTAAATAGTAGTCCTAGTTGGAAATGAAATTGAGATTGGAAAATTTGAGGCATTTAGAGAATTAGGTCAAACTAAAGAGCCCAATTATAGCCGTTATGCTACCGATTTTTTGGAAAATTTTGGGGTTTAGGCTAAAACATTAAGTATTAAATTCCCATGAATAGTAAAGTACGAGATAGACTGGAATGTTAGATCATACCCTAGTCTAACCGTTATAGGCCGGGTTGGGACGTCACAGCAGCCGAGCGAGCTTGCTGCCCACTTCGTATATCTCTTGGAGAGCTTTCCAACGGTATGTTGTGCGCCGCGTAACTCCTTACGGATCAAAAGTTTTGGTCACTGGAGCGACGGACACTTGGTCCTAAGCCCCACGCCCTCGGTTTACGGGCCCAACCTCTACTTGTAGCGAAGTTTTCTTGCCTAAGGTGCCGTGGGATTCGGTAATAGAAATGTGATGGATTAGGTTGTCATCTTTTTTGCGGCTCACGACGTACGATATGAGACCAAAAAACAGCGTAAAATAAGAAATGTGTCCCGAAACTGATGAAAACTTTCAATTTTGGGCTCCAAAAACAGGCGCAGCCGAGCAGGCTTACTGTCCACTTCGTAGAGCTCTCGGAGAGCTTTACAACGGTATGTTGTACGCCGCGTAACTCCTTACGGATCAAATGTTATTGTTACCGGAGCGACGGAAACCTGGTCCCAAGCCCCATGTCCTCGGTTTACGGGCCCAGCCTCTACGTGAAGCGAAGTTGTCTTGCCTAAGGTGCCATGGGATTCGGCATTAGAAATGTGATTAATTAGGTTGTCGTCCTTTTCGCGGCTCACGACGTACAATCTGGGATCAAAAAATAGCGCAAAAGAAGAAAAGTATCCCGAAACTAATAAAAACATTCGATTTTTTGTCTGAAAATAGGAGTAGCCAAGTAGGCTTGCTGCCCCCGCCATAGAGCTCTCGGAGAGCTTTCCAACGGTATGCTGTGCACCGCGTAACTCCTTACGGATCAAAAGTTATGGTCACCGGAACGATGGAGACCTTGTCCCAAACCCCACGCCCTCGGTTTGCGGGCCCAGCCACGATGTGAAGCTAAGTTGTCTTGCTTAAGGTGCCATGGGATTTAGTAATAGAAATGTGATGGATTAGGTTTTCGTCCTTTTCGCGGCTCACGACGTACGATCTGGGACGGAAAAACAGCGCAAAAGAAGAAAAGTGTCCCGAAACTGATGAAAACGTTCAATTTTGGGGACCAAAAATAGGAGTAGCTGAGCAGGCTTGCTGCCTATTTCGTAGAGCTCTCGGAGAGCTTTCCAACGGTATACTGTGTGCCGCGTAACTCCTTACGGATCAAAAGTTATGGTCACTGGAGCGACGGAGACCTGGTCCCAAGCCCCATGCCATCGGTTTGCGGGCCCAGCCTCTACGTGTAGCGAAGATGTCTTGCCTAAGGTACCGTGGGATTCGGTAATAGAAATGTGATTGATTAGGTTGTCGTCCTTTTCGCGGCTCACGACGTACGATCAGGGATAAAAAAACAACGTAAAAGAAGAAAAGTGTCCCAAAACTGATGGAAACATTCAATTTTGGGCTTCAAAAATAGACGCAACCAAGCAGGCTTACTACCCACTTTGTAGAGCTCTCGGAGAGCTTTACAACGGTATGCTGTGTGCCGCGTAACTCCTTACGGATCAAAAGTTATGGTCACCGGAGCGACGGACACCGGGTCCCAAGCCCCACGGCCTCAGTTTGCGGGCCCAGCCTCTACGTGAAGCGAAGTTGTCTTGCCTAAGGTGCTGTGGGATTCGGTAATAGAAATGTGATGGATTAGGTTGTTGTCCTTTTGACGGCTCCCGACGTACGATCTGGGACCAAAAAATAGCGCAAAAGTAGAAATGTGTCCCGAAACTGATGAAAACGTTCAATTTTAGGCTCTGAAACCAGGTGCAGCCAAGCAAGCTTCCTGCCCACTTCGTAGATCTCTCGGAGAGCTTTCCAACGGTATGCTGTGTGCCGCGTAACTCCTTATGGATCAAAAGTTATGGTCACCGGAGCGACAGACTCTTGGTCCCAAGCCCCACGCCCTTGGTTTACGGGCCCAGCCTCTACGTGTAGCGAAGTTGTATTGCCTAAGGTGCCGATGGATTCGGTAATAGAAATGTGATGGATTAGGTTATCGTCCTTTTCGCGGCTCACGACGTAAGATCTGAGACGAAAAAATAGTGCAAAAGCAGAAAAGTGTCCCGAAATTGATGGAAACATTCAATTTTAGGCTCCGAAAATAGGCACAGCTGAGCAGGTTTGCTGCCCATTTCGTAGAGCTCTCGGAGTGCTTTCCATCAGTATGCTGTGCGCCACGTAACTCCTTACGGATCAAAAGTTATGGTCACTGGAGCGACGGACACCGGGTCCTAAGCCCCACGCCCTTAGTTTGCAGGCCCAGCCTCAACGTGTAGCGAAGTTGTCTTGACTAAGGTGCCGTTGGATTCGGTAATAAAAATGTGATGGATTAGGTTGTCATCCTTTTCGCGGCTCACGACGTACGATCTTGGACGAAAAACAGCGGAAAAGATGAAAAGTGTCTCGAAACTAATGAAAACGTTCAATTTTGGGCTCCGAAAATAGGCGCAGTCGAGCAGGCTTGTTGCCCACTTCGTAGATCTCTTGGAGAGCTTTCCAACGGTATGCTGTGAGCCGCGTAACTCCTTACGGATCAAAAGTTTTGGTCACTGGAGCGACGGACACCTGGTCCCAAGCCCTACGCCCTCGGTTTGCGGGCCTAGCCTCTACGTGTAGCTGTCACGGCCCAACCCACCCTATAAAGGTTAGACTAGGGTGTGATCTAAACATTCAAGTCATGTCTCATACTTAGTTGTTCATGAAAGTTTAACGCTTAACGTTTAGCCTAGACTCCATAATTTTTCCGGAAAACCTGCAGTATAACGGCTGTAATTGGGCTCTTTAGTTTGACCTAGTTCTCTAAACGCCTCAAATTTCATTTTCAACTAAGATTACTATTTACCATCAATTGAGACGCCTACTAGTTATCTCGATGTCTCGTTTGATTAATAACCTAGCATGATACTATGTCTCGTTTGTTTGTGAATCCTCGTTGGAAAAGTACCTGTTGATCTTAAGCTTAACAATAGGTACCTGCTTAAGATTGGATAGGTTCATTTTGCTTAGTCCTTACCTGATACTTCATAATCCTATGATAGATACTAACCAGTAACGATAGCAAAACAACCATAGTAGTGTCTGTCTAGTTATTATCAGTACAAGCCAAAATTAGACCCCAAATTACAACGGGGGTCTTTTACATTACAAATATCAAGCAACATGAAAAGAAATAGTCTTCAAGCAGCATAGTGTTCACAATGGCCATAATCAAGCAAAACACATAGGACATGCAATCATTCCAAGGAATCATCGTTAGACACGTCGTCCTCGGGTATCTGTTCTTGATCTTCTTCACCTGAGATGATAAAAGAGGGTGAGTCCTTATGAACTCAGCGAGGGGGAACGAGAAATAGGTTTTGAAACTCATTTTCAGGTTCAACTTATGAAAACCCTTTTTGCAAGCATGAATATATCACAAGTAAGTACATAACATGATATAAAAGTAAAGGAACACAATTACCCGTCTTTCCTCCCTGAGGTCCTCTAAGAACCAAGCGAGAGTACTTATACACATAGTGAAAATGATACGGTGAGCTTTTGCTCTCAGTTCATGTCAGTATCAGTTGTTGTGGCCGACTTCAAATCATCCCCTTATTATGCCAAATGGGTGTACTCCGGATGTACCCCGAAATCCTATGACCCAACTCTCCGAGGAAGTCTAGCCCCCAAGCGGGAGAGGGAATTGGACAATGGTAGTCACAGTTGCACTGGCAAGCCCGATGCCGCCCGATGTGCGTGAACGCTACCACGCCAAAATGAAAGGTTGCAACCTTGTATGCAATGCACATTTATGACATTTAATATATCACATTAGGAGAACAACAAAGTAGGTTGCCTCCGAGCAGTCATAAGTTTGCACATTGACAAGTAAACAAGAGAGGCACGATAAGACAAGTAATTTCACTTGAAAGACACATGGAGTTATATGAACATTAAACGGGCAGCCATGTAACGCACGTAAATCAAGTCATATAACTCATTTCAAAGTTCACGTAATCAAATAATAAGATTATTCATCATGCTACGGCATCTACGTGGGACCGGGTGCAAGAAAAGCCTACTTATCAACATGAAATCGTCAAAATCATATTTAGGGCTACAAGGCAACTACGGGCAGCCTACTAAACACATAATCCAACACAACATCCAAAGGATCAACACTTAGCAAATTCACCTAGTTACTAGGGTTCCAATTCGTGCTTACCCGTGCAATTAAGCCCCAAGTCATCTCGAAATCAAACTCAAGCCACCCGTTGACTAGTTCATACACCCTCAAGTATTCAAAACAGTCCACACAACATCTCAATGCCACAATCTCAAGCATTTAATACAACGAGAGAAGCTACAATAATTTTTCTAAGCATATCACTAAGTGAAACCCTCACTGCAATGGACTGTTTTCTCACAATCATTAAGACAAGAAAACAATCTCCAACTCTAGTGAATAAGATGTCAAATTAAATCTTAGGAAGTGAACGAAATTCAGAAACAAACCTCGCATCATTTGGAGTTCGGGTTCAATAGTTATAGCCAAAACAGTGAGACTGCACAAAACTGTCCAGATTTGCACACATTTCAATACTTGTCGTTGTTTAGGGCCTTATGGTCAGATTTAGCCTTAGTCCATTTCTGAAAAAAAATGTCCAGAACTGAAAAATCTAGCAGCAAACCAAATCTCATGCATTTTGGATGTCATTTACTAAGTCAAAACTGGTTTGTTCTACAAGGTAAGTGAATCTGCCAAAACCTGCTTCATTTTTCCAGACTTCCCAGATTTGGACACATTTTAATAATTTGCCATTTTGAGGACCTTAGAGTCAAAATTAGCTTTGGCCTATTTCTGTGACAAATGTTCAGAACTGGCAAAAATAGTTACTTACCAATTTTCACGCATTTCCAACATCAGTTACCTAGGAAAAATCACATAGCACCAACAAGGCAGAAAACTATCCCATACACGATTTCATCCAACATCACATTTTAGCCAAATATCTTGCCATCCATGTTTATTAAAGCTCATGAACACACATATATCTCAAGTACAGAAGTAAAGATAGACATTTAAGGGCATGCATGTGGGTTTTTGAAAGATTTTCAAGAAGTTTTAGCCCTCACCTTAGCAAAACAACAAGAAGATGCACAAGACTCTTGGTGAAGCACAAAGTTGACCTTTTTCCTTGCTTAGCCGAGACACCACTCTGTTTTTCTCAAATTTCCTAGCTTAGTAACCAAGTTCTTAGTAGGTGCATGTGGTTAGAACAAGAAGAAAAGAAATGGAAGCTAGCAAACTCACCTAAGCCGAAATGGAGATTCAAAGAGCTTGCATGTGTGTTTCTTGCAACCTAGCTTGCTTAGTCGAGCTCCCTAGCTTCTTGCATGCCTTGATGAACCATGGAGTGATGAAGATAAGCTAAGGAGTGTAGAAACTCAGCCAAGGCCGAGAGAGAGAGAAGGATGAGAGGGAGAGAGAAGAATGAGAGAAAATGAGAGAAATGAAAGAAAAATAAAAGCTTTTGCAAGGTTTGAAGCATGTGTCGGCCTTGAGCTTTGCAATTTCAGATTTTTGTGTCTTCAAGGCGTATAATTTGAAGTGTTTAGCATGGGCAAGGAGCTTATGTCGAGATTGGTGGAGCTTGGTAGAGTTTTTGAGCTATTTTTTTATTGCTTTGTGTCATTAGTTGTCATAGAATTGTCTAGGTTCAATTTGAATTATGCAAAGCAAGCACAAAGCACACAAGGTGGTCGGCCAAAGAGGTGTTCAAATCTGAATTTTTTTGTCTTGTTCAAGGCTTATTTTATTGTGTGTTTGGGATATGCAAAGAATAAAGAATAAAGAACAAAGAATGTCTTGCTTTTGGTGCAATTTCATCTTCTAGTGCATTGACTTAGCATTTTAATATTAGTTAGTGGGATTTGTAGGATTAATTATTGATCTAGTGCTTCGTGTAAGATGCTTTCTTGATTAGCTTAAGGGCACGCTTTCCTAGGTCTAGGGCATGCACTACGAGGTAGGGCACGCACTACGAGATGAATGCAAGTTTTTCAAGTAAATGTACACAACCCTAAATGACTGCACGTAATTCAATGAAAGGCACATAAAACGAAACATGATCTTTACATCTAGGTTAAGGCACGCAAATCTAGGCTAGGGCACACAAAACAAGGTATCGCACGTAAATCAAGGTCAGGCCTCACAGTAGTGAAGTTTTCACGGCTAAGGTGCCGTGGGATTCAGTAATAGAAATGTGATGGATTAAGTTGTCGTCCTTGTTGCGGCTCACAACGTACGATATGGGACCAAAAAATAGCGTAAAAGAAGAAAAGTATCCCGAAACTGATGGAAACTTTCAATTTTGGGCTCCGAAAATAGGCACAGCCAAGCAGGCTTGCTGTCCACTTTGTAGAGATCTCAGAGAGTTTTCCAACGGCATGCTGTGCGTCGCGTAACTCCTTACAAATCAAAAGTTATGGTCACCGGAGCGACGAACACAAGGTCCCAAGCCCCACGCCCTCAGTTTGCGGGCCCAGCCTCTACGTGAAGAGAAGTTGTCTTGCCTAAGGTGCCATGGGATTCGGTATTAGAAATGTGATTGATTAGGTTGTCGTCCTTTTCGCGGCTCACGACGTACGATCCGGGATCAAAAAATAGCGCAAAAGAAGAAAAGTATCCCAAAACTGATGAAAACATTCAATTTTGTGTCTGAAAATAGGAGTAACCTAGTAGGCTTGTTGCCCCCGTCGTAGAGCTCTCGGAGAGCTTTCCAACGGTATGCTGTGCACCTTGTAACTCCTTACGGATCAAAAGTTATGGTCACCAGAACGACGGAGACCTCGTCCCAAACCCCACGCCCTCCGTTTGCGGGCCCACCCTCGTCGTGAAGCGAAGTTGTCTTGCTTAAGGTGCCATGGGATTCGGTAATAGAAATTTGATGGATTAGGTTATCGTCCTTTTCGCGGCTCACGACGTACGATCTGGGATGAAAAAACAGCCCAAAAGAAGAAAAGTGTTCCGAAACTGATGAAAATGTTTAATTTTGGGGACCGAAAATAAGAGTAGCTGAGTAGGCTTGCTGCCACCGGCGTAGAGCTCTCGGAGAGCTTTCCAACGGTATGTTGTGCGCTCGTAACTCTTTACGGATCAAAAATTATGGTCACCGGAGCGACGGAGACCTGGTCCCAAGCCCCATGCCCTCGGTTTGTGGGCCCAGCCTCTAAATGAAGTGAAGTTGTCTGGCCTAAGGTGCCATGCGATTCGGTTTTAGAAATGTGATTGATTAGGTTGTCGTCCTTTTCGCGGCTCACGACGTACAATCTGGGACCAAAAAATAGCGCAATAGAAGAAAAGTGCCTCGAAATTGATGAAAACGTTCAATTTTGGGCTCCAAAAATAGGCGCAGCCGAGCAGGCTTGCTGCCCACTTTGTAGATCTCTCGGAGAGCTTTTCAACGGTATGCTGTGCGCCACGTAACTCTATACGGATCAAAGGTTATGGTCACTGGAGCGACGGACACCTGGTCCTAAGCCCCAAGCCCCACGCCCTTGGTTTGCGGGCCCAGCCTCTACGTGTAGCGAAGTTGTCTTGCCTAAGGTACCGTGGGATTCGGTAATAGAAATGTGATGGATTAGGTTGTCGTCCTTTTCGCGGCTCACGACGTACGATCAGGGACAAAAAAATAGCACAAAAGAAGAAAAGTGACCCAAAACTGATGGAAACATTCAATTTTGGAATCCGAAAATAGGCGTAGTTGAGCAGGCTTGTTGCCCATTTCATAGAGCTCTCGGAGAGTTTTCCAACGGTATTCTGTGTGTCGCACAACTCCTTACGGATCAAAAGTTATGGTCACCGGAGCGACGGACACCGGGTCTCAAGCCCCACGCCCTCGGTTTGCGGGCTCAGCCTCTACGTGTAGCGAAGTTGTTTTGCCTAAGGTACTATTGGATTCGGTAATAGAAATGTGATGGATTATGTTGTCTTCCTTTTCGCGGCTCACGACGTGCGATCCGAGACGAAAAAATAGCGCAAAAGAAGAAAAGTGTGCCGAAACTGATGAAAACATACAATTTTGGGGTCCGAAAATAGGAGTATCCGAGTAGGCTTACTGCCCCCGTCGTAGAGCTCTCGGAGAGCTTTCCAACGGTATGTTGTGCGTCGCGTAACTCCTCACGGATCAAAAGTTATGGTCACTGGAGCGACGGACACCTGGTCGTAAGCCCCACGCCCTCGATTTGCGGGCCCAGCCTCTACGTATATCGAAGTTGTCTTGCCTAAGGTGCCATGGGATGCAATAATAGAAATGTGATGGATTAGGTTGTCGTCCTTTTCGCGGCTCACGACGTACGATCTGGGACGAAAAGTCAGTGCAAAAGTAGAAACTGATGAAAATGTTCAATCTGGTGCTCCGAAAATAGGCGCAGCCGAGCAAGCTTGCTGCCTACTTCGTAGATCTCTCGAAGGGCATTCCAACAGTATGCTGTGCGCCACGTAACTCCTTACGGATCAAAAGTTATGGTCACCGGAGCGACGGACACCTGGTCCAAAACCCAATATCTTCGGTTTGCGGACCTAGCCTCTACGTGAAGCGAAGTTGTCTTGGCTAAGGTGCCACAGAATTCGGTAATAAAAATTTGATGGATTAGGTTGTCGTCGTTTTCCCGGCTTACGACGTACGATCTGGGATCGAAAAATAGCGCAAACGAAGAAAAATATCCCGAAACTGATGAAAACATTCGATTTTTTGTCCGAAAATATGAGTAGCCGAGCAATCTTGCTGCCCACTTCGTTGATCTCTTGAAGAGCTTTCCAACGGTATGCTGTGCGCCGCGTAACTCCTTACGAATCAAAAGTTATGGTCATCGGAGTGACGGACACCGGGTCCCAAGCGCCACGCCCTCGGTTTACCGGCCCAGCCTCTACGTGTAGCGAAGTTGTCTCACCTAAGGTGCCGTGGGATTCGGTTATAGAAATGTGATGGAATAGGTTGTCTTCTTTTTTGCAGCTCACGACGTACGATCTGAGACCAAAAAATAGCGCAAAAGTATAAAAGTGTCCCGAAACTAATGAAAACGTTCAATTTTGCTGCTCCGAACATAGGCACAGTCTAGCAGACTTGCTGCCCACTTCGTAGAGCTCTCGAAGAGCTTTCCAACAGTATGTTGTACGCCGCGTAACTCCTTACGGATCAAAAGTTATAGTCACCGGAGCGATGGACACCTGGTCCAAAGCCCCATGTCCTCTGTTTGTGGGCCCAACCTCTACATGAAGCGAAGTTGTCTTGGCTAAGGTGCCACGGGATTCGGTAATAAAAATTTGATGGATTAGGTTGTCATCATTTTAGCGGCTCATGACGTATGACCCGGGATCAAAAAATAGCGCAAAAGAAGAAAAATATCCCGAAACTAATGAAATGATTCGATTTTGTGTCCAAAAATAGGAGTAGCCTAGTAGGCTTGCTGCCCCCATCGTAGAATTCTCGGAGAGCTTTCCAAAGGAATGTTGTGCGCCGCGTAACTCCTTATGGATCAAAAGTTATGGTCACCGGAGCGACGGAGACCTCGTCCCAAACCCCACGCCCTCGGTTTGAGGGCCCAGCCTCGACGTGAACCGAAGTTGTCTTGCCTAAGGTGCCGTGGGATTTGGTAATAGAAATGTGATGAATTAGGTTGTTGTCCTTTTCGCGGCTCACGACGTACGATCTGGGACGAAAAAATAGCGCTAAAGAATAAAAATATCCTAAAACTAATGAAAACATTCAATTTTGGGCTCCGAAAACAAGAGCAGCTGAGCAGGCTTATTACTGACTTCGAAGAGCTCTCGGAGATCTTTCCAACAGTGTGTTGTGCGCCGCGTAACTCCTTACGGATCAAAAGTTATGGTCACTGGAGCGACGGACACCGGGTTCCAAGCCCCACGCCCTTGGTTTGCAGGCCCAGCCTCTACGTGTAGCAAAGTTGTCTGACGTAAAGTGTCATGGGATTCGGTAATAGAAATGTGATGGATTAGGTTGTCATCCTTTTCGCGGCTCACGACGTACGATCCGGGACGGAAAAAGAACGCAAAAGAAGAAAAGTGTCCCCAAACTAATGAAAGCATTCAATTTTGGGGACCGAAAATAGGAGTAGCCAAGTAGGCCTGTTGCTCCCGTCAGAGAGCTCCCGGAGAGCTTTCCAACGGTATGTTGTACGCTGTGTAACTCCTTACAGATCAAAAGTTATGGTCACTGGAGCGACGGAGACCTGGTCCCGAGCCCCACGCCCTCGGTTTGTTGGCCCAGACTCTATGTGAAGCGAAGTTGTCTTGCCTAAGGTGTCGTGGTATTCGGTAATAGAAATCTGATAAATTAGGTTGTCGTCCTTTTCGCGGCTCCCGACGTACGATCTGGGATGAAAAAACAGCGCAAAAGAAGAAAAGTATCCCGAAACTGAGGAAAACGTTCAATTTTTGGCTCCGAAAATAGGCGCAGCCGAGCAGGCTTGCTGCCCACTTCGTAGATCTATCGGAGAGCTTTCCAACGGTATGCTGTACGCCACGTAACTCCTTACGGATCAAAATTTATGGTCACCGGAGTGACAAACACCTGGTCCTAAGCCCCACGCCCTCGGTTTGCTGGCCCAGCCTCTACGTGTAGCAAAGTTGTCTTGCCTAAGGTACCGTGGGATTCGGTAATAGAAATGTGATGGATTAGGTTGTCGTCCTTTTCGCGGTTGACGACGTACGATCTGGGACAAAAAAATAACGCAAAAGAAGAAAAGTGTCCCAAAATTGATGGAAACATTCAATTTTGGTCTCCGAAAATAGGCGCAGCCAAGCAGGCTTGCTACCCACTTCGTAGAGCTCTCAGAGAGCTTTCCAACGGTATGCTGTGCGTCGTGTAACTCCTTACGGTTCAAAAGTTATGGTCACTAGAGCGACAGACACCTGGTCCCAATCCCCACGCCCTCGGTTTGCGGGGCCAGCCTCTACGTGCAGCAAAGTTGTCTTGCCTAAGGTGCCATGGGATTCGGTAATAGAAATGTTATGGATTAGGTTGTCGTCCTTTTCGCGGCTCACGACGTACGATCCGGGACGGAAAGATAGCACAAAAGAAGAAAAGTATGCCGAAACTGATGGAAACATTGAATTTTGGGCTCCGAAAATACGTACAGAAGAGCAGGCTTGCTGCCTACTTCGTAGAGCTCTCGTAGAGGTTTCCAATGGTATGCTGTGCGCCGCATAACTCCTTATGGATCAAAAGTTATGGTCACTGGAGCGACGGATACCTGGTCTCAAGTGCCACGCCCTCGGTTTGCGGGCCCAGCCTCTACGTGTACTGAAGTTGTCTTGCCTAAGCTGCCGTGGAATTCGGTAATAGGAATGTGATGGATTAGGTTGTTGTCCTTTTCGCGGCTCACGACGTACGATCCGGGATGAAAAAATAGCACAAAAGTAGAAAATTATCCCCAAACTGATGAAAACATTCAATTTTGAGCTCCTAAAACAAGCGCAGCTGAGCAGGCTTGCTGCCCACTTCGTAGAGCTCTCGTAGAGCTTTCCAACGGTATACTGTGCGCCGCGTAACACCTTACAGATCAAAAGTTATAGTTACCGGAGAGACAGACACTGGGTCCCAAGCCCCACGCCCTCGGATTGCGGGCCCAGCCTCTATGTGTAGTGAGGTTGTCTTGACTAAGGTGCCGTGGGATTCGGTAATAGAAATGAGATGGATTAGGTTGTCGTCCTTTTCGCAGCTCACGACGTACGATCTGAGATGAAAAATAGCGAAAAAGAAGAAAAGTGTCCCGAAATTAATGAAAACGTTCAATTTTGAGCTCTGAAAATAGGCGCAACCTAGCAAGCTAGCTGCCCACTTCGTAGATCTCTCGGAGAGCTTTCCAACGGTATACTGTACGCAGCGTAACTCGTTACGGATCAAAAGTTATGGTCACCGGAGCGACGGACACCGGGTCCCAAGCCCCACGCCATCGGTTTGTGGGCCCAGCCTCTACGTGTAGCGAAGTTGTCTTTACTAAGATGACATGGGATTCGGTAATAGAAATGGGATGGATTAGGTTATCGTCCTTTTCGCGGCTCACGACGTACGATCTGGGAAAAAATAGCGAAAAAGAAGAAAAGTGTTCCGAAACTAATGAAAATGTTCAATTTTGGGCTCTGAAAACAGGCGTAGCCGAGCAAGCTTGCTGCCCACTTCGTAGATCTCTTGGAGAGCTTTCCAACGGTATGCTGTGCGCCGCGTGACTCCTTACAGATCAAAAGTTTTGATCATCGGAGCGACGGACACCTGGTCCCAATCCCCATGCCCTCGGTTTGCCCAGCCTCTACGTGTAGCGAAGTTTTCTTGCCTAAGTGGCCGTGGGATTCGGTAATAGAAATGTGATGGATTAGGTTGTCGTCCTTTTTGCGGCTCACAACGTACGATATGGGACCAAAAAATAGCGCAAAAGAAGAAAAGTGTCCCGAAACTGATGGAAACATTCAATTTTGGGCGCTGAAAACAAGCGCAGTCGAGCAGGCTTGCTGCCCACTTCGTAGAGCTCTTGGAGAGCTTTATAACTGTATGTTGTACGCCGCATAACTCCTTACGGATCAAAAGTTATGGTCACCGGAGCGACGGAAAATGGGTCCCAAGCCCCACGCCCTCGGTTTGCGGGCCCAGCCTCTACATGTAGCAAAGTTGTCTTGACTAAGGTGTCGTTTAATTCGGTAATAGAAATGGGATGGATTAAGTTGTTGTCCTTTTCGCTGCTCACGACGTATGATCTGGGACGAAAAATAGCAGAAAAGAAGTAAAGTGTACCGAAACTAATGAAAACGTTCAATTATGGGCTCCAAAAATAGGTGCAGCCGTGCAGACTTGCTGACCACTTCGTAGATCTCTCGGAGAGCTTTCCAACGGTATGTTGTGCGCCACGTAATTCCTTACGGATCAAAAGTTATGCTCACCGAAGCGATGGACACCGGGTCCCAAGCCCCACGCCCTCAGTTTGTGGGCCCAGCCACTACGTGTAGCGAAGTTGTCTTTACTAAGGTGCCATGGGATTCGGTAATAGAAATGGGATAGATTAGGTTGTCGTCCTTTTTGCGGCTCACGACGTACGATCTGGGACAAAAAATAGCGGAAAAGAAGAAAAGTGTCCCGAAACTAATGAAAACGTTCAATTTTGGGCTCCGAAAACAGGCGCAGCCGAGCAGGCGTGCTACCCACTTCGTAGATCTCTTGGAGAGCTTTCCAACGGTATGCTGTGCGCCGCGTAACTCCTTACGGATCAAAAGTTTTGGTCATCGGAGCGACGGATACCTGGTCCCAAGCCCCATGCCCTCGGTTTGCCCAGCCTCTACGTGTAGCGAAGTTTTCTTGCCTAAGGTCCCATGGGATTCGGTAATAGAATTGTGATGGATTAGGTTGTTGTCCTTTTCGAGGCTCACAACGTACGATATGGGACCAAAAAATAGCGCAAAAGAAGAAAAGTGTCCCGAAACTGATGGAAACATTCAATTTTGGGCTCTGAAAACAAGAGCAGCCGAGCAAGATTAATGCCCACTTCGTAGAGGTCTTGGAGAGCTTTGTAACGGTATGCTGTACAACGTATAACTCCTTATGGATCAAAAGTTATGGTCACCGGAGCGATGGACAACGGGTCCCAAGCCCCACGCCGTCGGTTTGCGGGCCGAGCCTCTACATGTAGCGAAGTTGTCTTGACTAAGGTGCCATTTAATTCGGTAATGGAAATGGGATGGATTAGGTTGTCGTCCTTTTCGCGGCTCACGACGTACGATATGGGATAAAAAATAGCAGAAAAGAAGAAAAGTGTCCCGAAACTAATGAAAACGTTCAATTTTGGGCTCCAAAAATAGGTGCAGCCGTGCAGGCTTGTTGACCACTTCGTAGATCTCTTGGAGAGCTTTCCAACAGTATGTTGTGCGCCACGTAATTCCTTACAGATCAAAAGTTATGGTCACCGGAGCGACGGATACTTGGTCCCAAGCCCCACACCCTCTGTTTGCTGGCCCAGCCTCTACGTGAAGTGAAGTTGTCTTGCCTAAAGTGCCATGGGATTCGGTAATAGAAATGTGATAGATTAGGTTGTCGTCCTTTTCGCGGCTCACGACGTACGATCTGGGACGATAAAATAGCTTAAAAGAATAAAAGTGTCCCGAAACTGTTGAAAACGTTCAATTTTGGGCTCTGAAAATAGGCACAGCCGAGCAGGATTGCTGCCCACTTCGTAGATCTCTCGGAGAGCTTTCCAACGGTATGCTGTGCGCCACGTAACTCCTTACGGATCAAAATTTATGGTCACCGGAGCGACGGACACTTGGTCCTTAGCCCCACGCCCTTGGTTTGCTGGCTCAGCCTCTACGTGTAGTAAAGTTGTCTTGCCTAAGGTACCATGGGATTCGGTAATAGAAATGTGATGGATTAGGTTGTCCTTTTCGCTGCTCACGACGTACAATCTGGGATAAAAAAATAACGCAAAAGAAGAAAAGTGTCCCAAAACTGATGGAAACATTCAATTTTAGGCTCCAAAAACAGGCACAGCCGAGCAGGCTTGCTACCCACTTCGTAGAGCTCTCGAAGAGCTTTCCAACGGTATGCTGTGCGCCGCGTAACTCCATACGGTTCAAAAGTTATGGTCACCAGGGTGACGGACACCTGGTCCCAAGCCCCACGCCCTCTGTTTGCGGGCCCAGCCTCTACGTGTAGCGAAGTTGTCTTGCCTAAGGTGCCATGGGATTCGGTAATAGAAATGTGATGGATTAGGTTGTCGTCCTTTTCGCGGCTCACGACGCACGATCCGGGACAGAAAAATAGCACAAAAGAATAAAAGTGTGCCGAAACTGATGAATACATTCAATTTTGGGCTTCGAAAACAGGTGCAGCCAAGTAGGCTTGCTGCCTACTTTGTAGAGCTCTCGGAGACCTTTCTAATAGTATGTTGTACGCCATGTAACTCCTTACGGATCAAAAGTAATGGTCACCGGAGCGACAGATACCTGGTCTCGGGTGCCATACCCTCGGTTTGCGGGCCCAGCCTCTACGTGTACCGAAGTTGTCTTGCCTAAGGTGCCGTGGAATTCGGTAATAGAAATGTGATGGATTAGGTTGTTGTCCTTTTCGCGGCTCACGACGTACGATCCGGGACAAAAAAATAGCGCAAAAGTAGAAAATTATCCCCAAACTGATGAAAACATTCAATTTTGGGCTCCTAAAACAGGCGCAGCCGAGCAGGCTTGCTGCCCACTTCGTAGAGCTCTCGTAGAGCATTACAACGGTATGCTGTGCGCCGCGTAACACCTTACGGATCAAAAGTAATAGTCACCGGAGAGACAAACACCGGGTCCCAAGCCCCACGCCCTCGGATTACGGGCCCAGCCTCTACGTGTAGTGAAGTTGTCTTGACTAAGGTGTCGTGGGATTCGGTAATAGAAATGGGATAGATTAGGTTTTCGTCCTTTTCGCGGCTCACGACGTACGATCTGGGACGAAAAATAGCAGAAAAGAAGAAAAGTGTCCCGAAACTAATGAAAACGTTCAATTTTGAGCTCCGAAAATAGGCCCAGCCTAGCACGCTGGCTGCCTACTTCGTAGATCTCTTGGAGAGCTTTTCAACGGTATGTTGTACGCCGCATAACTCGTTACAGATCAAAAGTTATGGTCACTGGAGCGACGGACACCGGGTCCCAAGCCCCACGCCCTCGGTTTGTGGGCCCAGCCTCTACGTGTAGCGAAGTTTTCTTTACTAAGGTGCCGTGGGATTTGGTAATAGAAATAGGACGGATTAGGCTGTCGTCCTTTTCGCTGCTCACGACGTACGATCTGGGACGAAAAATAGCGGAAAAGAAGAAAAGTGTCGCGAAACTAATGAAAACGTTCAATTTTGGGCTCCGAAAACAGGCGCAGCCGAGCAGGCGTGCTACCCACTTCGTAGATCTCTTGGAGAGCTTTCCAACGGTATGCTGTGCGCCGCGTAACTCCTTACGGATCAAAAGTTTTGGTCATCGGAGCGACGAACACCTGGTCCCAAGCCCCATGCCCTCGGTTTGCCCAACCTCTACGTGTAGCGAAGTTTTCTTGCCTAAGGTGCCATGGGATTTGGTAATAGAATTGTGATGGATTAGGTTGTTGTCCTTTTCGAGGCTCACAACATACGATATGGGACCAAAAAATAGCGCAAAAGAAGAAAAGTGTCCCGAAACTGATGGATACATTCAATTTTGGGCTCTGAAAACAAGAGCAGCCGAGCAAGCTTAATGCCCACTTCGTAGAGGTCTTGGAGAACTTTATAACGGTATGATGTACAACGTATAACTCCTTATGGATCAAAAGTTATGGTCACCGGAGCGACGGACAACGGGTCCCAAGCCCCACGCCCTCGGTTTGCGGGCCGAGCCTCTACATGTAGCGAAGTTGTCTTGACTAAGGTGCCATTTAATTCGGTAATGAAAATGGGATGGATTAGGTTGTCGTCCTTTTCGCGGCTCACGACGTACGATATGGGATAAAAAATAGCAGAAAAGAAGAAAAGTGTCCCGAAACTAATGAAAACGTTCAATTTTGGGCTCCAAAAATAGGTGCAGCCGTGCAGGCTTGTTGACCACTTCGTAGATCTCTTGGAGAGCTTTCCAACGATATGTTGTGCGCCACGTAATTCCTTACAGATCAAAAGTTATGGTCACCGGAGTGACGGACACTTGGTCCCAAGCCCCACACCCTCGGTTTGCTGGCCCAGCCTCTACGTGAAGTGAAGTTGTCTTGCCTAAAGTGCCATGGGATTCGGTAATAGAAATGTGATAGATTAGGTTGTCGTCCTTTTCGCGGCTCACGACGTACGATATGGGATGATAAAATAGCTTAAAAGAAGAAAAGTGTCCCGAAACTGTTGAAAACGTTCAATTTTGGGCTCTGAAAATAGGCACAGCCGAGCAGGATTGCTGCCCACTTCGTAGATCTCTCGGAGAGCTTTCCAACGGTATGCTGTGCGCCACGTAACTCCATACGGTTCAAAAGTTATGGTCACCAGGGTGACGGACACCTGGTCCCAAGGCCCACGCCCTCTGTTTGCGGGCCTAGCCTCTACGTGTAGCGAAGTTGTCTTGCCTAAGGTGCCATGGGATTCGGTAATAGAAATGTGATGGATTAGGTTGTCGTCCTTTTCACCGCTCACGACGCACGATCCGGGACAGAAAAATAGCACAAAAGAATAAAAGTGTGCCGAAACTGATGAATACATTCAATTTTGGGCTTCGAAAACAGGTGCAGTCGAGTAGGCTTGCTGCCTACTTTGTAGAGCTCTCGGAGACCTTTCTAATAGTATGTTGTACGCCATGTAACTCCTTACGGATCAAAAGTAATGGTCACCGGAGCGACGGATACCTGGTCTCGGGTGCCATACCCTCGGTTTGCGGGCCCAGCCTCTACGTGTACCGAAGTTGTCTTGCCTAAGGTGCCGTGGAATTCGGTAATAGAAATGTGATGGATTAGGTTGTTGTCCTTTTCGCGGCTCACGACGTACGATCCGGGACAAAAAAATAGCGCAAAAGTAAAAAATTATCCCCAAACTGATGAAAACATTCAATTTTGGGCTCCTAAAACAGGCGCAGCCGAGCAGGCTTGCTGCCCACTTCGTAGAGCTCTCGTAGAGCATTACAACAGTATGCTGTGCGCCGCGTAACACCTTACGGATCAAAAGTAATAGTCACCGGAGCGACAAACACCGGGTCCCAAGCCCCACGCCCTCGGATTGCGGGCCCAGCCTCTACGTGTAATGAAGTTGTCTTGACTAAGGTGCCGTGGGATTCGGTAATAAAAATGGGATAGATTAGGTTTTCGTCCTTTTCGCAGCTCACGGCGTACGATCTGGGACGAAAAATAGCAAAAAAGAAGAAAAGTGACCCGAAACTAATGAAAACGTTCAATTTTGAGCTCCGAAAATAGGCCCAGCCTAGCAGGCTGGCTGCCTACTTTGTAGATCTCTTGGAGAGCTTTCCAACGGTATGCTGTATGCCGCGTAACTCGTTACAGATCAAAAGTTATGGTCACCGGAGCGACGGACACCGGGTCCTAAGCCCCACGCCCTCGGTTTGTGGGCCCAGCCTCTACGAGTAGCGAAGTTGTCTTTACTAAGGTGCCGTGGGATTTGGTAATAGAAATAGGATGGATTAGGCTGTCGTCCTTTTCGCGGCTCACGACGTACGATCTGGGACGAAAAATAGCGGAAAAGAAGAAAAGTGTCCCGAAACTAATGAAAACATTCAATTTTGGGCTCCGAAAATAGGCACAACCAAGCAGGCTTGCTGCCCACTTCGTAGATCTCTTGGAGAGCTTTCTAACGGTATGCTGTGCACTGCGTAACTCCTTACGAATCAAAACTTTTGGTCACCGGAGCGACGGATACCTGGTCCCAAGCCCCATGCCCTCGGTTCTCCTAGCCTCTACGTGTAGCGAAGTTTTCTTGCCTAAGATGCCATGGGATTCAGTAATAGAAATGTGATGGATTAGGTTGTCGTCCTTTTCGCAGCTCACAACGTACGATATGGGACCAAAAAATAGCGCAAAAGAAGAAAAGTATCACGAAACTGATGGAAACATTCAATTTTGGGCTCTGAAAATAAGCGCAGCCGAGCAGGCTTGCAGCCCACTTCGTAGAGCTCTTGGAAAGCTTTATAACGGTAGGCTGTATGCCACATAACTCCTTACGGATCAAAAGTTATGGTCACCGGAGCGACGGACAACGGGTCCCAAGCCCCACGCCCTCGGTTTGCGGGCCCAGCCTCTACATGTAGCGAAGTTTTCTTGACTAAGGTGCCATTTAATTCGGTAATAGAAATGGGATGGATTAGGTTGTCGTCCTTTTCGCGGCTCACGACGTACGATCTGGGACGAAAAATAGCGGAAAAGAATAAAAGTGTCCCGAAACTAATGAAAACATTTAATATTGGGCTCCAAAAATAGGTGCAGCTGTGCAGGCTTGCTGCCCACTTCGTAGATCTCTCGGAGACCTTTCCAACAGTATGTTGTGCGCCACGTAACTCCTTACAGATCAAAAGTTATGGTCACCAGAGCGACGGACACCTGGTCCTAAGCCCCACACCCTCGGTTTGCTGGCCCAGCCTCTACGTTAAGCGAAGTTGTCTTGCCTAAGGTACCATGGGATTCAGTAATAGAAATGTGATAGATTAGGTTGTCGTCCTTTTCGCGGCTCACGACGTACGATCTGGGATGAAAAAACAGCGCAAAAGAAGAAAAGTGTCCCGAAACTGTTGAAAACGTTCAATTTTGGGCTCCGAAAATAGGCGCAGCCAAGCAGGCTTGCTACCCACTTCATAGATCTCTCGGAGAGCTTTCCAACGGTATGTTTTGCGCCACGTAACTCCTTACGGATCAAAAGTTATGGTCACCAGAGCGACGGACACCTGGTACCAAGCCCCATACCCTCGGTTTGCTGGCCCAGCCTCTACGTGAAGCGAAGTTGTCTTACCTAAGGTGCCGTGGGATTCGGTAATAGAAATGTGATTGATTAGGTTGTCGTCCTTTTCGCGGCTCATGACGTACGATCTGGGATGAAAAAATAGCGAAAAAGAAGAAAATTATCCCGAAACTGATGAAAATGTTCAATTTTGGGCTACGAAAATAGGCGCAGCCGAGCAAGCTTTCTTCCCACTTCGTAGATCTCTCGGAGAGCTTTCCAACGGTATGATATGCGCCACGTAACGCCTTACGGATCAAAAGTTATGGTCACCGAAGCGACAGACATCGGGTCCCAACCCCCACGCCCTAGGTTTGTGGGCCCAACTGCTACGTGTAGAGAAGTTGTCTTGCCTAAGGTGCCATGGGATTCGTTAATAGAAATTTGATGGATTAGGTTGTCGTCCTTATCGCAGCTCACGATGTACGATCCGGGACGGAAAAATAGCGCAAAAGAAGAAAAATGTGACAAAACTAATGAAAACATACAATTTTGGGGTTCGAAAATAGGAGTATCCGAGTAGGCTTGCTGCCCCTGTCGTAGAGCTCTTGGAGAGCTTTTGAACGGTATGCTGTGCGTCTCGTAACTCCTTACGGATCAAAAGTTATGGTCACCAGAGCGATAGACACTTGGTCCCAAGCCCCACGTCCTCGGTTTGCGGGCCCAGCCACTATGTGTAGCGAAGTTGTCTTGCCTAAGGTGCCATGGGATTTGGTAATAAAAATGTGATGGATTAGGTTGTCATCCTTTTCGTGGCTTACGACATATGATCTGGGACGAAATGACAGTGCAAAAGTAGAAAAGTGTCCCGAAACTGATGAAAATGTTCAATTTGTTGCTCCGAAAATAGGCGCAACCGAGCATGCGTACTGCCCACTTCGTAGATCTCTCAGAGAGCTTTCCAATGGTATGTTGTGCACCGCGTAACTCCTTAAGGATCAAAAGTTATGGTCACTGGAGTGACGGAGACCGGGTCCCAAGCCCCACGTCCTCGGTTTGCAGGCCCAACCTCTACGTAAAGCGAAGTTGTCTTGCCTAAGGTGCCATGGGATTTGGTAATAGAATTGTGATGGATTAGGTTGTCGTCCTTTTCGCAGCTCACGACGTACGATCTGGGACGAAAAAACAGCGCAAAAGAAGAAATGTGTCCCGAAACTGATGAAAACGTTCAATTTTGGTCTCCGAAAATAGGCATAGACGAGCAGGCTTCCTACCCGCTTCGTAGATCTCTCGGAGAGTTTTCCAATGGTATGATGTGCGCCTCGTAACTCCTTACGGATCAAAAGTTATGGTCACCGGAGCGACGGACTCCTGGTCCAATGACCCATGCCCTCGGTTTGCGGGCCCAGCCTCTACGTATAGCAAAGTTGTCTTGCATAAGGTGCTGTGGGATTCGATAATAGAAATGTGATGGATTAGTATGTCGTCCTTTTCGCAGCTCACGACGTACGATCTGAGACGAAAAAACAGCACAAAAAAAGAAAAGTGTCCCGAAACTGATGGAAACATTCAATTTTTTGCTCTGAAAACAGTTGCATTCGAGCAGGCTTGCTGCCCACTTCGTAGAGCTCTCGGAGAGCTTTCCATCGGTATGCTGTGCGCCGCGTAACTCCTTACGGATCAAAAGTTATGGTCACCGAAGTGACGGACACCGAGTCCCAAGCCCCACACCCTCTGTTTGTGGTCCCAGCCTCTACGTGTAGCGAAATTGTCTTGACTAAGGTACCGTGGGATTCGGTAATAAAAATGTGATGGATTAGGTTGTCGTCCTTTTCGCGGCTCACGACATACGATCTGGGACCAAAAACAGCGCAAAAGAAGAAAAGTGTCCCGAAACTAATAAAACCGTTCAATTTTGGGCTCCTAAAATAGGCGCAGCCGATCACGCTTCTGTGCACTTCGTAGATCTTTTGGAGAGCTTTCCAACGGTATGTTGTGCGCCGCGTAACTCCTTACGAATCAAAAGTTATGGTCACCGGAGCGACGGACACCTTGTCCCAAGCCCTATGCCCTCGGTTTGCGGGCCCAACCTCTACGTGTAGTGAAGTTGTCTTGCCTAAGGTGTCATGTGATTCGGTACTAGAAATGTGATGGATTAGGTTGTCGTCTTTTTCGTGGCTCACGACGTACGATATGGGACCAAAATACAGCGCAAAAGAAGAAAAACGTCCCGGAACTGATGGAAACATTCAATTTGGGGCTCCAAAAATAGGCACAGCCGAGCAGGCTTGCTGCCCACTTGTTAGAGCTCTTGGAGAGCTTTCCATCGGTATGCTGTGCGCTGCGTAACTTCTTACGGATCAAAAGTTATGGTCACCGGAGCGACAACCACTGGGTCCCAAGCCCCACGCCCTCGGTTTGCGGGCCCAGCCTCAATGTGTAGCGAAGTTGTCTTGACTAAGTTGCCGTGAGATTCGGTAATAGAAATGTGATAGATTAGGTTGTCGTCCTTTTCGAGGCTCACGACGTACGATCCAGGACAGAAAAATAGCGCAAAAGAATTAAAGTGTGCCAAAACTAATGAAAACATTCAATTTTGGGGTCCGAAAACAGGCGTAGCCGAGCAGGCTTGCTGCCCACTTCGTAGAGCTCTCGGAGAGCTTTCCAACGGTATGCTGTACGCCGCGTAACTCCTTATGGATCAAAAGTTCTGGTCACCGGAGCGACGGACACCTGGTCCCAAGCCCCACGCCCTTAATTTGCGGGCCCAGCCTCTACGTGTATCGAAGTTGTCTTGCCTAAGGTGCCGTGGGATTCGGTAATAGAAATGTGATGGATTATGTTGTCGTCCTTTTCATGGCTCACGACGTACGATCCGGGATTAAAAAAAAGCGCAAAAGTAGAAAAGTGTCCGAAACTGATGAAAACATTCAATTTTAGGCTCCTAAAACAGGCGCAGCTGAGCAGGCTTGCGGCCCACTTCGTAGAGCTCTCGTAGAGCTTTCCAACCGTTTGCTGTGCGCCGCATAACACGTTACAGATCAAAAGTTATGGTCACCGAAGCGACGGACATCGGGTCCCAAGCCCCACGCCCTCGGTTTGCAAGCCTAGCCTCTGCGTGTAGCGAAGTTGTCTTGCCTAAGGTGCCGTGGGATTCGGTAATAGAAATGTGATGGATTAGGTTGTCGACCTTTCCGCGGCTCACGACGTAATATCCGGGATGAAAAAACAGCGCAAAAGAAGAAAAGTGTCACGAAATTGATGAAAACGTTCAATTATTTTGCCCGAAAATAGGAGTAGCCGAGTATACTTGCTGCCCCGTCGTAGAGCTCTCGGAGAACTTTCCAACGGTATGCTGTGCGCCGCGTAATCCTTACGGATCAAAAGTTATGGTCACCGGAGCAACGAAGACCTGGTCTCAAGCCCCACGCTCTCAGTTTGTGGGCCTAGCCTCTACGTGAAGCGAAGTTGTTTTGCCTAAGGTGCCGTGGGATTTGGTAATAGAAATTTGATGGATTAGGTTGTCATCCTTTTCGAGGCTCACGACGTACGATCTTGGATGAAAAAACATCACAAAAGAAGAAAAGTGTCCTGAAACTGATGAAAACGTTCAATTTTGGGCTGCGAAAATAGGTGCAGCTTAGCAGGTTTGCTGCCCACTTTGTAGAGCTCTCGAAAAGCTTTCCAACAGTATGTTGTGCGCCGCGTAACTCCTTACGGATCAAAAGTTATGGTCACCGGAGCGACGAACACCTAGTCCCAAGCCCCACGCCCACGGTTTGCGGGCCCAGCCTCTATGTGTAGCGAAGTTGTCTTGCCTAAGGTGCCGTGGGATTCGGTAATAAAAATGTGATGGATTAGGTTGTCGTCCTTTACGCGGCTAACGACGTACGATCTGGGATGAAAAAATAGTGCAAAATAAGAAAAGTATCCCGAAACTTATGAAAACGTTTGACTTTGGGATCCGAAAACAGGCGCAGCCTAGAAGGCTTGCAGTCCCCGTCGTAGAGCTCTCAGAGAGCTTTCCAACGGTATGCCGTGCACCGCGTAACTCCTTACGGATCAAAAGTTAAGGGCACCGAAGCGACGGAAAACTGGTCGCAAGCCCCACGACCTCGGTTTGCAGGCCCAGCCTCTACGTGAAGCGAAGTTGTCTTGCCCTAGGTGCCTTGGAATTTGGTAACAGAAATGTGATGGAATAGGTTGTCGTCCTTTTCGCGGCTCATGACGTACGATCCGGGATGGAAAAATAGCGCAAAACAAGAAAAGTATCCCGAAACTGATGAAAACGTTCGATTTTGGAGTCCGAAAATAGGTGCAGTTGAGCAAGCTTGCTGCACTAGTCGTAGAGCTCTCGGAGAGCTTTCCAACGGTATGCTGTGCATCGTATAACTCTTTACGGATCAAAAGTTATGGTCACCAGAGGAACGGAGACCTGGTTCCACGCCCTCGGTTTGCGGGCCCAGCCTCTACATGAAGCGAAGCTGTCTTGCTTAAGGTGTCATTAGATTCGATAATAGAAATGTGATGGATTGGGTTGTCGTCCTTTTTGCGGCTCACGACGTTCGATCTGGGACGGAAAAACAACGCAAAAGAAGAAAAGTGTCCCGAAACTGATGAAAATGTTCAATTTTGGGCTTCAAAAATTGGCACAACCGAGCAGGCTTGCAGCCCACTTCGTAGAGCTCTCGAAGAGCTTTCCAACGGTATGCTGTGCGCCGTGTAACTCCTTATGGATCAAAAATTATGGTCACCGGAGCGACGGACACTTGGTCCCGAGCCCCACGCCCTCGGTTTGCAGGTCCAACCTCTACGTGTAGCGTAGTTGTCTTGCCTAAGGTGCCGTGGGATTCGGTAGTAGAAATGTGATGGATTAGGTTGTCGTCCTTTTCGCGGCTCACGATGTACGATATGGGACCAAAAAATAGTGCAAAAGAATAAAAGTGTCCCGAAACTGATGGAAACATTCAATTTTGGGCTCCGAAAACAGGCGCAGCCGAGCAGGCTTGCTGCCCACTTCGTAGAGCTCTTGGAGAGCTTTCCAACGGTATACTGTGAGCCGCGTAACTTGTGAGGCCCGACCTCGATTTGCGTGCGATACCTCATTTCGTGTGCCTAACTTAGATTTGCGTGCCTTGACCTAGATTTAAGAATCGTGTTTCGTTTTCTGTGCCTTGCATTGAATTACATGCATTCATTTAGGGTTGCGTGCATTTACTTGGGAAATGTGCATTCGTCTCGTAGTTCGTGCCTTATCTCGTAGTGCGTACCCTAAACCTAGGAAAGCGTGCCCACACGTTAATCAAGAAAGCATCTTACACGAACCACTAGGTCATCAATTAATCATACAAACTCCACTAACTAATATTAAAATGCTAAGTCAATGCACTAGAAGACGAAATTTCACCAAAAGCTAGATATTCTTTATTCTTTGCATTTCCCAAAGACACAATAAAATAATCCTTGAACAAGACAAAAAAATTCAGATTTGAGCACATCTTTGGCCGACCACTAGGAGCTTTGTGCATGCAATTTAATTTCAAATTCTACTCCTAAACATTCTATGACAATTCTATGACACAAAGCAATAAAAAAATTAGCTCAAAACCCTCCTCAAAGCTCCATATTCTCGACACAAGCTCCATGCCCATACTAGATAATTCAAAATGCTTCTTGAAGACACAAAAGTCTGAAATTTACATGCTCAAGGCCGACACAAGCATCTATGCCCATCAAGCTTTTATTTTCTTTCATTTTCCTTCATTTCCTCTTATTCCTCTCTCATTTCTTCTCTCTCTCTCGGCCTTGGCTGAGTTTCTACACTCCATAGCTTATCTTCATCACTCCATGGTTCATCAAGGCATGCAAGAAGCTAGGGAGCTCGACTAAGCAAGCTAGGTTGCAAGAAACACACATGCAAGCTCTTTGAACCTCCATTTCGGCTTAGGTGAGTTTGCTAGCTTCCATTTCTTTTCTTCTTGTTCTAACCACATGCACCTACTAAGAACTCGGTTACTAAGCTAGGAAATTAGAGAAAATTGAGCGGTGTCTCGGCTAAGCAAGGAAAAGAGCCAATCTTGTGCAACCATCAAGAGTCTTGTGCATCTTCTTGTTGTTTTGCTAAGGTGAGGGCTAAAACTTCGTGAAAATCTTTCAAAAAATGACATGCATGCCCTTAAATGTCTATCTTTACTACTATACTTGAGATATGTGTGTGTTCATGATCTTTTGTAAACATGCATGACAAGATTCTTGGCTAGAATGTGATGATAGATGAAATCGTGTATGTGACAGCCTTCTGTCTTGTTGGTGCGAGGTGATTTTGGCTAGGTAAATGATGTTGAAAATGCGTGAAAATTGGTAGTTAACTAGCTTTTCCAGTTCTAAACATTTTTCATAGAACTCGGTCAAAGCTAATTTTGACTCTAAGGTCCTTAAAATGGCTAATTATCAAAATGTGTCCAAATCTGGAAAGCCTGGAAAAATGAAGCAGGTTTTGGCAGATTCACTGACCTTGTAGAAGAACCAGTTTTGACTTACTAAATGATATCCAAAATGCATGAAATTTGGTGTGCAGCTATATTTTGCAGTTATGGACATTTTTGTCAGTAATGGACCAAGGCTAAATCTGACCCTAAGGCCCTCAAAAATGATAAGTATTGAAATGTGTGCAAATCTGGATAGTTTTGTGTAGTCTCACTGTTTTGGCTATAACTCTTGAACCCGAACTCCAAATGATGCGAAGTTTGTTTCTGAATTTAGTTCACTCCTTAAGATTTAATTTGATATCTTGTTCACTGAAATTGGAGATTGTTTGGTTGTATCAATAATTGTGAGAAAACAGTCCATTGCAGTGAGGGTTTCACCTATTGATTTGCTTAGAAAAATTATTGTACCTTCTCTCGTTGTATTAAATGCTTGAGATTGTGGCATTTGGATGTTGTGTGGACTGTTTTGAATGCTTGAGGGTGTATGAACTAATCATTGCGTGGCTTGAGTTTAATTACGAGATGACTTGGGGCTTAATTGCACAGGTAAGCATGAATTGGAACCCTAGTAACTAGGTAAACTTGCTAAGTGTTGATCCTTTGGATATTGTGTTTCATTATGTAATTAGTAGGCTGCCCGTAGTTGCCCTCATAGCCCTAAACATGATTTTGATGATTACATGTTGACAAGTAGGCCTTTCTTGCACCCGGTCCCACGTAGATGTCGTTGCATGATGAATAATCTTATTATTTGATTACGTGAACTTTGAAATGAGTTATATGACTTGATTTACATGCGTTACATGGCTGCCCGTTTAAAATTCATATAACTCCATGTGCTTTATAAGTGAAATCACTTGTCATATCGTGCCTCGCTTGTTTACTTGTCAATGTGCAATCTTATGACTGTTCGGAGGCAACCTACTTTGTTGTCCTCCAAATGTGATATATTAAATGTCATAAATGTGCATTGCATACAAGGTTGCAACCTTTCATTCTAACGTGGTAGCGTTCACGCACACCGGGCAGCATCGGGCTTGCCGGTGCAACCGTGACTACCATTGTCCAATTCTCTCTCTCGCTTGGGGCTAGACTTCCTCGGAGAGTTGGGTCGTAGGATTTCAGGGTACATCCAGAGTACACCCATTTGGCGTGATAAGGGGATGAATCGAAGCCGGCCGTAACAACTGATACTGGAATTGAACTGAGAGCAAAAGCTCACCGTATCCTTTTACTATGTGTATAAGTAATCTCGCTTGGTTCCTAGAGAACCTCGGGGAGGAAAGACGGGTAATTGCGTTCTTTTACTATTATATTTCATTATGTACTTATTTGCGATATATGACATGCTAGCAAAAGAGTTTTCATATGTTGAACCGAAAAACGAGTTTCAAAACTTAATTCTCGTCCCTCCCCCCCCTCGCTGAGTTCATAAGGACTCACCCTCTTTTATCATCTTAGGTGAAGAAGACCAAGAACATGTACCCGAGGACGATGTGCCTAACGATGATTCCTTGGAATGATTGCTTGCCCTACGTGCCTTATGTGACTATGGCCATTTTTTGAACAATACGTTGCTTGAAGACTATTTCATTTCTTATGATGCTTGCTATTGTAATGTAAAAGACCCCCGTTGTAATTTGGGGTCTAATTTTGGCTTGTACTGATAATAACTAGATAGACACTACTATGGTCGTTTTACTATCATTATTGGCTAGTATCTATCATAGGATTATGAAGTATCAGGTAAGGATTAAGTAAATTGAACCCATCCAATCTTGAGCAGGTACTCATTGATAAGCTAAGATCAACAGGTACGTTTGTAACAAGGATTAACAAACAAATGAGACATAGTATCATGCTAGGTTATTAATCAAATGAGACTTTGAGATAATTGGTAGGCGTTTCAATTGATAGTAAATAGTAATCTTAGTTGGAAATGGAATCGAGATTGGAAATTTTGAGGCGTTTAGAGAATTAGGTCAAACCAAAGAGCCCAATTACAGCCGTTATGCTACCGGTTTTCCAGAGAAAAGGTGGAGTTTAGGCCAAAATGTTAAGTGTTAAACTTTCATAAACGGTTAAGTACGTGATATGACTTGAATGTTTAGATCACACCCTAGTCTAACCTTTATAGGCCGGGTTGGGGCGTGACACCTTATAGAAGAATGGTATCAGAGCTTAGATTACTTAAGCCGGGTTTAACTCTCGGACCATGGGTAGAGCCCTAAGGTAATTAGGATGACTTGTCTATATGTTATTGTGTGATAATGTTAAATGTGCCTTCTATGTTCTATGTGCTTAAGTGATTAACATTTCTTAATTGTTTCTGGCATTGTGTATCTATATTATGTTTCATATCTTATGCATTAAATTCTTGTTTGTCGTATTTCAATAAATTGTGCATCGTAATTTGTGTCTATAGATGGTTGGCCCTAGTACCCGTGCTACTAATAGGAGCGGTGAGCCCCAAGAGACTGGAGATGCTTAGCAAACTAATCCCGGCATGGTTATGTTTAACATGATGGCAAATGCCATGGATCGCGTGTCCTGAGTGATGGAACGTCAAGATGCACGTGAAGCAAACAACAACAACACCAAGAATGATGGTAACCATGGGAGGCATAGCAGAATGAGGGAGTTCCTTGACTTTCACCCGTCCAAATTCCACGGGGAAGCTGATGATGAGAAAGCAGAGGCTTGGCTGTCTAAGATCGAGAGGATTTTCAGGCCACTTGATTATACTGATGAAGAAAAGGTGGAGTTTGCTGTGTTTCTGTGCACGGGGATACTGAGCATTGGTGGCACACTGTGGAGGCACTGTGGGAAACTGATCATACACCTCGCTTGTGGGGTAATTTCGTTAAGGCATTCAAGGAGAAATATGTACCTGCAGTTTCCAGGTAGAGGCGGATTGAAGGATTCATGCACCTGAACTAGGGTAACATGATGGTGGCCCAGTACGAGGCTCGCTTTGACCGACTGTCCCGTTATGCTCAATACATGGTCAGTACTCTGGAGGCGAAGATGTGGAAATTTACAACTGGATTGAGGCCAGAGAATCAGGACCAGTGAGCTTTGTATGACTTCGATACCTATTCTGCTCTCTTTGCTGCTACTTCCCGAGTTGAGAAGAGGAAACTTGATAGAGCCGGTTCGAGTCAGCCGAACAAGAAACCATACCAGCCTTTAGGTCAACAGAGAAAATTCCAAAGCCAGAGTCGTAGTCAGGGCCAGAGCCAGAACAGACCAGTGAATAACCGTGGCCTGACTAAAGCGCCATCAGCCTCTTCCACCCGCAGATCTACATGTAGTTCACCTGCTACTCAGTTTGTCAACTGTTCTTACTATGACAAGAAGGGGCATACCGAGGCCCAGTGCTGGAAGAAGTCAGGACGATGTGTGCGGTGTGACAGTGATCAGCATCAGATCAAGGATTGCCCTAAATGGCAAGCAGGACAAAATCAGGTTAAACCAGCTGGTAGAGGCAAGACTCCAGTTCGTAGAGTTTAGGCTCGAGCTTATGCTATTGAGTGCGAGGAGCTTCCAGATGAGACCACTGTTGTTGAAGGTACATTCTTCATACTGAATCAACCTGTTAGGGTGCTAATTGATCCAGGTGCTACTCATTCATTTATTATACCCTTATGTGTGCAACGTGTGAAACTACGAGTTGTATGTTTGCCTTACGAAGTAGAAATTTGTACTCTGATAGGTTCTAAACTTGTTACTAGCTCAGCTTGTAAAGCATGTAAAATCCAAACTAAAGATAGGGAATTCTCGGCCAATCTTATTGTATTACCTTTTCGAGACTATGAGGTCATCTTAGGGATGGACTGGTTGGCAAAGCATCATGCCCAACTAGATTGCCGGACGAAGATTGTAACATTCTGGATACCTGGTCAACCAATACTGGAGGTAATGGGTCGAAGAGATTTCACCGGGAGTTCCATCATTTCATCTACGAAAGCAGTGAAGTCCTTGAGAAAAGTATGTAGTGGATACTTAGCTTACCTCATTAACAAGCCGTCGGACAAAGCTATGTTGGAGGAGATGCCAGTGATCAAAGACTATGCGGATGTGTTTCCAGAAGAATTTCCCAGTTTACCCCCAAATCAGGAGATCGAGTTCATTATAGATTTTTTGCTTGGCACCTAGCCGATATCTAAAGCTCCCTATCGTATGGCGCCGGCCGAGCTACAAGAATTGAAGGACCAATTGCAATGATTGTTGAAGAAGGGGTTTGTTCAACCAAGTTCTTCTCCGGGGGGTGCACCAGTCCTATTTGTAAAGAAGAAAGACGGAACACTGAGGCTATGCATCGATTACCGAGGATTGAACCAAGTGACTGTCAAGAATAAATACCCACTTCCACTGATCGACAAGTTGTTTGATCAACTTCAAGGAGCCAAAGTGTATTCGAAGATTGACTTGAGGCAAGGGTATTATCAGTTGCGGATAAAAAAGGAGGATGTGCCTAAAACTGCTTTCAGGACAGGATATGGGCATTATGAATATGTGGTGATGCCATTTGGACTAACCAATGCCCCTGCAGCTTTTATGGATTTAATGCATAGGGTGTTTCAACCCTACTTGGTCCAATTTGTGGTGATCTTCATCGATGATATTTTGGTATACTCGAAATCCGAGGCTGAGCATGAACAACATCTGCGGTTGGTACTGCAGAAAATTCGAGAGCATCAATTGTATGCAAAGTTTAGCAAGTACGAATTTTGGTTGCAGCAGATTGCATTTTTGGGGCATATCATATCCCAAGAGGGAATAGAAGTGGATCCAGCAAAGATAGAAGTGGTGATGTCTTGGAAGAAGCCGGAAAACGTTACGGAGGTTCGGAGTTTTCTTGGTCTAGCTGGCTATTATCGGAGGTTCGTGAAGGATTTCTCAAAGATCGCAGGACTGCTTACAAAGCTCACTCAAAAGAAAACAAAGTTCATGTGGGATGACAAGTATGAGAACAGCTTCCAAGAATTGAAGAAAAGATTGACTACCGCACCTGTTCTTGCATTGCCTGAAGGGAGTCAAGGTTTTGTAATCTATAGCGATGCTTCGAAGGAAGGATTGGGCTGTGTGTTGATGCAAAATGGTACAGTGATTGCGGATGATTCTAGGAAACCGAAGCGTATGAATTGAACTACCCGACGCATGATTTGGAGTTAGCGGCTATCGTGTTTGCACTCAAGAAATGGAGGCACTATCTGTGGGGTAACAAGTTCGAGGTGTTTACTTATCACAAGAGCTTGAAATACTTGTTCTCACAAAAAGAGTTGAATATGAGGCAAAGGCGGTGGATGGAGCTTTTAGATGATTATAACTGCACAATCAATTATGTGCCCGGTAAAACAAATGTAGTTGCAGATGCCTTAAGTAGGAAAGCGAGCATGGCAAAACTGGAAGTCAAGGTTCAGGAGTTGTTAGAGGAAGCATTCTTGTGGAAACCACAATTGACTCAAAAAGGATTACTATTTGCCACTACACAAGTTCAATCGACCTTGTTGTCTGAATTAAGAGAGGCTCAACAGAAGGACCAACAGTTTCAGAAGATAAAGAAAGCAACACAGATTTCAAGTTTCATGATGATGGTATTTGGAGGTTCAGGAATTGGATTTATGTTCCTAATGAGCCAGAGCTGAAAACGAAGATTCTTGAAGAAGCCCATAATTCAAGATACACTATTCACCCTGGTGGAACAAAGATATACCGGGATTTGAAGCAACACTATTGGTGGAATAACATGAAGAGAGAGATCGCGGAGTTTGTGGCACGGTGTTTGACTTGCCAGAGAGTCAAAGCGGAACATCAACGACTAGCAGGTTTACTTCAGCCGTTGGAGATTCCTCAATGGAAATGGGAACATATAACTATGGACTTTGTTATGGACCTACCCAGGTCACAAAAGGGTCATGACGCCGTTTGGGTCATAGTGGATAGATTGACTAAGTCAGCGCATTTCTAACCGATGAACAAGGAGGATAGTCCTAAGAAATTGGGAGATATGTATGTGGTGGAGATTGTAAGATTACACGGGATGCCTGTGAGTATTGTATCGAATAGGGATCCTCATTTTACTTCCCGATTCTGGAAGAGATTGCAAGAAGCTTTGGGAACGAAGTTGAGTTTTAGTACAGCTTATTACCCTCAGACTGATGGACAATCTGAGAGAACTATTCAGATTTTGGAGGATATGCTGAGGGCGTGTGTTTTGGACTTCGGGAAAGGTTGGGAGAAATACCTCTCTCTAGCGGAGTTCGTTTATAATAACAGTTATCAGGCCACTATCGGGATGGCCCCATTTGAGGCATTGTATGGACGTAAGTGTCGATCCCCAATTTACTGGGATGAAGTAGGTGAAACGAAGACTTTTGACCGACCCTTCTACCTGAACTTATGAAGACTGTTGATAATATCCACCTCGTCCAGAAATGGATGCTTACCGCCCAAAGCAGGTAGAAAAGTTATGCAGACCGACGGAGACGGAGCCTAGAGTTTGAGGTCAGCGACAAGGTGTTCTTGAATATATCACCTCGGAGGGGATTGATTAAACACGGCAAGGGTAGAAAGTTGAGCCCGAGGTTTGTAGGACCATTCGAGATAATTGAGAAGGTTAACAAATTGGCGTATCGCCTGGCACTACCCCAAAACCTCTCCAATATTCACAACGACTTTCATGTTTCAATGCTACGGAAGTATCATCCTGATCCATCGCATATCTTGGAGCCAGAGCCGTTACAGCTTCGGGAGAACTTGTCTTATGAAGAGAAGCCCATTCGGATCCTAGACCAGCAAGATCGGGAGCTGCGCAGCAAATCTATACCGATGGTGAAAGTGTTGTGGGATCATCATGGAGTTGAAGAAACAACGTGGGAAAGGCGAGACCAGATGGAGCAACAGTATCCAGCTTTATTTCAAATGTAATATTGAATTTCAGGACGGAATTCTTTTAAGGAGGGGAGGATGTGAGGCCCGACCTCGATTTATGAGCGATACCTCGTTTCGTGTGCCTAACCTTGATTTGCGTGCCTTGACCTAGATTTAAGAATCGTGTTTCATTTTGAATTATGTGCATACATTTAGGGTTTCATGCATTTACTTGGGAAACGTGCATTCATCTTGTAGTTCGTGCCTTATCTCGTAGTGCATGCCCTAAATCTAGGAAAGCGTGCATGCACGCTAATCAAGAAAGCATCTTACACGAAGCACTAAATCATTAATTAATCCTACAAACTCCACTAACTAATATTAAAATGCTAAGTCAATGCACTAGAAGACGAAATTGTACCAAAAGCTAGATATTCTTTATTCTTTATTCTTTGCATGTCCCAAACACACAATAAAATAAGCCTTGAACAAGACAAAAAAATTCAGATTTGAGCACATCTTTGGCCGACCACTTGGAGCTTTGTGCATGCAATTTAATTTCAAATTCTACTCCTAAACATTCTATGACACAAAGCAATAAAAAAATTAGCTCAAAACCCTCCTAAAAGCTCCATATTCTTGACACAAGCTCCATGCGTATACTAGATAATTCAAAATGCTTCTTGAAGACACAAAAGTCTGAAATTTACATGCTCAAGGCCGACACAAGCATCTATGCCCATCAAGCTTTCATTTTCTTTCATTTTCCTTCATTTCCTCTCATTCCTCTCATTTCTTCTCTCTCTCTTGGACTTGGCTGAGTTTCTACACTCCATAGCTTATCTTCATCACTCCATGGTTCATCAAGGCATGCAAGAAGCTAGGGAGCTCGACTAAGCAAGCTAGGTTGCAACAAACACACATGCAAGCTCTTTGAACCTCCATTTCGGCTTAGGTGAGTTTGCTAGCTTCCATTTCTTTTCTTCTTGTTCTAACCACATGTACCTACTAAGAACTCGGTTACTAAGCTAGGAAATTAGAGAAAATCAAGTGGTGTCTCGGCTAAACAAGGAAAAGAGCCAATCTTGTGCAACCATCAAGAGTCTTGTGCATCTTCTTGTTGGTTTGCTAAGGTGAGGGCTAAAACTTCTTGAAAATCTTTCAAAAAAACATGCATGCCCTTAAATGTCTATCTTTACTTCTGTACTTGAGATATGTGTGTGTTCATGAGCTTTTATAAACATGCATGGCAAGATTCTTGGCTAGAATGTGATGATAGATGAAATCGTGTATGTGACAGCCTTCTGTCTTGTTGGTGTGAGGTGATTTTGGCTAGGTAAATGATGTCGAAAACGCGTGAAAATTGGTAGGTAACTAGTTTTTCTAGTTCTGAACATTTTTTGCAGAAATCGGTCAAAGCTAATTTTGATTCTAATGTCCTAAAAATGGCTAATTATCAAAATGTGTCCAAATCTGGAAAGTCTGGAAAAATGAAGCAGGTTTTGGCAGATTCACTGACCTTGTAGAACGAACCAGTGTTTACTTAGTAAATGATATCCAAAATGCATGAAATTTAGTTTGCAGCTAGGTTTTTCAGTTATGGACATTTTTGTCAGAAATGGACCAAGGCTAAATCTGACCCTAAGGCCCTACAAAATGACAAATATTGAAATGTATGCAAATCTGGACAGTTTTGTGTAGTCTCACTGTTTTGGCTATAAAGCTTGAACCCCAACTCCAAATGATGCGAGGTTTGTTTCTGAATTTAGTTCACTCCTTAAGATTTAATTTGACATCTTGTTCATGGAAATTGGAGATTGTTTGCTTGTCTCAATGATTGTGAGAAAACAGTCCATTGCAGTGAGGGTTTCACCTATTGATATGCTTAGAAAAATTATTGTAGCTTCTCTCGTTGTATTAAATGCTTGAGATTGTGGCATTTGGATTTTGTGTGGACTTTTTTGAATTCTTGAGGGTATATGAACTAATCAATGCGTGGCTTGAGTTTAATTACGAGATGACTTGGGGCTTAATTGCACGGGTAAGCACGAATTGGAACCCTAGTAACTAGGTAAACTTGCTAAGTGTTGATCCTTTGGATATTGTGTTTCATTATGTAATTAGTAGGCTGCCCGTAGTTGCCCTCATAGCCCTAAACATGATTTTGATGATTACATGTTGACAAGTAGGCCTTTCTTGCACCCGGTCCCACGTAGATGTCGTTGCATGATGAATAATCTTATTATTTGATTACGTGAACTTTGAAATGAGTTATATGACTTGATTTATATGCATTACATGGCTTCCTATTTAATATTCATATAACTCCATGTGCTTTATAAGTGAAATCACCTGTCATATCGTGCCTCGCTTGTTTATTTGTCAATGTGCAATCTTATGACTGTTTGGAGGCAACCTACTTTGTTGTCCTCCAAATGTGATATATTAAATGTCATAAATGTGCATTGCATACAAGGTTGCAACCTTTCATTCTGGCGTGGTAGCGTTCACGCACACTGGGCAGCATTGGGCTTGCCGGTGCAACCGTGACTACCATTGTCCAATTCCCTCTCTCGCTTGGGGGCTAGACTTCCTCGGAGAGTTGGGTCGTAGGATTTTGGGGTACATCCGGAGTACACCCATTTGGCGTGATAAGGGGATGAATCGAAGCCGGCCGCAACAACAGATACTGGAATTGAACTGAGAGCAAAAGCTCACCGTATCCTTTTATTATGTGTATAAGTACTCTCGCTTGGTTCCTAGTGAACCTCGGGGAGGAAAGACGGGTAATTGCGTTCTTTTACTATTATATTTCATTATGTACTTATTTGCGATATATAACATGTCATGCCCCAACCCGGCCTATAAGGTTAGACTAGGGTGTGATCTAAACATTCAAGTCTCGTCTCGTACTTAATCGTTCATAAAAATTTAACACTTAATGTTTAGCCTAAACTCCAAAATTTTCCGAAAAACCGGCAGCATAACTACTGTAATTGGGCTTTTGGTTTGACCTAATCCTCTAAACGCCTCAAATTTTCCAATCTCAATTTTATTTCCAACTAGGATTATTATTTACCATCAATTGAAACGCATACTAACTATATGTCACGTTTGATTAATAACCTAGCATGATACTATGACTCGTTTGTTTGTTAATCCTCGTTATAAAGTACTTGTTGATCTTAGCTTAATAGCGAGTACCTGCTTAAGATTTGATAGGTTCATTTACTTAGTCCTTACCTGTTACGTCATAATCCTATGATAGATACTAGTAGTAATAATAGCAAAACGATCATAGTAGTGTCTAATGTCTGTCTAGTCAATATTAGTACAAACCAAAATTAGACCCCAAATTACAACAGGGGTCTTTTACATTACAAACATTGAACAACATAAAAAGAAATGGTCTTCAAGTAGCATAGTGTTCACAAATAGCCATAATCATGCAATAGGACAGGCAATCACTCCAAGGAATCATCGTTAGGCACATCGTCCTCAGGTACCTGTTCTTGATCTTCTTCACCTGAGATGATAAAAGAGGGTGAGTCCTTATGAACTCAGCGAGGGGGAACGAGAAATAGGTTTTGAAACTCATTTTCCGGTTCAACTTGTGAAAATCCTTTTGAGCATGAATATAACACAATTAAGTGCATAACAATAATACAAAAGTAAAGGAACACAGTTACCCGTCTTTCCTCCCCGAGGTCCTCTAGGAACCAAGCGAGAGTACTTATACACATAGTAAAAAGGGTACGTTGAGCTTTTGCTCTCAGTTCATTTCCAGTATCAGTTGTTGCAGCCGACTTCAAATCATCCCCTTATCACGCCAAGTAGGTGTACTCCGGATGTACCCCGAAATCCTACGATCCAACTCTCCGAGGAAGTCTAGCCCTCAAGCGAGAGAGGGAATTGGACAATGGTAGTCACGGTTGCACCGGCAAGCCCGATGCCGCCTGGTGTGCGTGAACGCTACCACGCCAGAATGAAAGGTTGAAACCTTATATGCAATGCACATTTATGACATATAATATATCACATTAAGAGGACAACAAAGTAGGTTGCCTTCGGACAGTCATAAGATTGCACATTGACAAGTAAACAAGCGAGGCATGAATAGACAAGTAATTTCACTCGAAAGACATATGGAGTTATATGAACATTAAACGGGCAGCCATGTAACGCACGTAAATCCGGTCATATAACTCGTTTCAACGTCCACGTAATCAAATAATAAGGTTATTCAATATGCAACAACAATCTACGTGGGTTCGGATGCAAGAAAGGCCTATTTGTCAACATGCAATGTTCAAAATCACATTTAGGGCTATAAGGGCAACTACGGGCAGCCTACTAAGCATATAATTACACCCAATATTCAAAGGATCAACACTTAGCATGTTTACCTAGTTGCTAGGGTTTCCATTTCGTGCTTACCCGTGCAATTAAGCCCCAAGTCCACTCAAAATCAATCTGAAGCCAAGCATCAATTAATCCAAACATCCCCAAGTACTCAAAACAGTCCACACAACATCCCAATGCCACAATCCAAAGCAATTAATACCACAAGAGAAGTTACAACAAATTTCTAAGCGTAAAACTAAGTGAAATCCTCACTGCAAAAGGCTGTTTTCTCACAATCATTAAGTCAAGCAAACAATCTTCAATTCCAGTAAATAAGATTTCAAATTAAAGCTTAAGAAGTGAACTAAAATCAGAAACAAACCTTGCATCATTTGGAGTTCGAGATCAATAGTTATAGCCAAAACAGTGGGATTGCACAAAACTATCCAGATTTTCACACGTTTCAATAATTGTCGTTTTTGAGGTCCTTAGGGTCAGATGTAGAGGCTGAGCACGCAAATCGAGGGCGTGGGGCTTAGGACCAGGTCTCCGTCGCTTCGATGCCCATTACTTTTGATCTGTAAGGAGTTACGCGGTGCACAACATACCATTCGAAAGCTCTCAGAGAGCTGTATGATAGGGGCAGCAAGCCTGCTCTGCTGCACCTATTTTTGGAGCCCAAAATCAAACGATTTATCAGTTTCGGGATACTTTTCTTCTTTTGCGCTGTTTTTTCATCCCGGATCGTACGTTGTGAGTCGCGAAATGGACGACGACCAAATCCATCACATTTCTATTACAGAACCCCATGGCACCTTGGGCAAGACAATTTCGATTCACGTAGAGGCTAGGCTCACAAACCGAGGGCGTGGGGCTTGGAACCAGGTCTCCGTGGCTCCGGTGCCCATAACTTTTGATCTGTAAAGAGTTATGCGGCGCACAGCATACCTTCGAAAGCTCTCCGAGAACTCTACGACGGGGGCAACAAGCCTGCTCGGCTGCGCTTGTTTTCGGAGCCAAATATCGAACGTTTTTATCAATTTCGTGACATTTTTCTTCTTTTGTGCTATTTTTCCGTCCCGGATCGTACATCGTGAGCCGCGAAAAGGACCACAACCTAATCCATCACATTTCTATTATCGAATCCTACGGTACCTTGGGCAAGACAACTTCGCTTCGCGTAGAGGCTAGGCCCGCAAACTGAGGGCGTGGGGCTTAGAACCAGGTCTCCGTCGCTCCGATGCCCATAACTATTGATCCGTAAAGAGTTACGCGGCGCACAGCATACCGTTGAAAAGCTCTCCGAGAGCTCTATGACGGGGGCAGGAAGCTTGCTATGCTGCATCTATTTTGGAGCCCAAAATTGAACATTTTTATCAATTTCGGGATACTTTTCTACTTTTGCACTATTTTTTTGTCTCGGATCGTACGTGGTGAGCCGCGAAAAGGACGACAACCTAATCCATCACATTTCTATTATCGAATCCCATGGCACCTTAGGCAAGACAACTTCGCTTCACGTAGAGGCTGGGCCCGCAAACCGAGGGCGTGGGGCTTGGGACCAGGTCTCCGTCGCTCCAGTGCCCATAACATTTGATCCGTAAGGAGTTACGCGGCGCACAACATACCGTTGGAAAGCTCTCTAAGAGCTCTACGATGAGGCAGCAAGCCCACTTCCCAGCTCCTATTTTCGGAGCCCAAAATCGAACGTTTTCATCAGTTTTGGGATACTTTTCTTCTTTTGCACTATTTTTTCTTCCCGAGTCGTACGTCGTGAGCCTAGAAAAGGACGACAACCTAATCCATCACATTTCTATTATCGAATCCCACGACACCTTGGGCAAGACAACTTCGCTTCACCTAGAGGCTGGGCTCGCAAACCGAAGGCGTTGTGCTAGGGACCAGGTCTCCGTCACTCCGGTGCCTATAACTTTTGATCCGTAAGGATTTACGCGGCGCACAACATGCCATTGAAAAGCTCTCCGAGAGCTCCAGGATGGGGGCAGCAAGCATGCTCGGTTGCGCCTATTTTTGGGAATCAAAATCCAGCGTTCTTATCAGTTTCAGGACATTTTTCTTCGTTTGCATTGTTTTTCCGTCACGGATTGTACGTCGTGAGCTGCGAAAAGGACAACATCTTAATCCATCACATTTTTATTATCGAATCCAATGGCACCTTAGGCAAGGCATCTTCGCTTCACGTAGAGGCTGTGCCCGCAAACCGAGGGCATCGGGCTCGGGACCATGTCTCCGTTGCTCCGGTGCCCATAACTTTTGATCCGTAAGGAGTTACGTGGCGCACAGCATACTGTTTGAAAGCTCTCCGAGAGCTCTACGACGTGGGCAGCAAGCCCGCACGGCTGTGCCTATTTTCGGACCTCAAAATCGAACGTTTACATCAGTTTTGGGACATTTTTCTTCTTTTGAGTTGTTTTTCCTTCTCGGATCGTACGTCGTGAGCCTAGAAAATGACGACAACCTAATCCATCACATTTCTATTACTGAATCCCATGGCACCTTGGGCAAAACAACTTCGCTTCGCTTAGAGGCTGGGCCCGCAAACCGTGGGCGTGGTGCTTGGGACCAGGTTTCCGTCACTCTGATGCCCATAACTTTTGATCCGTAAGGATTTATGCAGCGCACAACATACCATTGGAAAGCTCTGCGAGAGCTCCAGGACGGGGGCAGCAAGCATGCTCGGTTGCGCCTGTTTTTGGGGACCAAAATCGAGTGTTTTCATCAGTTTCGGGATAGTTTATTCTTTTACGTTGTTTTTCCGTCCCGGATTGTACGTCATGAGCTGCAAAAAGGATGACATCCTAATCCATCACATTTTTATTATCAAATCCAATGGCACCTTGGGCAAGGCATCTTCGCTTCACGTAGAGGCTGGGCCCGCAAACCGAGGGTGTGGTGCTTGGGACTAGGTCTCCGTCATTCCGGTGCCCATAACTTTTGATCCGTAAGGAGTTACGCGGCGCACAACATACTGTTGAAAAGCTTTCCAAGAGCTCTACGACGGGGGCAACAAGCATGCTATGTTGCGCCTGTTTCTGGAGCCCAAAATCGAACGTTTTCATGAGTTTTGGGATACTTTTCTTCTTTTGCATTTTTTTTCATCTCGGATCGTTCGTGGTGAGCGGCGAAAAGGACGACGACCTAATCCATCACATTTCTATTATCGAATCCCATGGCACCTTGGGCAAGACAACTTCGCTTCATGTAGAGGCTAAGCCTACAAACCGAGGGCGTCGGGCTTTGGACCATGTCTCCGTCGCTCCGGTGCCCATAACTTTTGATCCGTAAGGAGTTAAGCGGCGCACAACATACAGTTAGAAAGCTCATTGAGAGCTCTATGACGAGGGTAGCAAGCCTGCTCGCCTACTCCTATTTTTGGAGCCCAAAATCAAACGTTTTCATCAGTTTTGGGACACTTTTCTTTTTTTGCGCCGTTTTTTCTACCCGGATTGAACGGCGTGAGCCTAGAAAAGGACGACAACCTAATACATCACATTTCTATTATCGAATCCCACGACACCTTGGGCAAGACAACTTCACTTCACGTAGAGGCTAGGCCCGCAAATCGAGGGCGTAGTGCTTGGGACCAGGTCTCTGTCGCTCCGGTGCCCATAGCTTTTGATTCGTAAGGATTTACACGGCACACAACATACCGTTGGAAAAGCTCTCCGAGAGCTCTACGATGGGGGCATCAAGCCTGCTATGCTGTGCCTATTTTTGGAGCCCAAATTCGAACGTTTTCATTAGTTTCGGGATACTTTTCTTATTTTGCGCTATTTTTTCGTCCCGGATAGTACATTGTGAACCGCAAAAATGACGCCAAACTAATCCATCACATTTCTATTATCGAATCACATGGCACCTTGGGCAGGACAACTTCGCTTCACGTAGATGCGGGGCCCGCAAACGGAGGGCGTGGGGCTTGGGACCAAGTCTCCGTCGCTCTAGTGCCCATAACTTTTGATCCGTAAGGAGTTACGCGGCGCACAACATCATGTTGGAAAGCTCTCCGAGAGCTCTACGATGGGGGCAGCAATCCTGCTCGGCTGCGCCTGATTTCGGATAACAGAATCAAACATTTTTATTAGTTTCGGGATACTTTTCTTCTTTTGCGTTGTTTTTTCGTCCCGAATTGTATGTCGTAAGCCGCGAAAAGGACGACAACCTAATCCACCACATTTATAATATCGAATCCCATGGCACCTTGGGCAAGGCAACTTCATTTCACGTAAAGACTGGGCCAGCAAACCGAGGGCGTTGGGCTTGGGACCATGTCTCCGTCGCTCCGGTGCCCATAAATTTTGATCTGTAAGGAGTTACACGGCGCACAGCATACCGTTGGAAAGCTCTTTGAGAGCACTACGACGGGGGCAGCAGGTTTGCTTGGCTGCGGCTATTTTCGGAGCCCAAAATTGAACGTTTTCATCAATTTTGGGACACTTTTCCTCTTTTGCTCTGTTTTTCCTTCCCAGATCGTACGTCATGAGCCTAGAAAATGACAACAAATTATTCCATCACATTTCTACTATCGAATCCCACGGCACCTTGGGCAAGACAACTTCGCTTCATGTCGAGGCTGGGCCCGCAAACCATGGTCGTGGGGCTTAGGACCAGGTCTTCGTCGCTCATTTGCCCATAACGTTTGATCCGTAAGGAGTTACGCGGCACACAGCATACAGTTAGAAAGCTCTCCGAGAGCTCTACGACGAGGGCAGCAAGCCTGTTGAGCTGCTCCATTTTTTGGATCCCAAAATCGAACGTTTTCATCAGTTTCAGGATAATTTTCTACTTTTGGGTTGTTTGTCCATCCTGTATCGTACGTCGTGAGCCACGAAAAGGATGACAACCTAATCCATCACATTTCTATTATCGAATCCCACAACACCTTGGGCAAGAAAACTTCACTTCACGTAGAGGCTAAGCCCGCAATCTGAGCACGTGGGGCTTGGGACCAGGTCTTCGTCGCTCCTTTGACCATAACTTTTGATACGTAAGGATTTACGCAGCGCACAGCATACCGTTGGAAAGGTCTCCGAGAGCTCTACTACGGGGACAGCAAGCTTGCTGAGCTGTTCCATTTTTTGGAGCCCAAAATTGAACATTTTCATCAGTTTCTGGACACTTTTCTACTTTTGTGTTGTTTTTCCATCCTGTATCGTACGTCGTGAGTCGCGAAAAGGATGACAACCTAATCCATCACATTTCTATTATCGAATCCCACAACACCTTGGGCAAGACAACTTCGTTTCACGTAGAGGCTGAGCCCGCAAGCCGAGCGCGTGGGGCTTGGGACTAGGTCTCCGTCGCTCATTTGCCCATAACTTTTGATCCGTAAGGATTTACGCGGCGCACAATATACCGTTGGAAAGGTCTTCGAGAGCTCTACGACGGGGGCAGCAAGCCTGCTCGGCTGCGCCTATTTTTGGAGCCCAAAATCGAACGTTTATTAGTTTCGTGATACTTTTCTTCTTTTACGCTGTTTTTTCGTCCTGGATCGTGTGTCATGAACCGCAAAAAGGATGACAACCTAATCCATCTCATTTTTATTATCGAATCCCATGACACCTTAGGCAAGACAACTTCGCTTCACGTAGAGGTTGAGCCCGCAAACTGAGGGCGTGGGGCTTAGGACCAGGTCTCTGTCGCTCCGGTGCCCATAACTTTTGATCCGTAAGGAGTTACGCGGCACATAATAGACTGTTGGAAAGCTCTTCGAGAGCTCTACTATGGGGGCAGCAAGTCTGCTTTGCTGCACCTATTTTTGGAGACCAAAATCGAACATTTTCATCAGTTTTAGGATACTTTTCTTCTTTTGCGTTATTTTTTCATCCCGGATCGTACGTTGTGAGCCGTGAAAAGGACGACAACCAAATCCATCACATTTCTATTATCGAATCCCACGACACCTTGGGAAAGAAAACTTCGCTTCACGTAGAGGCTAAGCCCGTAAACCGAGGGAGTGGGGCTTCGGACCAGGTCTCCGTCGCTCCGGTGCCCATAACTTTTGATCCGTAAGGAGTTACACGGCGCACAACATACCGTTGGAAAGCTCTCTGAGAGCTCTACAACGGGGGCAGCAAACCTGCTTTGCTGCGCTAGTTTTTGGATGACAAAATTGAACATTTTCATCAGTTTTGGGACACTTTTCTTCTTTTTTGTTGTTTTTCCATCCTGGATCGTACGTCGTGAGCCGCGAAAAGAACGACAACCTAATCCATCACATTTCTATTATTGAATCCCACGGCGCCATGGGCAAGACAACTTCGCTTCACGTAGAGGCTGGGCCCACAAACCGAGGGCATCGGGCTTGGGACCATGTCTCCATCGCTCCGGTGCCCATAACTTTTGATTCGTAAGGAGTTACGCGGCGCACAGCATACCGTTCGAAAGCTCTCTGAGAGCTCTATGACGAGGACAACAAGCCTGCTCTCCTGCTTCTGTTTTTGGTGCCTAAAATCGAACGTTTTCATCAGTTTTGGGACACTTTTCTTCTTTTGCACTATTTTTTCTTCCTAGATCATACGTCATGAGCCTAGAAAAGGACGACAACTAATACATCACATTTCTATTATCGAATCCCACGACACCTTGGGCAAGACAACTTTGCTTCACGTAGAGGCTGGGCCCGCAAACCGAGGGCGTGGTGCTTGGGACTAGGTCTCCGTCACTCTGTTGCCCATAACTTTTGATTCGTACGGAGTTACGCGGCACACAACATACCGTTGGAAAGCTCTAAGAGAGCTCTACGATGGGGGTAGCAAGCTTGCTCGGCTGCGCCTGATTTCGGAGTCCAAAATCGAATGTTTTCATCAGTTTCGGGATACTTTTCTTCTTTTGTGTTGTTTTTCCGACCTGGATCGTATGTTGTGTGCTGCGAAATGGAAAATAACCTAATCCATCACATTTCTATTATCGAATCCCATGGCACCTTGGGCAAGGAAACTTTGTTTCATGTAGAGGCTTGGCCCGCACACCGAGGGCGTCAGGCTTGGGACCATGTCTGTGTCGCTCTGGTGCCAATAACTTTTGATCCGTAAGGAGTTATGACAGCATACCGTTGGAAAGTTCTCCGAGAGCTCTACGATGGGGGCAACAGGCCCGCTCGACTGTTGCAATTTTCTGAGTTCAAAATCTAACATTTTCATCAGTTTTGGGACACTTTTCTTCTTTTGCGCTATTTTTCCTTCCTGGATCGTACGTTGTGAGCCTAGAAAAGGACGATAACCTAATCCATCACATTTCTATTATCGAATCCCATGGCTCCTTGGGCAAGACAACTTCGCTTCACGTCAAGGCTGGGCCCACAAACCAAGGGTGTGGGGCTTAGGACCAGGTCTCCGTCGCTCATTTGCCCATAACTTTTGATCTGTAAAGAGTTATGCGGCGCACAAGTTACCATTGGAAAGCTCTCCGAGAGCTCTACGATTGGGGTAGCAAGCCTGCTCGCCTGCTCTTATTTTTGTAGCCCAAAATTGAACATTTTCATCAGTTTTGTGACACTTTTCTTCTTTTGCGTTGTTTTTCCGTCCTGGATCGTACGTCGTGAGTCGCGAAAAGGATGACAACCTAATCCATCATATTTCTATTATCGAATACTACGACACCTTGGGGAAGATAGCTTCGCTTCACGTAGAGGCTGGGACAGCAAACCGAGGGCGTGGGGATTTGGACCAGGTCCCCGTCGCTCCTTTGCCCAAAACTTTTGATCCGTAAGGATTTACGCGGCGCACAGCATACCGTAGGAAAGGTCTCCGAGAGCTCTACGATAGGGTCAGCAAGCCTGCTCGGCTGCGCCTATTTTCGGAGCACAAAATCGAATGTTTTCATCAGTTTCGTGACACTTTTCTTCTTTTGCGCTTTTATTTTGTCCTGGATCGTAGGTCGTGAGCCGCAAAAAGGACGACAACCTGATCCATCACATTTCTATTGTTGAATCGCACGGCACCTTGGGCAAGACAACTTCGCTTCACGTAGAGTCTGAGCCTGCAAACCGAGGGCGTGGGGCTTGGGACCAGGTCTCCATCGCTCCGGTGCCCATAACTTTTGATCCGTAAGGAGTTATGCGGCGCACAACATACTGTTGAAAAGCTCTGCGAGAGGTCTACGACGGGGGCAACAAGCCTGCTTTGCTGCGTCTATTTTTGGAGCCCAAAATTGAACGTTTTCATTAGTTTCGGGATACTTTTCTTCTTTTGGGCTGTTTTTCTGTCCTGGATCGTACGTGGTGAGGCGCGAAAAGGACGACAACCTAATCCATCACATTTCTATTATCGAATACCACGGCACCTTTGCCAAGACAACTTCGCTTCACGTAGAGGCTAGGCCTGCAAACCGAAGGCGTGGGACTTAGGACCAGGTCTCCGTCGTTCCGGTGCCCATAACTTTTGGTCCGTAAGGAGTTTCGCAGCTCACAGCATATTGTTAGAAAGCTCTCCGAGAGCCCTACAATAGGGGCAGCAAACTTGCTCGGCTGCACTAGTTTTCGAATTCCAAAATTGAACGTTTTCATCAGTTTTTGGACGCTTTTCTTCTTTTGCATTGTTTTTACGTCCCGGATCGTACGTCGTGAGCCGCGAAAAGAACGACAACCTAATCCATCATATTTCTATTATCGAATCCCATGGCACCTTGGCCAAGACAACTTCGCTTCACGTAGAAGCTGGGCCTGCAAACCGAGGGCGTCGGGCTTGAGACCATGTCTCCATCGCTCCGGTGCCCATAACTTTTGATCCGTAAGGAGTTACGCGGCGCCTAGCATACCGTTGGAAAGCTGTCTGAGAGCTCTACAACGTGGGCAGCAAACCTGCGCAGCTGCACTACTTTTCAAATGCCAAAATTGAATGTTTTCATTAGTTTTGGGACACTTTTCTTCTTTTGCGTTGTTTTTCCATCCACGATCGTACGTCGTGAGCCGTGAAAAGAACGACAACCTAATCCATCACATTTCTATTATCGAATACCACGACACCTGCGGCAAGACAACTTCGCTTCACGTAGAGGCTGGCTTGACAAATCGAGGGCGTCGGGCTTGGGACCATGTCTCTATCGCTCCGGTGCCCATAACTTTTGATCCGTAAGGAGTTATGCGGCGTACAACATACCGTCGGAAAGCTTTCTGAGAGTTCTACGACGAAAGTAGCAAGCTTCCTCGCCTCCTCCTATTATCGGAGCCCAAAATCGAACATTTTCATTAGTTTAGGGACACTTTTCTTCTTTTGCGCTATTTTTTCTTCCCGCATCGTACGTCGTGAGCCAAGAAAAGGACGACAACCTAATCCATCACATTTCTATTATCGAATCCCACAACACCTTGGGCAAGACAACTTCGCTTCACGTAGGAGCGGGGCCCACAAACCGATGGCGTGGGGCTTGGGACCTGGTCTCCGGTGCCCATAAGTTTTGATCCGTAAGAAATTACGCTGCGCACTGCATACCGTTGGAAATCTCTCCGACAGCTCTACGACGAGGGCAGCAAGCCTGCTCGGCTGCGCCTAATTTCAGAGTCCAAAATCGAATGTTTTCATTAGTTTCGGGATACTTTTCTTCTTTTGCGTTGTTTTTCCAACCCGGATCGTACGTCGTGAGCTGCGAAATGGACAACAACCTAATCCATCACATCTATTATCGAATCCTATGCCACCTTGGGCAAGGCAACTTTGTTTCACGTAGAGGCTTGGCCCGTACACCGAGGGCGTCGGGCTTAGAACTATGCCTTTGTCGCTCCGGTGCCTATAACTTTTGATTCGTAAGGAGTTATGCAGCGCACAATATACCGTTGGAAAGCTCTCCGAGAGCTCTACGAAGGAGGCAGCAGGTCCACTCGGCTGCGGCTATTTTTGAAGCTCAAAATCTAACATTTTCATCAGTTTAGGGATACTTTTCTTCTTTTGCGCTGTTTTTCCTTCCTGGATTGTATGCCGTGGGGCCTAGAAAAGGACGACAACCTAATCAATCACATTTATATTATCGAATTCCACGGCACCTTGGGCAAGACAACTTTGCTTCACATCGAGGCTGGGCCCACAAACCGAGGATGTGGGGCATAGGACCAGGTCTCCGTCGCTCCGGTGCCCATAACTTTTGATCCGTAAAGCATTATGCAGTGCACAACATACCGTTGGAAAGCTCTCTGAGAGGTCTACGACAAGGACAGCAAGCCTACTCGGTTGCTCCTATTTTTGGAGCCCAAAATCGAACGTTTACACCAATTTTGGGACACTTTTCTTTTGTTGCGCTGTTTTTCGGTCTCGGATTGCACGTCGTGAGCCGCGAAAAGGACGACAATCTAATCCATCATATTTCTATTATCGAATACCACGGCACCTTGGGGAAGACAACTTCGCTTTACGTAGAGGCTGGGACAGCAAACCGAGGGCGTGGGGCTTTGGACCAGGTCCCCGTCGCTCCTTCACCCACAACTTTTGATCCGTAAGGATTTACACAGCGCACAACATACCGTAAGAAAGGTCTCCGTGAGCTCTACGACGGGGATAGCAAGCCTGTTCGGCTGCGCCTATTTTCGGATCCCAAAATCGAACGTTTTCATTAGTTTCGTGACACTTTTCTTCTTTTGCGTTGTTTTTCCGTCCTGGATCGTACGTCATGAACTGTGAAAAGGATGACAACCTAATCCATCACATTTCTATTGTCGAATCCCACAACACCTTTGGCAAGACAACTTCGCTTCACGTAGAGGCTGAGCCTGCAAACCGAGGGCGTGGGGCTTGGGACCAGGTCTCCGTCGCTCCGGTGCCCATAACTTTTGATAAGTAAGAAGTTACGTGGCGCACAACATACCGTTGAAAAGCTCTCCGAGAGCTCTACGACAGGGACAATAAGCCTGTTATGTTGCGCCTGTTTCTGGAGCCCAAAATCGAACATTTTCATCAGTTTTGGGATAGTTTTCTTCTTTTGGGTAGTTTTTCCGTCAGGATCGTACGTGGTTAGCCGCGAAAAGGACGACAAGCTAATCCATCACATTTCTATTATCGAATCCCATGGTACCTTTGGCAAGACAATATCGCTTCACGTAGAGGCTGGGCCTGCAAACCGAAGGCGTGGATCTTGGGACCAGGTCTCCGTCGCTCTAGTGCCCATAACTTTTGATCCGTAAGGAGTTTCGCGGCGCACAGCATACCGTTGGAAAGCTCTCCGAGAGCTCTATAACGGGGGCAACGAACCTGCTCGGCTGGTGTCATGCCCCAACCCAGCCTATAAAGGTTAGACTAGGGTGTGATCTAAACATTCAAGTCACGTCTAGTACTTAACTGCTCATGAAGATTTAACACTTAACATTTTGGCCTAAACTCCAAAATTTTTCAGAAAACTGGCAGCATAACGGCTGTAATTGGGCTCTTTGGTTTGACCTAATTCTCTAAACGCCTCAAAATTTACCATCTCAAATTCATTTCCAACTAAGATTACTATTTATCATCAATTGAAATGCCTACTGGTTGTCTCGATGTCTTGTTTGGTTAATAACCTAGCATGATACTATATCTCATTAGTTTGTTAATCCTCGTTACGAAAGTACCTGTTGATCTTAGCTTAATAACGTGTACCTGCTTAAGATTTGGTTGGTTCATTTTACTTAGCCTTTACCTAATACTTCATAATCCTATTATAGATACTAGCAGTAATAATAGCAAAACGATCATAGTAGTGTCTAGTGTCTGTCTAGTTAATATCAGTACAACCCAAAATTAGACCCCAAATTACAACGGGGGTCTTTTACATTACACATTAAGAAACATAAAAAGAAATAGTCTTCAAGTAGCATAGTTCACAAATAGGCATAATCACGCAAAGCATATAGGACAGGCAATCACTCCAAGGAATTATCGTTAGGCACATCGTCCTCAGGTACCTGTTCTTGATCTTCTTCACCTGAGATGATAAAAGAGGGTGAGTCCTTATGAACTCAGCAAGGGGGAACGAGAAATAGGTTTTGAAACTCATTTTCCAGTTCAACTTATGAAAATCTTTTTGCAAGCATGAATAAACACAATTAAGTACATAACAACAATATAAAGTAAAGGAACACAGTTACCAGTCTTTCCTCCCCGAGGTCCTCTAGGAACCAAGCGAGAGTACTTATACATATAGTAAAAAGGATACTGTGAGCTTTTGCTCTCAGTTCATTTCCAGTATCAATTGTTGCGGCCGACTCCAAATCATCCCCTTATCACGCCAGGTGGGTGTACTCCGGATGTACCCCGAAATCCAACGACCCAACTCTCCGAGGAAGTCTAGCCCCCAAGCGAGAGTGGAAATTGGACAATGGTAGTCACGGTTGCACCGGCAAGCCCGATGCCGCCCGGTGTGCGTGAACGCTACCACGCCAGAATGAAAGGTTGCAACCGTATATGCAATGCACATTTATGAAATTTAATATATCACATTAGGAGGACAACAAAGTAGGTTGCCTCCGGACAGTCATAAGATTGCACATTGGCAAGTAAACAAGCGAGGCACGATAAGACAGGTAATTTCACTTGAAAGGCATATGGAGTTATATGAACATTAAACGGGCAGCCATGTAACGCACGTAAATCAGGTCATATAACTCATTTCAACGTCCACGTAATCAAATAATAAGGTTATTTAACATGCAACAACAATCTACATACGTTCAGATGCAAGAAAGGCCTATTTGTCAACATGCAATGATCAAAATCACATTTAGGGCTATAAGGGCAACTACGGGCAGCCTACTAAGCATATAATTACACCCAATATTCAAAGGATCAACACTTAGCATGTTTACCTAGTTGCTAGGGGTTCCATTTTGTGCTTACCCGTGCGATTAAGCCCCATGTCCATTCAAAATCAATCTCAAGCCAAGAATCAATTAATCCAAACATCCCCAAGTACTAAAAACAGTCCACACAACATCCCAATGCCACAATCCAAAGCAATTAATACCACAAGAGAAGTTACAACAAATTTCTAAGCATATAACTAAGTGAAACCCTTACTGCAATAGGCTGTTTTCTCACAATCATTAAGTCAAGCAAAAAATCTCCAATTCCAGTAAATAAGATGTCAAATTAAAGCTTAAGAAGTGAAATAAAATCAGAAACAAACCTTGCATCATTTGGAGTTCGAGATCAATAGTTATAGCCAAAACAGTGGGATTGCACAAAACTGTCCAGATTTGCACATATTTCAATAATTGTCATTTTTGAAGTCCTTAGGGTCAGATTTAGCCTTAGTCCATTTCTGACAAAAATGTCCAGAACTGAAAAATATAGCAGCACACCAAATTTCATGCATTTTGGACATTATTTACTAAGTCAAAACTGGTTCGTTCCACAAGGTCAGTGCATCTGCCAAAACATGCTTCATTTTTTCCAGACTTCCAGATTTGGACACATTTTAATGATTTTCCATTTTGAGGACCTTAGAGTCAAAATTAGCTTTGGCCTATTTATGCAAAAAATGTCCAAAACTGAAAAAACTAGTTACCTAACAATTTTCATGGATTTTCAACATCATTTGCCTAGCCAAACTCACCTCGCAACAACAAGACAGAGAGCTGTCACCAAACCCGATTTCATCTATCATCATCTTCAAGCCAAAATCTTGCCATGCATGGTTGTAAAAGCTTATGAACACACAAATAACTCAAGTATAGAAGCAAAGACATACATTTAAGAGCATGCATGTGGATTTTTGAAAGATTTCTAAGAAGTTTTAGCCCTCACCTTAGCAAATCAACAAGAAGATGCACAAAACTTTGATGAAGCACAAATTTCTTCTTCTTCCTTGCTTAGCCGAGACTCCAACTCGATTTTCTCTATTTTTCCTAGCTTAGTGGCCAAGTTCTTAGTACATGCATGTGGTTAGAACAAGAAGAAAAGAAATGGAAGCTAGTAAACTCACCAAGGCCGAAATGGTGACTCAAGGAGCATGCATGTGTGATTCTTGCATCCTAGCTAGCTTGGTCGAGCTCCTTTGCTTGTGGATTGTCTTGATTAACTATGGTATGATGAAGATGAGCTATGAAGGGAAGAAACTCAGCCAAGGCCGAGAGAGAGAGAGAAGAATGAGAGGGAGAGAGAGAAATGTGAGAGGAAAATGAGAGAAATGAAAAAAAAAAAGAAGCCTTTCAATTGATGAAGCATATTCGGCCTTGGGCAGCAAAAATTCAGCTTTTTTGTGTCTTCAAGATGTATTTTGAAATTCCTAGCATGGGCAAGGAGTAGTTGGTCGAGAATTGGAAGCTTTTGCAAAGGTTTTTTAGCTACATTTTTTTTTTTCATTTGTGTCATAGAGTTGTCATAAGTTGTCTAGAATTAAATTGAATTGAGCAAGTAAGCACAAAACTCATGTGGTGGTTGGCCAAGGCTATAGAAAATCTGATTTTGTGTCATCTTTTGAGCATTATTTAATTGTGTGTTGAAAGTGCAAAAAGAATAAGGAATAAAGAATAAGGAATGTCTAGTTTTTTTGAGATTTTGTCTTCTAGTGGGTTGAATTAGTAATTTAATAATAGTTAGTGGATTTTGTAGGATTAATTAATGACCTAATGCTTCGTGCAAGATGCTTTCTTGATTAGCGTGAGGGCACGATTTCCTAGGTCTAGGGCAGTCACTATGAGGTAGGACACGAACTACGAGACGAATGCACATTTTTTTAATAAATGCACACAACCCTAAACGAATGCACGTAATTCAATGCATGGCACACAAAACGAACACAATTCTTAAACCTAGGTCAAGGCGCGCAAATCTAGATTAGGGCACACGAAACGAGGTATCGCACGCAAATCGAGGTCGGGCCTCACAGCTGCGCTAGTTTTCGGATCCCAAAATTGAATGTTTTCATCAATTTTTGGACGCTTTTCTTCTTTTGCGTTGTTTTTCTGTCCCTGGTCGTTCGTCGTGAGCCGCAAAAAGAACGACAACCTAATTCATCACATTTCTATTATCGAATCCCACGACACCTTGGGAAAGACAACTTCGCTTCACGTAAAGGCTGGGCCCGCAAACCGAGGCCGTCGGGCTAGGGACCATGTCTCCGTCGCTCCGGTGCCCATAACTTTTGATCCGTAAGGACTTACGTGGCGCACAGCATATCGTTGGAAACCTCTCTGAGAGCTCTACGACGAGGGTAACAAGCCTGCTAGCTTGCTTCTATTTACGGAGCCCAAAATCAAACATTTTCATCACTTTTGGGACACTTTTCTTTTTTTACGCTATTTTTTCTTCCCGGATCGTACGTTGTGAGCCTAGAAAAGGACGACAACCTAATCCATCACATTTTTATTATCGAATCCCACGACACCTTGGGCAAGACAACTTCGCTTCACGTAGAGGCTTTGCCTGCAAACCGAGGGCGTGGTGCTTGGGACCAGGTCTCCGTCACTCCGGTGCCCAAAACTTTTGATCCGTAAGGATTGACGCGGCGCACAGCACACCGTTGGAAAGCTCTCTGAGAGCTCTACGACGGGGGCAGCAAGCATGCACTTTTGTACCTATTTTTGGAGCCCAAAATCGAACATTTTCATCAGTTTCGGGATATTTTTCTTATTTTGCGCTGTTTTTTCGTCTCAGATCGTACGTTTTGAACCACACCAAGGACAACAACCTAATCCATCACATTTCTATTATCGAATCCCACGGCATCTTGGGAAAGACAATTTTACCTCACGCAGAGGTGGGGCCCGCAAATCGAGGGTGTGGGGCTTGGGACTAGGTCTCCGTCGCTCTAGTGCCCATAACTTTTGATCCGTAAGAAGTTACGTGGCGCGCAGCATACTGTTGGAAAGCTCTCCGAGAGCTCTACGACGGGGCAGCAAGCTTGCATTGTTGCGGCTGATTTTGGAGTCCAAAATCGAACGATTTCATCAGTTTCGGGATACTTTTCTTCTTTTGAGTTGATTTTCAGTCCCGGATCGTACGTCGTGAACCGCGAAAAGGACTACAACCTAATCCATCACATTTCTATTATCGAATCCCATGGCACCTTGGGCAAGGCAACTTCGTTTCATGTAGAGGCTGGGCCCTCAAACCGAGGGCATCGGGCTTAGGACCATGTCTCCGTCGTTCCGGTGCCCATAACTTTTGATCCGTAAGGAGTTACGCAGCGCACAACATATCGTTGGAAAGCTCTCCGAGAGCTCTACGATGGGGATAGCAAGCTTGCATTGCTGCGCCTGATTTCGGAGTCCAAAATTGAACGTTTTCATCAATTTCGGGATACTTTTCTTCTTTTGCGTTGTTTTTCCGTCCCGGATCGTACGTCGTGAGTCGCGAAAAGGACTACAACCTAATCCATCACATTTCTATTATCAAATCCCATGGCACCTTGGGCAAGGCAACTTCGTTTCACGTAGAGGCTGGGCCCGCAAACCGAGGGCATCGGGCATAGGACCATGTCTCCGTCGTTCCGGTGCCGATAACTTTTGATCCGTAAGGAGTTACACTGCGTACAGCATATCGTTGGAAAGCTTTCCAAGAGCTCTACGACGGGGGTAACAGGACTACTCAGCTGCGGCTATTTTCGGAGCCCAAAATCAAACGTTTTCTTCTGTTTTGGGACACTTGTCTTCTTTTGCTTAGTTTTTCCTTCCCAGATCGTACGTCGTGAGCCTAGAAAACGACGACAACCTAATCCATCACATTTCTATTATCGAATCCCACGGCACCTAGGGCAAGACAACTTTGCTTCACGTCGAGGCTGGGCCCGCAAATGAAGGGCGTGGGACTTAGGACCAGGTCTCCGTCGCTCCTTTGCCCATAACTTTTTATCCGTAAGGAGTTACGCTGCACACAACATACCGTTGGAAAGCTCTCCGAGAGCTCTACGATGAGGGCAGCAAGCATGCTCGCCAGCTCCTATTTTCGGAGCCCAAATTCGAACGCTTACATCAGTTTTGCGACACTTTTCTTCTTTTACACTATTTTTTCTTCCCGGATCGTACGTCGTGAGCCTAGAAAAGGACAACAACCTAATCCATCACATTTCTATTATCAAATCCCACGACACCTTGGGCAAGACAACTTCACTTCACGTAAAGGCTTTGCCCGTAAACCGAGGGCGTGGTGCTTGGGACCAGGTCTCCGTCGCTCCGGTGCCCAAAACTTTTGATCCGTAAGGATTAACGCAGCACACAACATACCGTTGGAAAGCTCTCCGAGAGCTCTACGACGGGGGCAACAAGCCTGCACTACTGCGCTTGTTTTTGGAGCCCAAAATCGAACGTTTTCATCAGTTTCGGGATACTTTTCTTATTTTGCGTTATTTTTTCGTCCCGAACCGTACGTTTTGAAACACAACAAGGACGACAACCTAATCCATCACATTTCTATTATCGAATCCCATGGCATCTTGGGAAAGACAATTTCACCTCACGTAGAGGTGGGGCTCGCAAATCGAGGGCGTGGGGCTTGGGACCAGGTCTTCATCGCTCTGGTGCCCATAACTTTTGATCCGTAAGAAGTTTTGTGGCGCACATCATACTGTTGGAAAGCTCTCCGAGAGCTCTACGATGGGGGCAGCAAGATTGCATTGCTGCGCCTGATTTCGGAGTCCAAAATCAAACGTTTTCATTAGTTTCGGGATACTTTTCTTCTTTTGCGTTGTTTTTCAGTCCCGGATCGTATGTCGTGAGCCGCGAAAAGGACTACAACCTAATCCATCACATTTCTATTATCGAATCCCATGGCACCTTGGGCAAGGCAACTTCGTTTAACGTAGAGGCTGGGACCGCAAACCGAGGGCATCGGGCTTGGGACCATGTCTCCGTCGTTGCGGTGCCCATAACTTTTGATCCGTAAGGAGTTACACACCGCACAGCATATCGTTGAAAGCTCTCCGAGAGCTCTACGACGGGGGCAACAGGACTACTCAGCTGCGGCTATTTTCGGAGCCCAAAATCAAACGTTTTCTTCCGTTTTGGGACACTTTTCTTCTTTTGCTCTGTTTTTCCTTCCCGGATCATACGTCGTGAGCCTAGAAAAGGACGACAACCTAATCCATCACATTTCTATTATCGAATCCCACGGCACCTAGGGCAAGACAACTTTGCTTCACGTCGAGGCTAGGCCCGCAAACGAAGGGCGTGGGGTTTAGGACCAGGTCTCTGTCGCTCCTTTGCCCATAACTTTTTATCCGTAAGGAGTTACGCGACACACAACATACCGTTGGAAAGCTCTCCGAAAGCTCTACGATGAGGGCAGCAAGCATGCTCGCCAGCTCCTATTTTCGGAGACCAAAATCGAACGCTTTCATCAGTTTTGGGACACTTTTCTTCTTTTACACTATTTTTTCTTCCCGGATCGTATGTCGTGAGCCTAGAAAAGGACGACAACCTAACCCATCACATTTCTATTATCGAATCCCACGACACCTTGGGCAAAACAACTTCACTTCATGTAGAGGCTTTGCCCGTAAACCGAGGGCGTGGTGCTTGGGACCAGGTCTCCGTCGCTCCGGTGCCCAAAACTTTTGATCCGTAAGGATTGACGCGGCGCACAACATACCGTTAGAAAGCTCTCCGAGAGCTCTACGACGGGGGCAACAAGCCTGCACTACAGCGCTTGTTTTTGGAGCCCAAAATCGAACGTTTTCATCAGTTTCGGGATACTTTTCTTCTTTTATATTGTTTTTTCGCCCGGGATCGAACATCGTGAGCCGCGAAAAGGAGTACAACCTAATCCATCACATTTCTATTATCGAATCCCATGGCACCTTGGGCAAGGCAACTTCGTTTCGTGTAGAGGCTGGGCCCACAAACCGAGGGCATCGGGCTTGGGACCATGTCTCTGTCGTTCCGGTGCCGATAACTTTTGATCCGTAAGGAGTTACACTGTGCATAGTATATCGTTGGAAAGCTCTCCGAGAGCTCTACGACGGGGATAGCAGGCCCACTCACCTGCGGCTATTTTCGTAGCGCAAAATCAAATGTTTTCTTCTGTTTTGGGACACTTTTCTTCTTTTGCTTTGTTTTTCCTTCCTGGATCGTACGTCGTGAGCTTAGAAAACGACGACAACCGAATCCATCACATTTCTATTATCGAATCCCATCCCACAAAGGGCAAGACAACTTTGCTTCACGTCGAGGCTGGGCCCGCAAACGAAGGGCGTGGGGCTTAGGACCTGGTCTCCGTCGCTCATTTGCCCATAACTTTTGATCCTTAAGGAGTTACGCGGCACATAGCATACTGTTGGAAAGCTTTCCAAGAGCTCTACAATGAGGGCAACAAGCATGCTCGCCAGCTCCTATTTTCGGAGCCCAAAATCGAACGCTTTCATCAGTTTTGGAACACTTTTCTTCTTTTGCTCTGTTTTTTCTTCCCGGATCGTACGTCGTGAGTCTAGAAAAGGACGACAACCTAATCCATCACATTTCTATTATCGAATCCCAAGGCACCTTGGGCAACACAACTTCGCTTCAGGTAGAGGCTGGGCCCGCAAACCAAGGGCGTGGTGCTTGGGACCAGGTCTCCGTCGTTTCGGTACCCATATCTTTTGATCTGTAAGGATTTATGCGGCGCACAGCATACCGTTGGAAAGCTCTGCGAGAGCACTACGATGGGGGCCGCCATCCTGCTAGGCTGCGCCTATTTTCGGAGCCCAAAATTGAACGTTTTCATTAGTTTCGGGATACTTTTCTTCTTTTGGCTATTTTTCTGTCCGGGATCATATGTCGTGAGCCGCGAAAAGAACGACAACCTAATCCATCACATTTCTATTATCGAATCCCACGACACCTTGGGCAAGACAACTTCGCTTCACGTAGAGGCTTTGCCCGCAAACTGAGGGCGTGGTGCTTGGGACCAGGTCTCCGTCGCTCCGGTGCCCAAAACTTTTGATCCGTAAGGATTGACGCGGCGCACAGCACACCGTTGGAAAGCTCTCTGAGAGCTCTACGACTGGGGCAGCAAGCATGCACTTTTGCACCTATTTTTGGAGCCCAAAATCGAACGTTTTCATCAGTTTTGGAATACTTTTCTTATTTTACGCTGTTTTTTCGTCTCGGATCGTACGTTTTGAACCACACCAAGGACGACAACCTAATCCATCACATTTCTATTATCGAATCCCATGGCATCTTGGGAAAGACAATTTTACCTCACGCAGAGGTGGGGCCCGCAAATCGAGGGCGTAGGGCTTGGGACTAGGTCTCCGTCGCTCTAGTGCCCATAACTTTTGATCCATAAGAAGTTACGTGGCGCGCAGCATACTGTTGGAAAGCTCTCCGAGAGCTCTACGACGGGGCAGCAAGCTTGCATTGTTGCGGCTGATTTCGGAGTCCAAAATCGAACGATTTCGTCAGTTTCGGGATACTTTTCTTCTTTTGAGTTGTTTTTCAGTCCCGGATCGTACGTCGTGAGCCGCGAAAAGGACTACAACCTAATCCATCACATTTCTATTATCAAATCCCATGGCACCTTGGGCAAGGCAATTTCGTTTCATGTAGAGGCTGGGCCCTCAAACCGAGGGCATCGGGCTTAGGACCATGTCTCCGTCGTTCCGGTGCCCATAACTTTTGATCCGTAAGGAGTTACGCAGCGCACAACATATCGTTGGAAAGCTCTCCGAGAGCTCTACGATGGGGATAGCAAGCTTGCATTGCTGCGCCTGATTTCGGAGTCCAAAATTGAACGTTTTCATCAATTTCGGGATACTTTTCTTCTTTTGCGTTGTTTTTCTGTCCCGGATCGTACGTCGTGAGTCGCGAAAAGGACTACAACCTAATCCATCACATTTCTATTATCGAATCCCATGGAACCTTGGGCAAGGCAACTTCGTTTAACGTAGAGGCTGGGCCCGCAAACCGAGGGCATCGGGCTTGGGACCATGTCTCCGTCGTTCCGGTGCCGATAACTTTTGATCCGTAAGGAGTTACACTGCGCACAGCATATCGTTGGAAAGCTCTCCAAGAGCTCTACGACGGGGGTAACAGGACTATTCAGCTGCGGCTATTTTCGGAGCCCAAAATCAAATGTTTTCTTCTGTTTTGGGACACTTGTCTTCTTTCGCTTAGTTTTTCCTTCCCAGATCGAACGTCGTGAGCCTAGAAAACGACGACAACCTAATCCATCACATTTCTATTATCGAATCCCCCGGCACCTAGGGCAAGACAACTTTGCTTCACGTCGAGGCTGGGCCCGCAAATGAAGGGCGTGGGACTTAGGACCAGGTCTCCGTCGCTCCTTTGCCCATAACTTTTTATCCGTAAGGAGTTACGCTGCACACAACATACCGTTGGAAAGCTCTCCGAGAGCTCTACGATGAGGGCAGCAAGCATGCTCGCCAGCTCCTATTTTCGGAGCCCAAATTCGAACGCTTACATCAGTTTTGCGACACTTTTCTTCTTTTACACTGTTTTTTCTTCCCGGATCGTACGTCGTGAGCCTAGAAAAGGACAACAACCTAATCCATCACATTTCTATTATCGAATCCCACGACACCTTGGGCAAGACAACTTCGCTTCATGTAAAGGCTTTGCCCGTAAACCGAGGGCGTGCTGCTTGGGACCAGGTCTCCGTCGCTCCGGTGCCCAAAACTTTTGATCCGTAAGGATTAACGCAGCGCACAACATACCGTTGGAAAGCTCTCCGAGAGCTCTACGATGGGGGCAACAAGCCTGCACTACTGCGCTTGTTTTTGGAGCCCAAAATCGAACGTTTTCATCAGTTTTGGGATACTTTTCTTATTTTGCGCTGTTTTTTCGTCCCGGATCGTACGTTTTGAACCACAACAAGGACAACCTAATCCATCACATTTCTATTATCGAATCCCACGGCATCTTGGGAAAGACAATTTCACCTCGCGTAGAGGTGGGGCCCGCAAATCGAGGGCGTAGGGCTTAGGACCAGGTCTCCGTCGCTCTAGTGTCCATAACTTTTGATCCGTAAGAAGTTACGCGGCGCACAGCATACTGTTGGAAAGCTCTCTGAGAGCTCTACGACGGGGGAAGCAAGATTGCATTGCTGCGCCTGATTTCGGAGTCCAAAATCAAACGTTTTCATTAGTTTCGGGATACTTTTCTTCTTTTGCGTTGTTTTTCAGTCCCGGATCGTACGTCGTGAGTCGCGAGAAGGACTACAACCTAATCCATCACATTTCTATTATCGAATCCCATGGCACCTTGGGCAAGGCAACTTCGTTTCACGTAGAGGCTAGGACCGCAAACTGAGGGCATCGGGCTTGGGACCATGTCTTCGTCGTTGCGGTGCCCATAACTTTTGATCCGTAAGGAGTTACACACCGCACAGCATATCGTTGAAAGCTCTCCAAGAGCTCTACGACGGGGGCAACAGGACTACTCAGCTGCGGCTATTTTCGGAGCACAAAATCAAACGTTTTCTTCCGTTTTGGGACACTTTTCTTCTTTTGCTCTGTTTTTCCTTCCCGGATCATACGTCGTGAGCCTAGAAAACGACGACAACCTAATCCATCACATTTCTATTATCGAATCCCACGGAACCTAGGGCAAGACAACTTTGCTTCAAGTCGAGGCTAGGCCCGCAAACGAAGGGCGTGGGGCTTAGGACCTGGTCTATGTCGCTCCTTTGCCCATAACTTTTTATCCGTAAGGAGTTACGCGACACACAACATACCGTTGGAAAACTCTCCGAGAGCTCTACGATGAGGGCAGCAAGCATGCTCGCCAGCTCCTATTTTTGGAGCACAAAATCGAACAATTTCATCAGTTTTGGGACACTTTTCTTCTTTTACACTGTTTTTTCTTCCCGGATCGTACGTCGTGAGCCTAGAAAAGGACAACAACCTAATCCATCACATTTCTATTATCGAATCCCATGACACCTTGGGCAAGACAACTTCGCTTCACGTAAAGGCTTTGCCCGTAAACCGAGGGCGTAGTGCTTGGGACCAGGTCTCCGTCGCTCCGGTGCCCAAAACTTTTGATCCGTAAGGATTGACGCGGCGCACAGCACACCGTTGGAAAGCTCTCTGAGAGCTCTACGACTGGGGCAGCAAGCATGCACTTTTGCACCTATTTTTGGAGCCCAAAATCGAACGTTTTCATCAGTTTTGGAATACTTTTCTTATTTTGCGCTGTTTTTTCGTCTCGGATCGTACGTTTTGAACCACACCAAGGACGACAACCTAATCCATCACATTTCTATTATCGAATCCCATGGCATCTTGGGAAAGACAATTTTACCTCACGCAGAGGTGGGGCCCGCAAATCGAGGGCGTAGGGCTTGGGACTAGGTCTCCGTCGCTCTAGTGCCCATAACTTTTGATCCATAAGAAGTTACGTGGCGCGCAGCATACTGTTGGAAAGCTCTCCGAGAGCTCTACGACAGGGCAGCAAGCTTGCATTGTTGCGGCTGATTTCGGAGTCCAAAATCGAACGATTTCGTCAGTTTCGGGATACTTTTCTTCTTTTGAGTTGTTTTTCAGTCCCGGATCGTACGTCGTGAGCCGCGAAAAGGACTACAACCTAATCCATCACATTTCTATTATCAAATCCCATGGCACCTTGGGCAAGGCAATTTCGTTTCATGTAGAGGCTGGGCCCTCAAACCGAGGGCATCGGGCTTAGGACCATGTCTCCGTCGTTCCGGTGCCCATAACTTTTGATCCGTAAGGAGTTACGCAGCGCACAACATATCGTTGGAAAGCTCTCCGAGAGCTCTACGATGGGGATAGCAAGCTTGCATTGTTGCGCCTGATTTCGGAGTCCAAAATCGAACGTTTTCATCAATTTCGGGATACTTTTCTTCTTTTGCGTTGTTTTTCCGTCCCGGATCGTACGTCGTGAGTCGCGAAAAGGACTACAACCTAATCCATCACATTTCTATTATCGAATCCCATGGCACCTTGGGCAAGGCAACTTCGTTTAACGTAGAGGCTGGGCCCGCAAACCGAGGGCATCGGGCTTGGGACCATGTCTCCGTCGTTCCGGTGCCGATAACTTTTGATCCGTAAGGAGTTACACTGTGCATAGCATATCGTTGGAAAGCTCTCCAAGAGCTCTACGACGGGGGTAACAGGACTATTCAGCTGCGGCTATTTTTGGAGCCCAAAATCAAATGTTTTCTTCTGTTTTGGGACACTTGTCTTCTTTTGCTTAGTTTTTCCTTCCCAGATCGAACGTCGTGAGCCTAGAAAACGACGACAACCTAATCCATCACATTTCTATTATCGAATCCCCCGGCACCTAGGGCAAGACAACTTTGCTTCACGTCGAGGCTGGGCCCGCAAATGAAGGGCGTGGGACTTAGGACCAGGTCTCCGTCGCTCCTTTGCCCATAACTTTTTATCCGTAAGGAGTTACGCTGCACACAACATACCGTTGGAAAGCTCTCCGAGAGCTCTACGATGAGGGTAGCAAGCATGCTCGCCAGCTCCTATTTTCGGAGCCCAAATTCGAACGCTTACATCAGTTTTGCGACACTTTTCTTCTTTTACACTGTTTTTTCTTCCCGGATCGTACGTCGTGAGCCTAGAAAAGGACAACAACCTAATCCATCACATTTCTATTATCGAATCCCACGACACCTTGGGCAAGACAACTTCGCTTCACGTAAAGGCTTTGCCCGTAAACCGAGGGCGTGGTGCTTGGGACCAGGTCTCCGTCGCTCCGGTGCCCAAAACTTTTGATCCGTAAGGATTAACGCAGCGCACAACATACCGTTGGAAAGCTCTCCGAGAGCTCTACGATGGGGGCAACAAGCCTGCACTACTGCGCTTGTTTTTGGAGCCCAAAATCGAACGTTTTCATCAGTTTTGGGATACTTTTCTTATTTTGCGTTATTTTTTCGTCCCGGACCGTACGTTTTGAACCACAACAAGGACGACAACCTAATCCATCACATTTCTATTATCGAATCCCATGGCATCTTGGGAAAGACAATTTCACCTCACGTAGAGGTGGGGCTCGCAAATCGAGGGCGTGGGGCTTGGGACCAGGTCTTCGTCGCTCTGGTGCCCATAACTTTTGATCCGTAAGAAGTTTCGTGGCGCACATCATACTGTTGGAAAGCTCTCCGAGAGCTCTACGATGGGGGCAGCAAGATTGCATTGCTGCGCCTGATTTCAGAGTCCAAAATCAAACGTTTTCATTAGGTTCGGGATACTTTTCTTCTTTTGTGTTGTTTTTCAGTCCCGGATCGTACGTCGTGAGTCGCGAGAAGGACTACAACCTAATCCATCACATTTCTATTATCGAATCCCATGGCACCTTGGGCAAGGCAACTTCGTTTCACGTAGAGGCTAGGACCGCAAACTGAGGGCATCGGGCTTGGGACCATGTCTTCGTCGTTGCGGTGCCCATAACTTTTGATCCGTAAGGAGTTACACACCGCACAGCATATCGTTGAAAGCTCTCCAAGAGCTCTACGACGGGGGCAACAGGACTACTCAGCTGCGGCTATTTTCGGAGCACAAAATCAAACGTTTTCTTCCGTTTTGGGACACTTTTCTTCTTTTGCTATGTTTTTCCTTCCCGGATCATACGTCGTGAGCCTAGAAAACGACGACAACCTAATCCATCACATTTCTATTATCGAATCCCACGGAACCTAGGGCAAGACAACTTTGCTTCAAGTCGAGGCTAGGCCCGCAAACGAAGGGCGTGGGGCTTAGGACCAGGTTTATGTCGCTCCTTTGCCCATAACTTTTTATCCGTAAGGAGTTACGCGACACACAACATACCGTTGGAAAACTCTCCGAGAGCTCTACGATGAGGGCAGCAAGCATGCTCGCCAGCTCCTATTTTCGGAGCACAAAATCGAACAATTTCATCAGTTTTGGGACACTTTTCTTCTTTTACACTGTTTTTTCTTCCCGGATCGTACGTCGTGAGCCTAGAAAAGGACAACAACCTAATCCATCACATTTCTATTATCGAATCCCATGACACCTTGGGCAAGACAACTTCGCTTCACGTAAAAGCTTTGCCTGTAAACCGAGGGCGTGGTGCTTGGGACCAGGTCTCCGTCTCTCCGGTGCCCAAAACTTTTGATCCGTAAGGATTGACGCGGTGCACAACATACCGTTGGAAAGCTCTCCGAGAGCTCTACGACGGGGGCAACAAGCCTGCACTACTGCGCTTGTTTTTGGAGCCCAAAATCGAACATTTTCATCAGTTTCGAGATACTTTTCTTATTTTGAGTTATTTTTTTATCCCGGACCGTACGTTTTGAACCACAACAAGGACGACAACCTAATCCATCACATTTCTATTATCGAATCCCATGGCATCTTGGGAAATATAATTTCACCTCACGTAGAGGTGGGGCTCGTAAATCGAGGGCGTGGGGCTTGGGACCAGGTCTCCGTCGCTCTGGTGCCCATAACTTTTGATCCGTAAGAAGTTACGTGGTGCACATCATACTGTTGGAAAGCTCTCTGAGAGCTATACGACGGGGGCAGCAAGATTGCATTGCTGCGCCTGATTTCGGAGTCCAAAGTCAAACGTTTTCATCAGTTTCGGGATACTTTTCTTCTTTTGCGTTGTTTTTTAGTCCCGGATCGTACGTCGTGAGCTGCGAAAAGGACTACAACCTAATCTATCATATTTCTATTATCGAATCCCATGGCACCTTGGGCAAGGCAACTTCGTTTCACGTAGAGGCTGGGCCCGCAAACCGAGGGCATCGGGCTTAGGACTATGTCTCCGTCGTTCTGGTGCCCATAACTTTTGATCCGTAAGGAGTTACGCAGCGCACAACATATCGTTGGAAAGCTCTCCGAGAGCTCTACGATGGGGGCAGCAAGCTTGCATTGCTGCACCTGATTTCGGAGTCCAAAATCGAACGTTTTCATCAGTTTCAGGATACTTTTCTTCTTTTGCATTATTTTTTCGTCCCGGATCGTACATCGTGAGCCGCGAAAAGGAGTACAACTTAATCCATCACATTTCTATTATCGAATCCCATGGCACCTTGGGCAAGGAAACTTCGTTTCACGTAGAGGCTGGGCCCGCAAACCGAGGGCATCGGGCTTAGGACCATGTCTTCGTCGTTCCGGCGCCCATAACTTTTGATCCGTAAAGAGTTACGCAGTGCACAACATATCGTTGGAAAGCTCTCCGAGAGCTCTACGATGGGGGCAGCAAGCTTGCATTGCTGCGCCTGATTTCGGAGTCCAAAATCGAACGTTTTCATCAGTTTCGGTATACTTTTCTTCTTTTACATTATTTTTCCGTCCCGGATCGTACATCGTGAGCCGCGAAAAGGACTACAACCTAATCCATCACATTTCTATTATCGAATCCCATGGCACCTTGGGCAAGGCAACTTCGTTTCATGTAGAGGCTGGGCCCGCAAACCGAGGGCCTCGGGCTTGGGACCATGTCTCCGTCGTTGCGGTGCCCATAACTTTTGATCCGTAAGGAGTTACACTGCGCACAACATATCGTTGGAAAGCTCTCCAAGAGCTCTACGACGGGGGCAATAGGCCCACTCACTTGCGGCTATTTTTGGAGCCCAAAATCAAACGTTTTCTTCTATTTTGGGACACTTTTCTTCTTTTGCTCTGTTTTTCCTTCCCGGATCGTACGTCGTGAGCCTAGAAATCGACGACAACCTAATCCATCACATTTCTATTATCGAATCCCATGGCACATAGGGCAAGACAACTTTGCTTCACGTTGAGGCTAGGCCCGCAAACGAAGGGCGTGGGGCTTAGGACCTGGTCTCCGTCGCTCCTTTACCCATAACTTTTGATCCGTAAGGAGTTACGCAGCACACAACATACTGTTGGAAAGCTTTCCAAGAGCTCTACGATGAGGGCAGCAAGCATGCTCACCAGCTCCTATTTTCGGAGCCCAAAATCAAACGCTTTAATCAGTTTTGGAACACTTTTATTCTTTTGCTCTGTTTTTTCTTCCCGGATCGTACGTCGTGAGCCTAGAAAAGGACGACAACCTAATCCATCACATTTCTATTATCGAATCCCAAAGCACCTTGGGCAAGACAACTTCGCTTCACGTAGAGGCTGGGCCAGCAAACCGAGGGCGTGGTGCTTAGGACCAGGTCTCTGTCGCTCCGGTACCCATATCTTTCGATCTGTAAGGATTTATGCGGCGCACAGCATACCGTTGGAAAGCTCTGCGAGAGCACTACGATGGGGGCTGCCATCCTGCTAGGCTGCGCCTATTTTTGGAGCCCCAAATTGAACGTTTTCATTAGTTTCGGGATACTTTTCTTCTTTTGGCTGTTTTTCTGTCCGGGATCTTATGTCGTGAGCCGCGAAAAGAATGACAACCAAATCCATCACATTTCTATTATCGAATCCCACGACACCTTGGGCAAGACAACTTCGCTTCACGTAGAGGCTGGGCCCACAATCCGAGGGCGTGGGGCTTGGGACCACGTCTCTGTCGCTTCGGTGCCCATAACTTTTGATTCGTAAGGAGTTACGCGGTGCAAAGCATGCCGTTCGAAAGCTCTCCGAGCACTCTACGACGGGGGCAGCAAGCCTGCTCTGCTGCGCCTATTTTTGGAGCCCAAAATCAAACGATTTCATCAATTTTGAGATACTTTTCTTTTTTTGCGCTGTTTTTCCGTCATGGATCATACGTTGTGAGCCGCGAAAAGGACGACGACCAAATTCATCACATTTCTTTTATCGAACCCCATGGCATCTTGGGCAAGAAAATTTCGATTCACGTAGAGGTTGGGCCCGCAAACCGAGGGCGTGGGGCTTGGAACCAGGTCTCCATGGCTCCGGTGCCCATAACTTTTGATCTGTAAGGAGTTATGCGGCGTACAACATACCGTTTGAAAGCTCACCGAGAGCTCTACGATGGGGGCAACAAACCTGCTCGGCTGCGCCTGTTTTCGAAGCCAAATATCTAACATTTTCATCAGTTTCGTGACATTTTTCTTCTTTTGTGCTGTTTTTCCGTCTCGGATCGTACGTCGTGAGCCGCGAAAAGGGCGACAACCTAATCCATCACATTTCTATTATCGAATCCTACGGCACCTTGGGCAAGACAACTTCGCTTTGCGTAGAGGCTGGGCCCGCAAACTGAGGGCGTGGGGCTTGGAACCAGGTCTCCGTCGCTCCGATGCCAATAACTTTCGATCCGTAAGGAGTTACACGGCCCACAGCATACCGTTGAAAAGCTCTCCGAGAGCTCTGTGACGGGGGCAGCAAGCCTGCTGTGCTGCGCCTGTTTTTGGAGCCCAAAATTGAACATTTTTTCATCAATTTCGGGATACTTTTCTTCTTTTGCGCTGTTTTTCCGTCCCGGATCGTACTTGGTGAGCCGCGAAAAGGACGACAACCTAATCCATCATATTTCTATTATCGAATCCCATGGCACCTTGGGCAAGACAACTTCGCTTCGCGTAGAGGCTGGGCCCGCAAACTGAGGGCGTGGGGCTTGGAACAAGGTCTCCGTCTCTCCGATGCCCATAACTTTCAATCTGTAAGGAGTTACGCGGCCTACAGCATGCCGTTGAAAAGCTCTCCGAAAGCTCTATGACGGGGGCAGCAAGCATGCTCAGCTGCACCTATTTTTGGGGACCAAAATCTAGCGTTTTCATCAGTTTTGGGACACTTTTCTTCTTTTACGTTGTTTTTCGGACCCGGATCGTAAATCGTGAGCCGCGAAAATGACAACAACCTAATCCATCACATTTTTATTATCGAATCCAATGGCACCTTGGGCAAGGCATCTTCGCTTCACGTAGAGGCTAGGCCCGCAAACCAAGGGCGTCAGGCTTGGGACCATGTCTCCGTTGCTCCGGTGCCCATAACTTTTGATCCGTAAGGAGTTACGTGGCGCAAAGCATAACGTTGGAAAGCTCTCCGAGAGCTCTACGACGAGGGCAATAAGCCCGCACGGCTGTGCCAATTTTCGAAGCCCAAAATCGAACATTTTCATCAGTTTTGGGACACTTTTCTTCTTTTGAGATGTTTTTCCTTCCCGGATCGTACGTCATGAGCCTAGAAAAGGACGAAAACCTAATCCATCACATTTCTATTATCGAATCCCACAGCACCTTGGGCAAGACAACTTCGCTTCACGTCGAGGTTGGGCCCGTAAACCGAGGGCGTGGGGCTTAGGACCAGGTCTTCGTCGCTCTTTTGCCTATAACTTTTGATCCGTAAGGTGTTACGCATCGCACAGCATACCGTTGGAAAGCCTCTGAGAGCTCTGCGCCTATTTTTGGAGCCCAAAATCGAACGTTTTCATCAGTTTCGTGACACTTTTCTTCTTTTGTACTGTTTTTCTGTTCTGGATCGTACGTCGTGAGCCGCGAAAAGGATGACAACCTAATCCTTGACATTTCTATTATCGAATCCCACGTTGTGAGCCGCGAAAAGGATGACAACCTAATCCTTGACATTTCTATTATCGAATCCCACGACACCTTGGGCAAGACAACTTCGCTTCATGTAGAGGCTGAGCCCGCAAATCGAGGGCGTGGGGCTTGGGACCAGGTCTCCGTCACTCCGATGCCCATAACTTTTGATCCGTAAGGAGTTACACTACGCACAACATACCGTTGAAAAGCTTTCCAAGAGCTCTACGACAGGGGCAGCAAGCATGCTATGCTGCGCCTATTTCTGGAGCCCAAAATCGAATGTTTTCATCAGTTTCGAGATACTTTTCTTCTTTTGCATTTTTTTTCATCCCGGATCGTTCGTGGTGAGCGGCGAAAAGGACGACGACCTAATCCATCACATTTCTATTATTGAATCCCATGGCACCTTGGGCAAGACAACTTCGCTTCACGTAGAGGCTGGGCCTGCAAACCGACGGCGTTGGGCTTTGGACCATGTCTCCGTCGCTCCAGTGCCTATAAGTTTTGATTCGTAAGGAGTTACGCGGCGCACAACATACAATTGGAAAGCTCATTGAGAGCCCTATGACGAAGGCAGCAAGCCTGCTCGCCTGCTCCTGTTTTTGTAGCCCAAAATCGAACGTTTTCATCAGTTTTGGGACACTTTTCTTTTTTGCGCCATTTTTTCTACCCGGATTGTACGACGTGAGCCTAGAAAAGGACGACAACCTAATACATCACATTTCTATTATCGAATCCCACGACACCTTGGGCAAGACAACTTCGCTTCACGTAGAGGCTAGGCCCACAAACCGAGGGCATAGTGCTTGGGACCAGGTCTCTGTCGCTCCGGTGCCCAAAACTTTTGATCCATAAGGATTTACACGACACACAGCATACCGTTGGAAAGCTCTTTGAGAGCTCTACGATGGGGGATACTTTTCTTATTTTACGCTATTTTTTCATCCCGGATCGTACGTTGTGAACTGCAAAAAGGACGACAAACTAATCCATCACATTACTATTATCGAATCACATGGCACCTTGGGCAGGACAACTTCGCTTCACGTAGATGCGGGGCCCGCAAACGGAGGGGTGGGGCTTGGGACCAAGTCTCCATCGTTTTAGTGCCCATAACTTTTGATCCGCAAGGAGTTACGCAGCACACAGCATCATGTTGGAAAGCTCTCTGAGAGCTCTACGACGGGGGCAGCAATCCTGCTCGGCTGCGCCTGATTTCGGATAACAAAATCAAACATTTTTATCAGTTTCGGGATACTTTTCTTCTTTTGTGTTGTTTTTCTGTCCCGGATCGTATGTCGTAAGCCGCAAAAAGGACGACAATCTAATCCACCACATTTCTAATATCGAATCCCTTGGCATCTTGGGCAAGGCAACTTCATTTCACGTAGAGGCTGGGCCAGCAAACCGAGGGCGTTGGGCTTGGGACCATGTCTCTGTCGCTCCGATGCCCATAACTTTTGATCCGTAAGGAGTTACGCAGTGCACAACATACTGTTGGAAAGCTCTCTGAGAGCGCTATGACTGGGGTAGCAGGTCTGCTAGGCTGCGGCTATTTTCGGAGCCCAAAATCGAACATTTTCATCAGTTTTGCAACACTTTTCCTCTTTTGCTCTGTTTTTCCTTCTCGGATCGTACGTCATGAGCCTAGAAAACGACGACAACTTATTCCATCACATTTCTACTATCGAATCCCACGGCACCTTGGGCAAGACAACTTCGCTTCATATCGAGGCTGGGCCCGCAAACCATGGGTGTGGGGCTTAGGACCAGGTCTCCGTCGCTCCTTTGCCCATAACGTTTGATCCGTAAGTAGTTACGCGGCACACAACATACAGTTGGAAAGCTCTCCGAGAGCTCTACGACGGGGGCAGCAAGCCTGCTGAGCTGCTCCACTTTTTGGATCCCAAAATCGAACGTTTTCATCAGTTTTAGGACAATTTTCTACTTTTGGGTTGTTTGTCCATCCTGTATCGTACGTCGTGAGCCGCGAAAAGGACGACAACCTAATCCATCACATTTCTATTATCGAATCCCATAACACCTTGGGCAAGACAACTTCGCTTCACGTAGAGGCTGAGCCCGCAACCCGAGCACGTGGGGCTTGGGACCAGGTCTCCGTCGCTCCTTTGCCCATAACTTTTGATACGCAAGGATTTACGCAGCGCACAGCATACCGTTGGAAAGGTCTCCGAGAGCTCTGCGACAAGGGCAGCAAGCCTGCTAAGCTGCTCCATTTTTTGGAGCCCAAAATCGAATGTTTTCATCAGTTTCAAGACACTTTTCTACTTTTGCGTTATTTTTCCATCCTGTATCGTACGTCGTGAGTCGCAAAAAGGATGACAACCTAATCCATCACATTTCTATTATTGAATCCCACAGCAACTTGGGCAAGACAACTTCGCTTCACGTCGAGGCTGAGCCCGCAAGCCGAGCGCGTGGGGCTTGGGACTAGGTCTTCGTCGCTCCTTTGCCCATAACTTTTGATCCGTAAGGATTTACGCGGCGCACAGTATACCGTTGGAAAGGTCTCCGATAGCTCTACGACGAGGGCAGCAAGCCTGCTCGGCTGCGCCTATTTTTGGAGCCCAAAATCGAACATTTATCAGTTTTGTGATACTTTTCTTCTTTTACGCTATTTTTCTGTCCTGGATCGTACGTCGTCAACTGCGAAAAGGACAACAACCTAATCCATCACATTTCTATTATTGAATCCCACGACACCTTGGGCAAGACAACTTCACTTCACGTAGAGACAGAGCCCGCAAACTGAGGGCGTGGGGCTTGGTACCAGGTCTCCGTCACTCCGGTGCCCATAACTTTTGATCCGTAAAGAGTTACGCGGTGCACAACAGACTGTTGGAAAGCTCTCCGAGAGCTCTACTATGGGGGCAGCAAGTCTGCTTTGCTGCGCCTATTTTTGGAGACCAAAATCCAACATTTTCATCCGTTTCAGGATACTTTTCTTCTTTTGCGTTGTTTTTTCATCTCGGATCGTACGTTGTGAGCCGTGAAAAGGACGACAACCAAATCCATCACATTTCTATTATCGAATCCCACGACACCTTTGGAAAGACAACTTCACTTCACGTAGAGGCTGGGCTCGTAAATCGAGGGCGTGGGGCTTCGGACTAGGTCTTCGTCGCTCCGGTGCCCATAACTTTTGATCCGTAAGGAGTTACATGGCGCACAGCATACCGTTGGAAAGCTCTTTGAGAGCTCTACAACGGGGGCAGCAAACCTGCTTTGCTGCGCTACTTTTCGGATGACAAAATTGAACATTTTCATCAGTTTTGGGACACTTTTATTCTTTTTCGTTGTTTTTCCATCCTGGATCGTACGTCGTGAGCCGCGAAAAGAACGACAACCTAATCCATCACATTTCTATTATCGAATCCCACGGCGCCATGGGCAAGACAACTTCGCTTCACGTAGAGGCTGGACCCGCAAACCGAGGGCATCGGACTTGGGACCATGTCTCCGTCGCTCCGGTGCCCATAACTTTTGATCCGTAAGGAGTTACGTAGAGCACAGTATACCGTTCGAAAGCTCTTTGAGAGCTCTATGACGAGGGCAGCAAGCCTGCTCGCCTGCTTCTATTTTCGAAGCCCAAAATCGAACATTTTCATCAGTTTTGGGACACTTTTCTTCTTTTGCACTATTTTTTCTTCCTGGATCGTACGTTGTGAGCCTAGAAAAGGACGACAACCTAATACATCACATTTCTAGTATCGAATCCCACGACACCTTAGGCAAGACAACTTCGCTTCACGTAGAGGCTAGGCCCGCAAACTGAGAGCGTGGTGCTTGGGACAAGGTCTCTGTCGCTCTGTTGCCCATAACTTTTGATCCGTAAAGAGTTACGCGGCGCGCAGCATACCGTTGGAAAGCTATAAGAGAGCTCTACAACGGGGGAAGCAAGCTTGCTCGGCTGTGCCTGATTTCGGAGTCCAAAATTGAATATTTTCATCAGTTTCGGGATACTTTTCTTCTTTTGCGTTGTTTTTCCGACCCGGATCGTATGTCGTGTGCTGCGAAAAGGAAAACAACCTAATCCATCACATTTCTATTATCGAATCCCATGGCACCTTGGGCAAGGAAACTTTGTTTCACGTAGAGGCTTGGCCCGCACATCGAGGGAATCGGGCTTGGGACCATGTCTCTGTTGCTCCGGTGCCCAAAAATTTTGATCCGTAAGGAGTTATGACAGCATACCGTTGGAAAGCTCTCCGAGAGCTCTACGATGGGGGCAATAGGCCCGCTCGGTTGCGGCAATTTTCTGAGTCCAAAATCTAACATTTTCATTAGTTTTGGGACACTTTTCTTCTTTTGTGCTGTTTTTCCTTCCCGGATCGTACGTTGTGAGCCTAGAAAAGGACGACAACCTAATCCATCACATTTCTATTATCGAATCCCATGGCACCTTGGGCAAGACAACTTCACTTCACGTCGAGGCTGGGCCCACAAACCGAGGGCGTAGGGCTTAGGACCAGGTCTCCGTCGCTCCTTTGCCCATAACTTTTGATCCGTAAGGAGTTACGCGGTGCACAACTTACCATTGGAAAGCTCTCCGAGAGCTCTATGACGGGGACAGCAAGCCTGCTCGCCTGCTCTTATTTTTGTAGCCCAAAATCGAACGTTTTTATTAGTTTCATGATACTTTTCTTCTTTTGCGATGTTTTTCCGTCCTGGATCGTATGTCGTGACCCGTGAAAAGGACGACAGCCTAATCCATCATATTTCTATTATCGAATACTACGTCACCTTAGGGAAGACAACTTCGCTTCACGTAGAGGTTGGGACAGCAAACCAAGGGCGTTGGGCTTTGGACCAGGTCCCCGTCGCTCCTTTGCCCAAAACTTTTGATCCGTAAGGATTTACGTGGCGCACAGCATACCGTAGGAAAGGTCTCCAAGAGCTCTACGATGGCGGTAGCAAGCCTGCTCGGCTGCACCTATTTTCGGAGCACAAAATCGAATGTTTTCATCAGTTTCGTGATACTTTTCTTCTTTTGTGCTATTTTTTTGTCCTGGATCGTACGTCGTGAGCCGCAAAAAGGACGACAACCTAATCCATCACATTTCTATTGTCGAATCCCACGACACCTTGGGAAAGACAACTTCACTTCACGTAGAGTCTGAGCCCGCAAACCGAGGGCTTGGGGCTTGGGACCAGGTCTCCGTCGCTCCGGTGCCCATAACTTTTGATCCGTAAGGAGTTACGCGGTGCACAACATACCGTTGAAAAGCTCTGCGAGAGCTCTACGATGGGGGCAAGAAGCCTGCTATGCTGCGCCTATTTCTGGAGCCCAAAATCGAATGTTTTCATTAGTTTCGGGATACTTTTCTTCTTTTGGGCTGTTTTTCTGTCCCGAATCGTACGTAGTGAGCCACGAAAAGGACGACAACCTAATCCATCACATTTCTATTGTCGAATCCCATGGCACCTTTGGCAAGACAACTTCGCTTCACGTAGAGGCTGAGCCCGCAAACCGAAGGCGTGGGACTTAGGACCAGGTCTCCGTCGTTCCGTTGCCCATAACTTTTGATCTGTAAGGAGTTTCGCGGCTCACAGTATACCGTTGGAAAGCTCTCTGAGAGCTCTACAACGGGGGCAGCAAACCTGCTCGGCTGCGCTAGTTTTCGGATTCCAAAATTGAATGTTTTCATCAATTTTTGGACGCTTTTCTTCTTTTGCGTTGTTTTTACGTCCCAAATTGTACGTCGTGAGCCGCGAAAAGAATGACAACCTAATCCATCACATTTCTATTATCGAATCCCATGGCACCTTGGGCAAGACAACTTCGCTTCACGTAGAGGCTGGGCCTGCAAACCGAGGGCATCGGGCTTGGGACCATGTCTCCGTCGCTCTGGTGCCCATAACTTTTGATTTGTAAGGAGTTACGCGGCGTCCAGCATACCGTTGGAAAGCTCTCCGAGAGCTCTACAATGTGGGCAGCAAACCTGCTCAGCTTCGCTAGCTTTTGAATGCCAAAATTGAACATTTTCATTTGTTATGGGGCACTTTTTTTCTTTTGCGTTATTTTTCCATCCACGATCGTACGTCGTGAGCCGTGAAAAGAACGACAACCTAATTCATCACATTTCTATTATCGAATACCACGACACCTTGGGCAAGAAAACTTCGCTTAACGTAGAGGCTGGCCTCACAAATCGAGGGCGTCGGGCTTGGGACCATGTCTCTGTCGCTCCGGTGCCCATAACTTTTGATCCGTAAAGAGTTATGCGGCGCACAACATACCATCGGAAAGCTTTCTGAGAGATCTACAACGAAGGTAGCAAGCTTGCTTGCCTGCTCCTATTATCGGAGTTCAAAATCGAACGTTTTCATCAGTTTAGGGACATTTTTCTTCTTTTGCATTATTTTTTCTTCCCGGATCATACGTCTTGAGTCTAGAAAAGGACGACAACCTAATCTATCACATTTCTATTATCGAATCCCACAACACCTTGGGCAAGACAACTTCACTTCACGTAGAGGCTGGGCCCGCAAACCGAGGGCGTGGTGCTTGGGACCAGGTCTCCGTCGCTCCGGTGCCCACAACTTTTGATCCGTAAAGATTTACGCGACGCACAGCATACCATTGGAAAGCTCTCCGAGAGTTCTACGACGGGGGTAGCAAGCTTGCCCTGCTGCGCCTATTTTTGGAGCCCAAAATTGAAAGTTTTCATCAGTTTCGGGATACTTTTCTTATTTTGCGCTATTTTTCCATCCCAGATCGTACGTTGTGAACCGCAAAAAGGACGACAACCTAATCCATCACATTTCTATTATCGAATCCCACTGCATCTTAGGCAAGACAACTTCGCTTCACGTAGGGGCGGGGCCCACAAAATGAGGGCGTGGGGCTTGGGACCCGGTCTCCGTCGCTCTAGTGCCCATAACTTTTGATCCGTAAGGAATTACGCGGCGCACTGCATACCATTAGAAAGCTCTCCGACAGCTCTACGACGGGGGCAGCAAGCCTGCTTGGCTGCGCTTGATTTCTGAGTCCAAAATCGAACGTTTTCATCAGTTTTGGGATACTTTTCTTCTTTTGCGTTGTTTTTTTGACCCGAATCGTACGTCGTGAGCTGCGAAAAGGACGACAACCTAATCCATCACATCTATTATCAAATCCTATGCCACCTTGGGCAAGGCAACTTCGTTTCACGTAGAGGCTTGGCCCGCACACCGAGGGCGTCGGGCTTGGGACCATGTTTCTGTCGCTCCGGTTCCTATAACTTTTGATCCGTAAGGAGTTATGCGGCGCACATCATACCGTTGGAAAGCTCTCCGAGAGCTCTACGATGGGGGCAGCAAGACTGCTCTACTGCGCCTATTTTTGGAGCCCAAATTCGAATGTTTTCATCAGTTTTGGGATACTTTTCTTATTTTGCGCTGTTTTTTCGTCCCGGATCGTACGTTGTGAACCGCAAAAAGGACGACAAACTAATCCATCACATTTCTATTATCGAATCCCATGGCACCTTGTGCAAGACAATTTCACTTCACGTAGAGGCGGGGCCCGCAAACGGAGGGCGTGGGGCTTAGGACCAGGTCTTCGTCGCTCTAGTGCCCATAACTTTTGATCCTTAAGGAGTTACGCGGCGCACAGCATACCGTTGGAAAACTCTCCGAGAGCTCTACGACCAGGGCAGCAAGCGTGCTCGGCAGCACCTGATTTCGGAGACCAAAATTGAACGTTTTCATCAGTTTCTGGATACTTTTCTTCTTTTGCATTATTTTTCCGTCACGGATCGTACGTCGTGACCCACGAAAAGGACGACAACCTAATCCATCACGTTTCTATTATCGAATCCTATGGCACCTTGGGCAAAGCAACTTCATTTCATGTAGAGGCTGGGCCCGCAAACCGAAGGCGTCGGGCTTGGGACCATGTCTCCGTCGCTCCGGTGCCCATAACTTTTGATCCGTAAGGAGTTACGCGGCGCATAGTATACCGTTGGAAAGCTCTCCGAGAGCTCTACGACGGGGGCAGCAGGCCCACTCGGCTTCGGCTGTTTTCAGAGCCCAAAATCAAACTTTTGCATCAGTTTTGGGACACTTTTTCTCTTTTGCGCTGTTTTTCCTTCCCGAATCGTACGTCGTGATCCTAGAAAACGATGACAACTTAATCCATCAAATTTCTATTATCGAATCCCACGGCACCTTGGGCAAGACAACTTCGCTTCACGTCGAGGCTGGGCCCGCAAACCAAGGGCGTAGGGCTTAGGACCAGGTCTCCGTCGCTCCTTTGCAAATAACTTTTGATCCGTAAGGAGTTATGCGGCGCACAGCATACCGTTGGAAACCTCTCCGAGACTTCTACGACCGGGGTAGCAAGCTTGCTCAGCTGCTCCTTTTTTTGGAGCCTAAAATTGAATGTTTTCATCAGTTTCAGGACACTTTTCTACTTTTGCGCTTTTTTTCTATCCCCTATCATACGTCGTGAGCCGCGAAAGGGACGATAACCTAATCCATCACATTTCTATTATCGAATCCCACAGCACCTTGGGCAAGACAACTTTGCTTCACGTAGAGGCTGAGACCGTAAACCGAGGGTGTGGGGCTTGGGACCAGGTCTCCGTCGCTCCTTTGCCCATAACTTTTGATCCGTAAGGATTTACGCGGCGCACAGCATACCGTTGGAAAGCTCTCCGAGAGCTCTACGACGGGGACAGCGAGCTTGCTCGGCTGTGCCTATTTTCGGAGCCTAAAATCAGACGTTTTCATAAGTTTTGTGACACTTTTCTTCTTTTGCGCTGTTTTTCCTTCTCGGATCGTACGTCGTGAACAGTGAAAAGGACGACAACCTAATCCATCACATTTCTATTATCGAATCCCACGGCACCTTGGGCAAGACAACTTCATTTCACGTAGAGACTGGGCCCACAAATCGAGGGCGTGGGGCTTAGGACCAGGTTTCCATCACTCCGGTGCCCATAACTTTTGATCCGTAAGAAGTTACACGGCGCACAACATGCTATTGGAAAGCTCTTCAAGAGCTCTACTACGGGGTCAGCAAGTCTGCTCTACTACGCCTATTTTTGGAGACCAAAATCGAACGTTTTCATCAGTTTCAGGATACTTTTCTTCTTTTGCTCTGTTTTTTCATCCCGGATCGTATGTTGTGAGCCGTGAAAAGGACGATAACCAAATCCATCACATTTCTATTATCAAATCCCACGGCACCTTGGGCAAGACAACTTCACTTCATGTAGAGGCTGGGCCTGCAAATCGAGGGCGTGGGGCTTGAGACCAGGTCTCCGTCGCTCCGGTGCCCATAATTTTTGATCTGTAAGGAGTTACGTGGCACACAACATACCATTGAAAAGCTCTCCAAGAGCTCTACAACGGGAGAGGCAAGCTTGCTCGGCTGCTATCACACCCCCTACCCGCCTTATGGAGGTTAGATTAGGGTGTGATCTAATCATTCACGTTCTTTGACGACTATAACTGATTAACGAAGATTAAGCTTATCCGTTAGACTAGAACTCCAAAATTTCTTCAAAAAACCTGCATCATAACGGCTGTAATTGGCTCTTTAGTTTTACATAATTTTCTAAACGCCTCAAAACTTTCAATCTCAAATTTGATTCCAACTAAGATTACTATTTATCACCAATTGATATGTCCACTATTTATCTCAAGTCTCATTTGATTGACTCCTAGCATAGCCACTATGTCTCGTTTATGTGTCAATTCTTGTTACACAAGTACTTGTTCATCCTAGCTTACACAAGAGTACCTGCTTAAGATTGGATAGATTCATTTTACTTAGCCCTTTGCCTAATACTTCATAAGCCTGTAGTAGTTACTAATCAAAGTAGCAAAACGAGCAAATAGGGTGTCTGTCTAGTTAATATCGGTACAAATCAAAATTAGACCCTAAATTACAACGGGGGTCATTTACAATAACGACAACAAGAAACATAAGGAATAGTCTTCAAAACAACATATCGTTCACAAAATAGCCACAGTCAAGTAAGGCACGTAGGGCAGGAAATCACTCCAAGAAGTCATCGATAGACACGTTATCCTTAGGTACCTGTTCCTGATCTTCTTCACCTGAGATGATAAAAGAGGGTGAGACCTTATGAACTCAACGAGGGGGAACAAGAAATACATTTTGAAACTCTTTTTCCGGTTCAACTTATGAAAAACACAATTTTGAAAGCATGACATATAACACAAGTAAGTTCATAATGTAATATAAAAGTAAAATAACACAATTACCCGTCTTTCCTCCCCGAGGTCCTCTGGGAACCAAGCGAGAGTATTTATACACATAGTGAAAAGGATACGGTGAGCTTTTGCTCTCAATTCATTTCCAATATAAGTTGTTGCGGTCGACTTCAAATCATCCACTTATCACGCCAAATGGGTGTACTCCGGATGTACCCCGAAATCCTACGACCCAACTCCCCAAGGAAGTCTAGCCCCCAACCGAGAGAGGGAATTGGACAATGGTAGTCACGGTTGCACTGGCAAGCCCGATGCCTCCCGATGTGAGTGAAACGCTACCACGCCAGAATGAAAGGTTGCAACCTTGTATGCAATGCACATTTATAACATTTATCATATCACATTAGGAGGACAACGAAGTAGGTTGCCTCCGAGCAGTTATAAGATCGCACATTGATAAGTAAACACACAAGGCATGCTTTGACATATAATTTTGCTTGTAAAATACATGGAGTTATATGAATATTAAATGGGCAGCCATGTAACACATGTAAATCAAGTCATATAACTCATTTCGGGGTTCACTTAATCAGATAATAAGTTTATACAAGCATGCAACGACGTCTACATAGGACCGGGTGAAAGAAAGTCTACTTATCAACATCTAATCATTGGAATCACATTTCGAGCATACTTAACATTTATTAGGCAGCCCACTAATCACACAATTAGACACAATAACTATAGGATCAACACTTAGCGAGTTTTCATAGTCAATAGGGTTTCAATTAATGCTTACACGTGCGATTAAGCCGCAAGTTGTCACGTAGTTAAACCCAAGCCATGCATCGATTAATTAAAACATCCTCAATCATCCAAAACAATCCACACAACATCCACATGCCACAATCCCAAGCATTCAATACCACAAGAGGAGTTACAATAATTTTCAAAGCATATAAGTTGATAAAAACCTCACCGCAATGGTATGTCTTCCTACAATCATTTAGACAAGCAAACAATCTCCAATTCCAGTGAATAAAATGTCAAATTAAATCTTATTGAGTAAACTAAATCCAAAAAAAAACCTCGAATCATTTGGAGTTCGGATTCAAGAGTTATAGCTAAAAACGTGAGACTACGCAAAATTGTCCAAATTCGTACATATTTCAATACTTGCCATTTTAGAGGGTCTTAGGTTCAAATTTAGCTTTAGTCTATTTCTGACAAAAATTTCCAGAACTGAAAACTATAGCAACCCACCAAATTTCATGCATTTTAGATTTCATTTACTAAGTCAAAACTGGTTCGTTCTACAAGGACAGTGAACTACCAAAAACCTGCTCCATTTTCGCAGATTTTCCTGATTTAGACACCCTTCGATGTTTTGCCATTTTGGAGACTTTAGAGTCAAAATTGTCCTTGTCCTATTTCTATGAAAAATGCTCATAACTAGCAAACCTAGTCACCTGCCAAGTTTCATGGATTTTCAACATTATTTACCAGGCCAAATACACTTCGTTCTAACAAGTCAGAAATCTGCCATTTTTGCAAATTTACCTATCTTCAAGTTCTAGCTAAATATCTTGCCATGCATGGTTACAAAAGCTCATGTACACACATATACCACAATTACAGAGGTAAAAAATAGACATATGAAGGCATGCATGTGGTTTTTGAAAGCTTTTGAAAAGAATTAACCCTCACCTTAGCCTATTGACAACAAATGATGCTCAAAACTCTTGAAGATGCACAAATGGTCTTCTCTCCTTGTTTGGCCAAGAGATATTGCTTGATTTCCTTAATTCCTAGCTAAGTTACCATGTCCTTAGTATGTGCATGTGGTTAGAACTAAAGGGAGATGAAAGAAAAGCTATCAACATACCTAGGGCCGAAATGAGTGTTCTATGAGCTTGCATGCAAATCTCCTTGCTTCTTGCTTGCTTGGTCGAGCTTCCTAGAGTTCTTGAGTGCCTAGGTGAACCTTAGAATGAGAGCATAAGCTATGGAGAGTCATGAATGCAGCCAATGCCGAGAGATTGAGAGAATGAGAGTTTGAGATAATGTTTGAAAGAGTTTGATGTTTGTGTGAGCATGTGTCGGCCTTGAGCTTCTAAATTTCAGAATTTGTGTCATCTAAAACATGCTTTGAATTGTTTTTAGCATGTAGTTTGCAATGGCCGAGAATGGTAGCATGGTGGTTAGAAAAATAATGCTTTGGTGTCATTTTTTTTGCATTGTGTCATAGAATGTCTAGGTTGATTTTTGAAATTGCAAGGCATGCACAAGGTCTTCACATGGTCAGTCATAGCTTGTGAAATTTCTGAATTTTTGTCTTGGTTAAGGCTTATTTTATTGTGTGTGCTTGGAATATGCAAAAGAATTAAGAATAAAGAATAAGAATGCTTAGCTTTTGGTGAAATTTTGTCTTCTAGTGCATTGACTTAGCATTTTAATATTAGTTAGTGGAGTTTGTAGGATTAATTAATAATCTAGTGCTTCGTGTAAGATGCTTTCTTGATTAGCGTACGGGCACGATTTTCTAAGTTTAGGGCACGCACTACGAGGTAAAGCACGAACTACGAGACGAATGCACGTTTCCCAAGCAAATGCACGCAACCCTAAATGAATGCACGTAATTCAATGCAAGACACATAAAATGAGAAACGACTCTTAAACCTAGGTCAAGGCACGCAATTCTAGGTTAGGGCACACAAAACAAGGTATCGAACACAAATCGAGGTTGGGCCTCACATCCTCCCCTCCTTAAAAGAATTTTGTCCCGAAATTCAATATTACCTTTGAAATAATGCCGGATACTGTTGCTCAATCTGGTCTCGTCTTTCCCACGTTGCTTCTTCAACTCCATGGTGATCCCACAACACTTTCACCATTGGTATCGACTTGTTGCGTAATTCCTGATCTTGCTCGTCTAGGATTCGAATAGGCTTTTCTTCATAAGACAAGTTCTCCCGAAGCTGCAATGGCTCTGGCTCGAAGATATGCAATGGATCAGGGTGATACTTCCGTAGCATTGAAACATGGAAGACATCATGGATATTGGAAAGGTTTTGGGGTAGTTCCAGACAATACGCCAATTTGCCAACCTTCTCAATTATCCCAAATGGTCCTACAAACCTCGGGCTCAACTTTCCACCCTTGGCATGTTTAATTAGTCCCCTCCGAGGTGATAACTTCAAGAACACCTTGTCGCCGACCTCAAATTCCACATTCCGTCTCCGTCGGTCTGCATAACTTTTCTGCATTGGTATCGACTTGTTGCGTAATTCCCGATCTTGCTCGTCTAGGATTCGAATAGGCTTTTCTTCATAAGACAAGTTCTCCCGAAGCTGCAATGGCTCTGGCTCGAAGATATGCGATGGATCAGGGTGATACTTCCGTAGCATTGAAACATGGAAGACATCATGGATATTGGAAAGGTTTTGGGGTAGTTCCAGACAATACGCCAATTTGCCAACCTTCTCAATTATCCCAAATGGTCCTACAAACCTCGGGCTCAACTTTCCACCCTTGGCATGTTTAATCAGTCCCCTCCGAGGTGATAACTTCAAGAATACCTTGTCGCCGACCTCAAATTCCACATTCCGTCTCCGTCGGTCTGCATAACTTTTCTGCCTACTTTGGGCGGTAAGCATCCGTTTCTGGATGAGATGGACATTTTCAATAGTCTTCATAAGTTCAGGTAGAAGGGTCGGGTCGAAAGTCTTCGTCTCACCTACTTCATCCCAGTAAATTGGGGATCGACACTTACATCCATACAATGCCTCAAATGGGGCCATCCCGATAGTGGCCTGATAGCTGTTATTATAAGCGAACTCCGCTAGGGGCAGATATTTCTTCCAACCTTTTTCGAAGTCTAGAACACACGCCCTCAGCATATCTTCCAGAATCTGAATAGTTCTCTCAGATTGTCCGTCCGTCTGAGGGTGATAAGCTGTACTGAAACTCAACTTCATTCCCAAAGCTTCTTGTAATCTCTTCCAAAATTGGGAAGTAAAACGAGGATCCCTATCTGATACAATACTCACAGGCATCCCGTGCAACCTTACAATATCCGCCACATACATATCTCCCAGTTTCTCAAGACTATCCTCCTTGTTCATCGGTAAGAAGTGCGCTAACTTGGTCAATCTATCCACTATGACCCAAACGGCGTCACGACCCTTTTGTAACCTGGGTAGGTCCATGACAAAGTCCATAGTTATATGTTCCCATTTCCATCGGGGAATTTCCAACAGTTGTAGTAAGCCTGCCGATCGTTGATGTTCTGCTTTGACTCTCTGACAAGTTACACCCGGAGTCACAAACTCCGCAATTTCTCTCTTCATGTTATTCCACCAATAGTGTTGCTTCAAATCCTGGTACAACTTTGTTCCGCCGGGGTGAATAGTATATCTTGAGTTTTGGGCTTCTTCAAGAATCTTCTTTTTCAACTCTGGGTTATTAAGAACACAAATTCGACTCCTGAACCTTCAAATACCATCATCATGAAACTTGAAATCTGTGTTGCTTTCTTTAATCTTCTGAAACTGTTGGTCCTTTTGTTGAGCCTCTTGTAATTCAGACAACAAGTTCGACTGAACTTGTGTAGTGGCAAATAGTAACCCTTTTTGAGTCAATTGTGGATTCCACAAAAATGCTTCCTCTAACAACTCCTGCACCTTGACTTCAAGTTTTGCCATGCTCGCTTACTGACTTAAGGCATCTGCAACTACATTTGCTTTACCGGGCACATAATTGATTGTGTAGTTATAATCATCCAAGAGCTCCATCCACCGTCTTTGCCTCATGTTCAACTCTTTTTGTGAGAACAATTATTTCAAGCTCTTGTGATCAGTAAACACCTCAAACTTGTTAGCCCACAAATAGTGCCTCCATTTCTTGAGTGCAAACACAATAGCCGCTAACTCCGAATCATGCGTCGGGTAATTCAATTCATACGGCTTTTTCTTCCTAGAGGCATACGCAATCACTCTACCATTTTGCATTAACACACAACCCAATCCTTCCTTAGAAGCATCGCTATAGATTACAAAGCCTTGACTCCCTTCATGCAATGCAAGAACAGGTGCGATAGTCAATCTTTTCTTCAATTCTTGAAAGATGTTCTCACACTTGTCATCTCACACAAACTTTGTTTTCTTCTGAGTAAGCTTTGTAAGCGGTCCTGCAATCTAGTTGGGCATGATGCTTTGCCAACCAGTTCATCCCTAAGATGACTTCATAGTCTCGAAAGGGTAATAAAATAAGATTGGCAGAGAATTCCCTATCCTTAATTTGGATTTTACATGCTTTACAAGCTGAGCTAGTAACAAGTTTAGAACCCATCAGAATACCAACTTCTACTTCGTAAGGGAAACATTCAACTCGTAATTTCACACGTTACACACATAAGGGAGTAATAAACGAATGAGTAGCACCTGGATCAATTAGCACCCTAACAGGTTGATTCATTATCAAGAATGTACCTTCAACAACAGCAGTCTCCATAGGAAGCTCCTCGCACTCAATAGCATAGGCTCGAGCCTGAACTCTAGGAACTGGAGTCTTGCCTTTACCAGCTGGTTTTATCTGATTTTGTCCCCCTTGTCATTTAGGGCAATCCTTAATTTGATGCTGATCACTGCCACACCGCACACATCGTCCTAACTTCTTCCAGCACTGGGCCTCGATGTGACCCTTCTTGTCACAGTAAGAACAGTTGATAGACTGAGTAGCAGGTGAACTACTTGTGGATCCGCGGGTGGAAGAGGCTGATGGTGCTTTAGTCAGGCCACGGTTATTGACTGGTCTGTTCTGGCTCTGGCCCTGACTGCGACTCTGAGTCTGGAATTTCCTCTATTGTCCTGGAGGCTGATATGGTTTCTTGTTCGGCTGGCTGGAACCGGCTCAATCAAGTTTCCTCTTCTCAACTTGGGAGGCAGCAGCAAGGAGAGCAGAATAGGTAGTGAAGTCATGCGAAGCCAACTGATCCTGAATTTCTGGCCTCAACCCATTCGTAAATTTCTACATCTTCGCCTCAGGGGTATTGACCATGTATTGAGCATAACGGGACAGTCGGTCAAAACGAGCCTCATACTGGGCCACCGTCATGTTTCCCTGGTTCAAGTGTATGAATTCTTCAATTTGCCTCTGCCTAGAAACTGTAGGTACGTATTTCTCCTTGAATGCCTTAACGAAATTACCCCACAAGCGAGGTGTATGATCAGTTTCCTAAAGTGCCTTCACAGTGTGCCACCAATGCTCAGCATCCTTGTGCAACAGAAACACAGCGAACTCAACCTTTTCTTCATCAGTATAGTCAAGTGGCCTGAAAATCCTTTCAATCTCAGACAGCCAAGCCTCTGCCTTTTCATCATCAGCTTCCCCGTAGAATTTGGACAGGTGAAAGTCAAGGAACTCCTACATTCTGCTGTTTCTCCCATTGTTACCACCATTCCTGTTGTTGTTGTTGTTGTTGTTGTTGTTGTTGTTGTTGTTGTTGTTGTTTGCTTCACGTGCATCTTGACGTTCCATCACTCGCGACACACGATCCATAGCATTCGCCATCATGTTAAACATGGCCATGCCGGGATTAGTTTGATGAGCATCTCCGGCTCCTTGAAGCTCATCGCTCCTATTGGTATTGCGGGTACTAGGGCCAGCCATCTATAGGCACATATTATGATGCACAATTCATTGGAATATGGAAAAACAAGAATTTAATGTATAAGGTATGCAACATACAATTTTACATAGACATACAATTCTCGAAACAGTTAAGACATGTTAATCACATAAGCACATAGAAATAGAAAAGGCACAATTGATATTGTTACACATTAACACACATAAACAAGTCATCCCAATAACCTTGGGCTTCTACCCATGGTCCGAGAGTTAAACCCGGCTTAAGGAATCTAAGCTCTGATACCATTTCTGTATAAGGTGTCATGCCCCAACCAGACCTATAGAGGTTAGACTAGGGTGTGATCTAAACATTCACGTTCTTTTGTGACTATAATTGGTTAACGAAGATTAAGCTTATCCGTTAGACTAGAACTCCAAAAATTCTTCGAAAAATCGGCAGCATAACGGCTGTAATTGGCTCTTTAGTTTGACCTAATTTTCTAAATGCCTCAAAACTTTCAATCTTAAATTCGATTCCAACTAAGATTACTATTTATCACCAATTGATATGTCCACTACTTATCTCAAGTCTCGTTTGATTAACACCTAACATAGCCACTATGTCTCGTTTATGTGTCAATTCCTATTACACAAGTACCTATTGGTCCTAGCTTACACAAGAGTACTTGCTTAAGATTGGATAGATTTATTTTACTTAGCCCTTTGCCTAATACTTCATAAGCCTGTAGTAGTTACTAATCAAAGTAGCAAAACGAGCAAATAGGGTGTCTGTCTAGTTAATATCGGTACAAATCAAAATTAGACCCCAAATTACAACGGGGGTAATTTACAATAACGACAACAAGCAACATAAGAAATAGTCTTCAAAACAACATATCATTCACAAAATAGCCACAGTCAAGTAAGGAACGTAGGGCAGGCAATCACTCCAAGGAGTCATCGATAGGCACGTTATCCTCAGGTACCTGTTCCTGATCTTCTTCACCTGAGATGATAAAAGAGGGTGAGTCCTTATGAACTCAGCGAGGGGGAACGAGAAATACGTTTTGAAACTCTTTTTCCGGTTCAACTTATGAAAACCCCCTTTTTGAAAGCATGACATATAACACAAGTAAGTTCATAATGTAATATAAAAGTAAAAGAACACAATTACCTGTCTTTCATCCCCGAGTTCCTTTGGGAACCAAGCGAGAGTACTTATACACATAGTGAAAAGGATACGGTGAACTTTTGCTCTCCATTCATTTCCAATATAAGTTGTTGCGGCCGACTTCAAATCATCCACTTATCACGCCAAATGGGTGTACTCCGGATGTACCCCGAAATCCTACGACCCAACTCCTCGAGGAAGTCTAGCACCCAAACGAGAGAGGGAATTGGACAATGGTAGTCACAGTTGCACCGGTAAGCCCAATGCCGCCCAGTGTGCGTGAAACGCTACCACGCCAGAATGAAAGGTTGCAACCTTGTATGCAATGCACATTTATAACATTTAACATATCACATTAGGAGGACAACGAAGTAGGTTGCCTCCGAGCAGTTATAAGATCGCACATTGACAAGTAAACACACAAGGCATGCTTTGACATGTAATTTCGCTTGTAAAATACATGGAGTTATATGAATATTAAACGGGCAGCCATGTAACACATGTAAATCAAGTCATATAACTCATTTCGGGGTTCACGTAATCAGATAATAAGTTTATACAAGCATGCAACGACGTCTACGTGGGACCGGGTGCAAGAAAGTCTACTTATCAACATCTAATCATTGGAATCACATTTCGAGCATACTTAACATTTATTAGGCAGCCAACTAATCACTCAATTAGACACAATAACTATAGGATCAACACTTAGCGAGTTTTCATAGTCAATAGGGTTTCAATTAATGCTTACACGTGCGATTAAGCCGCAAGTTGTCACGTAGTTAAACCCAAGCCATGCATCGATTAATTAAAACATCCTCAATCATCCAAAACAGTCCACACAACATCCACGTGCCACAATCCCAAGCATTCAATACCACAAGAGGAGTTACAATAATTTTCAAAGCATATCACTAGATAAAAACCTCACCGCAATGGTATGTTTTCCCACAATCATTTAGACAATCAAACAATCTCCAATTCTAGTGAATAAAATGTCAAATTAAATCTTATTGAGTGAGCTAAATCCAGAAACAAACCTCGCATCATTTGGAGTTCGGATTCAAGAGTTATAGCTAAAACCGTGAGACTACGCAAAACTGTCCAAATTCGTACATATTTCAATACTTGCCATTTTTTAGGGTCTTAGGGTCAAATTTAGCTTTAGTCTATTTCTGAAAAAAAAAATGTCCATAACTGAAAAATATAGCAACCTACCAAATTTCATGCATTTTAGATATCATTTACTAAGTCAAAACTGGTTCGTTCTACAAGGACAGTGAACTGCCAAAAACCTGCTCCATTTTCCTAGATTTTCCAGATTTAGACACCCTTCGATGTTTTGCCATTTTGGAGCCTTTAGAGTCAAAATTGGCCTTGGCCTATTTCTACTAAAAATGCTCAAAACTGGAAAAAATAGTCACCTACCAATTTTTATGCATTTTCCCCATTATTTACCAGGCCAAATACACTTCGTTCTAACAAGTCAGAAATCTGCCATTTTCGCAATTTTACCTATCTTCAAGTTCTAGCTAAATATCTTGCCATGCATGGTTACAAAAGCTCATGTACACACATATACCACAAGTACAGAGGTAAAAAATAGACATATGAAGGCATGCATGTGGTTTTTGAAAGCTTTTGAAAAGAATTAACCCTCACCTTAGCCTATTGACAACAAATGATGCTCAAAACTCTTGAAGATGCACCAATGGTCTTCTCTCCTTGTTTGGCCGAGAGATATTTCTTGATTTCCTTAATTCCTAGCTGAGTTACCATGTCCTTAGTATGTGCATGTGGTTAGAACTAAAGGGAGATGAAAGAAAAGCTATCAACATACCTAGGGCCGAAATGAGTGTTCTATGAGCTTGCATGCAAATCTCCTTGCTTCTTGCTTGCTTGGTCGAGCTTCCTAGAGTTCTTGAGTGCCTCGGTGAACCTTAGAATGAGAGCTTAAGCTATGGAGAGTCATGAATGCAGCCAATGCCGAGAGATAGAGAGAATGAGAGTTTGAGAGAATGTTTGAAAGAGTTTGATGTTTGTGTGAGCATGTGTCGGCCTTGAGCTTCTAAATTTCAGAATTAGTGTCATCTAAAACATGCTTTGAATTGTTTTTAGCATGTAGTTTGCAATGGCAGAGAATGGTAGTATGGTGGTTAGAAAAATAATGCTTTGGTGTCATTTTTTTTTTTGCATTGTGTCATAGAATGTCTAGGTTGATTTTTGAAATTGCAAGGCATGCACAAGGTCTTCACATGGTAGGCCATAGCTTGTGAAATTTCTGAATTTTTGTCTTGGTTAAGGCTTATTTTATTGTATGTGCTTGGAATATGCAAAAGAATTAAGAATAAAGAATAAGAATGTTTAGCTTTTGGTGAATTTTGTCTTCTAGTGCATTGACTTAGCATTTTAATATTAGTTAGTGGAGTTTGTAGGATTAATTAATAATCTAGTGCTTCGTGTAAGATGCTTTCATGATTACCGTGCGGGCATGCTTTCCTAGGCTTTGGGCATGCACTACGAGGTAAAGCACGAACTACGAGACAAATGCATGTTTCCCAAGCAAATGCACGCAACCCTAAATGAATGCATGTAATTCAATGCAAGACACATAAAACGAGACACGACTCTTAAACCTAGGTCAAGGCATGCAATTCTAGGTTAGGGCACACGAAACAAGGTATCGCACGTAAATCGAGGTGGGGCCTCACAGTCTGTCTAGTTATAAACAGTACAAATCAAAATTAGACCCCAAATTACAACGGGGGTCATTTGCAATAACGACAACAAGCAACATAAGAAATAGTCTTCAAAACAACATATCGTTCACAAAACTGCCACAATCACGTAAGGCACGTAGGGCATGCAATCACTCCAAAAAGTCATCAATAGGCACGTTATCCATGGGTGCCTGTTCCTGATCTTCTTCACCTGTGATGATAAAAGATGGTGAGTCCTTATGAACTCAGCGATAGGGAACGAGAAATACGTTTTGAAACTCTTTTTCCGGTTCAACTTATGAAAAACCCTTTTTGAAAGCATGACATATAACACAAGTAAGTTCATAATGTAATATAAAAGTAAAATAACACAATTACCCATCTTTCCTCCCCGAGGTCCTCTAGGAACCAAGCGAGAGTACTTATACACATAGTGAAAAGGATACAATAAGCTTTTGCTCTCAATTCATTTCCAATAACAGTTGTTGCGGCTGACTTCAAATCATCCACTTATCACGCCAAATGGGTGTACTCCGGATGTACCCCGAAATCCTACGACCCAACTCTCTGAAGAAGTCTAGCCCCCAAGCGAGAGAGGGAATTGGACCATGATAGTCACGGTTGCACCGGCAAGCCCGATGCTGCCCGGTGTGCGTGAATGCTACCATGCCAGAATAAAAGGTTGCAACCTTGTATGCAATGCACATTTATAACATTTAACATATCACATTAGGAGGACAACAAAGTAGGTTGCCTCCGAGCAGTTATAGGATCGCACGTTGGCAAGTAAACACACGAGGCATGCTTTGATATTTAATTTCACTTGTAATACACATGGAGTTATACGAATATTAAATGGGCAGCCATGTAACACATGTAAATCAAGTCATATAACTCATTTCGGGATTCACGTAATCAAGTAATAAGTTTATACAAGCATGCAACGACGTCTACATGGGACCGGGTGCAAGAAAAGTCTCCTTATCAACATGTAATCATTGGGAATCACATTTCAAGCATACTTAACATTTATTAGGCAGCCCACTAATCACACAATTAGACACAATAACCATAGGATCAACACTTAGCGAGTTTTCATAGTCAATAGGGTTTCAATTCATGCTTACACGTGTGATTAAGCCACAAGTTGTCACGTAATTAAACCCAAGCCATGCATCGGTTAATTAAAACATCCTCAATCATCCAAAACAGTCCATACAACATCCAAGTGCCACAATCCCAAGCATTCAATATCACAAGAGAAGTTACAATATTTTTCAAAGCATATCACTAAATAAAAACCTCACTACAATGGTCTGTTTTCCCACAATCATTTAGAAAAGCAAACAATATCCAATTCCAGTGAACAAAATTTTAAATTAAATCTTAATGAGTGATTTAAATCCAGAAACAAACCTCACCTCATTTGGAGTTCAGACTTAGGAGTTATGGCCAAAACCGTGAGACTACGCAAAACTGTCCAGTTTTAAACACATTACGATTTTTGCCAATTTTGAGGTTCTTGAAGTCATAATTAGCCTTGGTCTATTTCTGACAAAAATGTCCAGAACTGAAAAATATAGCAACATAACAGATTTCATGCATTTTAAATATCATTTAAGACGTCAAAACTATTTTGTTCTACAAGGACAGTGAACTGCTAAAAACCTGCTCCATTTTCCCAGATTTTCCAGATGCAGACACCTTTCGATGATTTTCCATTTTGGAGACCTTAGAGTCAAAATTGGCCTTGGCCTATTTCTATGAAAAATTCTCAGAACTGGCAAAAATAGTCACCTACCAATTTTCACGCATTTTAAACATCATTTACTAGGTTAAATGCACCTCGCTCTACCAAGTCAGAAATCTGCCAGCTACGCGATTTTATCTATCTTCAAGTTCTAGCCGAATATCTTGCCATGCATGGTTACATAAGCTCATGTACACACATATACAACAAGTACAGAGGTTAATATAGACATATGGAGGCATGCATGTGGTTTTTGAAAGCTTTTAAAAGAGTTTTAGCCCTCACCTCTTTGAAGATTTAGCAAATGAGCACAAAATCCTTGTTTTTGAGCTTTGTGTGTGACTTTGAGCTATCCTTGCTTGATTACCTTGCTATTGCCGATGCTTGGAGTGTCCTAGAGAGTGAGCTTGAGGTCTTGGAAGCTCAAGAGATGCCATGGTCAAAAATGAGGGAGAAGGAGAGAGAATGAGAGCTTGAGAGAGTTTTGAGAGAAAGAAATGATATGTTTGTGCATGTCGTCAGCTATAGGCTTGCAAAAACTGAATTTGTGTCATCTTTTGGAGCATGTTTGAATTGTTTGGCATGCTTGGTGATGTGGCCGAGAATGTGGAGCAAGGTGGTTAATAAAATAATGCTTTGGTGTATGGAAAAGATATGACAATGTGTAAGATTGTGTCTTAGCATGCATGAATAAGTTGTTCAATTTTTTGCTCAAGGACAAGGTATGGTCGGCCAAGTGATGTTAAATTCTGAATTTTTTGTCTTGTTTTTGGAATAATTTATTGTAGGTGCATGGGTTTTGCAAAAGAGTAGGAATAAAGAATAAGAATAAAGAATGTTTGAACATTAAAATATTGAGTTGAATTTGACTTAGGATTAAACTAAGAGTTAGTGGATTTTGTAGAGATTTGAATTAGGATTATAATAATAGTTAGTGGTGTTTGTAGGATTATTTTATAGTCTAGTGTTTTGTGTAGGATTCTTTATTGATTAGCGTGCGGGCACGCTTTCCTATGTCTATGGCACACACTACGAGATAAGGCACACAGTTCAAGGCAAATGCATGGATTCGAAGGTAAATGCACGCAACGCTAAGTGAATGCACGTAAACCAATACAAGGCACGTAATTCAATGCAATGCACGTAAATCAAGGCATGGCACTTAAATCTAGGTTAAGACATGCAATTTAAGGTTAGGGCACACGAAACAAGGTAACGCACGTAATTCGAAGTTAGGGCACGTAATCCAAGGTCGGTCATATAATTCTGGGTTTAAGGCACGCAAATCGAGGTAAGACATATTATTCAGGGTCGGGCCTCACAGTTGCGCCTCTTTTCGGAGCCCAAAATCAAACGTTTTCATCAATTTCAGAAACTTTTTCTTCTTTCGCGCTGTTTTTCGGTCCTGGATCGTACGTCATCAACTGCGAAAAGGACGACAACTTAATCAATCACATTTCTATTACCAAATCCCACGACACCTTGGGCATGACAACTTTACTTCACTTAGAGGCTGGGCCCGCAAACCAGTGGCGTGAGGCTTGTGACCAGGTATCTGTTGCTCCGGTGCCCATAACTTTTGATCCGTAAAAGTTACGTGGCGCATAGAATATCGTTGGAAAGCTCTCCGAGAGCTCTACGACGGGGACAACAATCCTGCTCGGCTGCACCTTTTTTTGGAGCCCATAATTGAACGTTTTCATCAGTTTTAGGACACTTTTCTTCTTTTGCGCTGTTGTTCTTCCCGGATCATACGTCGTGAGCCTAGAAAACGACGACAACATAATCCATCACATTTCTATTATCGAATCCCACGGCACCTTGGGCAAGACAACTTCGCTTCATGTCGAGGCTGGGCCCACAAACCAAGGGCGTGGGGCTTAGGACCACGTCTCCGTCGCTCCTTTGCCTATAACTTTTGATCCGTAAAGAGTTATGCGGCGCACAACATACCGTTGGAAAGCTATCTGAGATCTCTACGACCGGGGCAGCAAGCCTGCTCACCTGCTCCTTTTTTTGGAGCCCAAAATCGAACGTTTTCATCAGTTTCAGGATACTTTTCTACTTTTACGCTATTTTTTCGTCCCGTATCGTACGTCGTGAGCCGCGAAAAGGATGACAACCTAATCCATCACATTTCTATTATCGAATTCCATAGCTCCTTGGGCAAGACAACTTCGCTTCACGTAGAGGCTGAGCCCACAAACCGAGGGTGTGGGGCTTGGGACCAGGTCTCCGTCACTCCTTTGCCCATAACTTTTGATCCGTAAGGATTTACGCGGTGCACATCATACCGTTGGAAAGCTCTCCGAGAGCTCTACGATAGAGGCAGTAAGCCTGCTCGGCTGTGCCTATTTTCAGAGCCCAAAATCGAACGTTTTCATCAGTTTCATGACACTTTTCTTCTTTTGCACTGTTTTTCCGTCCCAGATCGTATGTCATGAACCCCGAAAAGGACGACAACCTAATCCATCACATTTCTATTATTGAAACCCATGGCACCTTGGGCAAGACAACTTCGCTTCATGTAGAAGCTGAGCCCGCAAACCGAGGGCGTGGGGTTTGGGACTAGGTCTGCGTTGCTCCGGTGTCCATAATTTTTGATCCGTAAGGAGTTATGAGGCGCACAGCATACCGTTGGGAAGCTATCCGAGAGCTCTACGACAGGGGTAGCAAGCTTGCTCTGCTGCGCCTGTTTTTGGAGACCAAAATCAAACGTTTTCATTAGTTTCAGGATACTTTTCTTCTTTTGCGTTGTTTTTTCATCCCGGATCGTACGTTGTGAGCCGTGAAAAGGACGACAACCAAATCCATCACATTTCTATTACCGAATCCCATGACACCTTGGGCATGACAACTTCACTACACGTTGAGACTGGGCCCACAAACAAAGGGCATGGGGCTTGTGACCAGGTATTTGTCCCTCCGGTGCCCATAACTTTTGATCTGTAAGGAGTTACGCGGCGCACAGAATGTCGTTGAAAAGCTCTCCGAGAGCTCTACGACGGGGGCAACAATCCTACTCGGCTGCGCCTATTTTTGGAGCCCATAATCGAACGTTTTCATCAATTTCAGGACACTTTTCTACTTTTGCGCTATTTTTCCGTCCCGAATCGTACATCGTGAGCTGCGAATAGGATGACACCTAATCCATCACATTTCTATTATCAAATCCCATGGCTCCTTGGGAAAGACAACTTCGCTTCATGTAAAGGCTGGGGTCGTAAACTAAGGGTGTCGAGCTTGGGACTATGTCTCCGTTGCTCCGGTGCCCATAACTTTTGATCCGCAAGGAGTTACGCGGCACACAGCATACCATTGGAAAGCTCTCCGAGAGCTATAAGACGGGGGCAGCAATCCCGCTCGGCTGTGCCTATTTTCAGAGCAAAAAATTGAACGTTTTCATCAATTTTGGTACACTTTTCTTCTTTTGCGCAGTTTTTCCTTCCTGGATCGTATGTCGTGGGCCTATAAAAGGACGAAAACCTAATCCATCACATTTCTATTATCGAATACCACAATACCTAGGGCAAGACAACTTCACTTCACGTAGTGGCTGGGCCCGCAAACCGAGGGTGTGGGGCTTGGGACCAGGTCTCCGTCACTCATTTGCCCATAACCTTTGATCCGTGAGGAGTTACGAGGCGCACAACATACCGTTGGAAAGCTCTCTGAGAGCTCTACAACAGCGGCAGTAAGCCTACTCGGCTGCGCCAATTTTTGGAGCCCAAAATTGAACGTTTTCATAAGTTTCAGGACACTTTTCTTCTTTTGCGCTGTTTTTCCGTCCCGTATCGTACGTCGTGAGCCGCGAAAAACACGACAACCTAATCCATCACATTTCTATTATCGAATCCCATGGCACCTTAGGCAATATAACTTCACTTCACGTAGACGCTGGGATCGCAAACCGAGGGCGTGGGGCTTGGGACCAGGTCTCCGTCTCTCCTTTGCCCATAACTTTTGATCCGTAAGGATTTACGCGGCGCACAGCATACCGTTGGAAAGCTATCCGAGAGCTCTACAATGGTGGAAACAAGCTTGCTCGGTTGCGCATGTCTTCGGAGCCCAAAATCGAACGTTTTCATTAGTTTTGTGATACTTTTCTTCTTTTGCGCTGTTTTTCTGTCCCGGATCGTACGTCGTGAGTCGCGAAAAGGACAACAACTTAATCCATCACATTTCTATAATCGAATCCCATGGCACCTTGGGCAAGAAAACTTCGCTTCACGTAGAGGCTGAGCCCGCAAACCGAGGGCGTGGGGCTTGAGACCTAGTCTCCGTCGCTCCAGTGCCCATAACATTTGATCCGTAAAGAGTTACGCAGCGCACAACATATAGTTGGAAAGCTCTCTAAGATCTCTACGACGTGGGCACCAATCCAGATTTGCTGCGCCCATTTTTGGAGCCCAAAATCGAACGTTTTCATCAGTTTTAGGATACTTTTCTTCTTTTGCGCTATTTTTTCGTCCTGGATCGTACGTTGTGAACCTCGAAAAGGACGAAAACCAAATCCATCACATTTCTATTATCGAATCCCATGATACATTGGGCAAGACAATTTCGCTTCACGTAGAGACTGGGCCCTCAAATCGAGGGCGTGGGGCTTGGGACCAGGTCTCCGTCACTCCTTTACCCATAACTTTTGATCCGTAAGGAGTTTCATGGCGCACAGCATACCGTTGGAAAGCCCTCCGAGAGCTCTACGACGGGGTCTAGAAGCCATCTCTGCTGCATCAATTTTTGGTGCCCAAAATAGAACGTTTTCATCAGTTTTGGGATACTTTTCTTCTTTTGTGTTATTTTTCCATCCCGGATCATACGTTGTGAGCCACGAAAAGGACGACAACCAAATCCATCACATTTCTAATATTGAATCCCACGGCACCATGGGCAAGACAACTTTGCTTCACGTAGAGGCTGGGCCCGCAAACTGAGGGCGTGGGGCTTGGGACCAGGTCTCTATCGCTCCAGTGCCTGTAACTTTTGAACAGTAAGGAGTTACGCAGAGCACAACATACCGTTGGAAAGCTCTCTGAGAGCTCTACGACGGGGGCAGTAAGCTTGCTAGGCTGCACCTATTTTTGGAGCCCAAAATGGAACGTTTTCATCAGTTTTGGGACACTTTTCTTCTTTTGCTCTGTTTTTCCTTCCCAAATCGTACGTCGTGAGCCTAGAAAAGGATGAGAACCTAATCCATCACATTTCTGTTATCGAATTCCACGGCACCTTGGGCAAGTCAACTTCGCTTCACGTAGAGGCTGGGCTGGCAAATCTAGGGCGTGGGGCTTGGGACCAGGTCTCCGTCGCTCTTTTGCCCATAACTTTTGATCCGAAAGGAGTTACGTAGCGCACAACATACCGTTGGAAAGCTCGCTGAGAGCTCTACGACTAGGGCAGCAAGCCTGCTCGGCGGCGCCTATTTTTGGAGCCCAAAATTGAACATTTTCATCAGTTTTGGGACACATTTCTTCTTTTACGCTATTTTTTCGTCCCGGATCGTACGTCGTCAGCATAAAAAAGGACGACAACTTAATCAATCACATTTCAATTACCGAATCCCACGACACCTTGGGCATGACAACTTCACTTCACGTAGAGGCTAGGCCCGCAAACCGAGGGCGTGGGGCTTGTGGCCAGGTATCTATAGCTCCAGTACCTGTAACTTTTGATCTGTAAGGAGTTACGCGGCGCACAGAATACCGTTGGAAAGCTCTACGAGATCTCTACGATGGCGGTAGCAAACCTGCTCGGCTACGTCTATTTTTGGATCCCAAAATTGAACATTTTCATCAGCTTCGGGACCTCTTTTCTTCTTTTGTGTTATTTTTCCATCCCGGATCGTACGTCTTGAGCCGCGAAAAGGACGACAACCTAATCCATCACATTTATATTATCGAATCCCATGGCACCTTGGGCTAGACAACTTTGCTTCATGTGGAGGTTAGGCCCGCAAATAGAGGGCGTCGGGCTTGGGACCATGTCTCCGTCGCTCCGGTGCCCATAACTTTTGATCCGTAAGGAGTTACGCGGCGCACAGTATACCATTGGAAAGTTATCCGAGAGTTCTATGACGGGGGCAGCAAGCCTGCCTGGCTGCGCCTATTTTTGGAGCCCAAAATCAAATGTTTTCTTCAGTTTTGGGACACTTTTCTTCTTTTGCGCTGTTTTTCCTTCCCGGATCGTACGTCGTGAGCCTAGAAAAGGACGAGAACCTAATCCATCACATTTCTATTATTGAATCCCACGGCACCTTTGACAAGACAACTTCACTTCATGTAGAGGCTGAGCCAGCAAACCGAGGGCGTGGGGCTTGGGACCAAGTCTCCGTCGCTCCTTTGCCCATAACTTTTGATCCGTAAGGAGTTACGCGGCGCACAACATACCGTTGGAAAGCTCGCCGAGAGCTCTACGACAAGAGCAGTCAGCTAGCTTGGCTGCGCCTATTTTCGGAGCCCAAAATCGAATGTTTTCATCAGTTTTGGGACACTTTTCTTCTTTTGGGCTATTTTTCCTTCTCGGATCGTACGTCGTCAGCCGCGAAAAGGATGACAGCCTAATCAATCACATTTCTATTACCGAATCCCATGACACCTTGGGCATGACAACTTCACTTCACGTAGAGGCTGGTCCCGCAAACCGAGGGTGTGGGGCTTGTGACCAGGCATTTGTAGCTCCGGTGCCCATAACTTTTGATCCGTAAGGAGTTACGCGGCGCACAGAATACCGTTGGAAAGCTCTACGAGATCTCTACGACGGGGGCAGCAATCCTGCTTTGCTGCGTCTATTTTCGGAGCCCAAAATCGAAGGTGTTCATTAGTTTTGGGATACTTTTATGCTTTTGCATTATTTTTCCGTCCCGGATTGTACGTCGTGAGCCGCGAATAGGAAGACAACCTAATCCATCACATTTCTATTATTGAATACCAAGACACCTTGGGCAAAACAACTTCGCTTCACGTAGAGGCTGGGCCCGCAAACCGAGGGCGTAGGGCTTGGGACCACGTCTCCGTCGCTCCTTTGACCATAACTTTTGATCCGTAAGGATTTACACGGCGCATAGCATACCGTTGGAAAGCTCTCCGAGAGCTCTACGATGGGGGCAGTAAGCCTGCTCGGCTGTGCCTATTTTCGGAGCCCAAAATCGAACGTTTTCATCAGTTTCATGACACATTTCTTCTTTTGCGCTGTTTTTCTATCCCGGATCATATGTCGTGAACCGCGAAAAGGACGACAACCTAATCCATCACATTTCTATTATTGAAACCCACGCCACCTTGGGCAAGACAACTTCGCTTCATGTAGAAGCTGAGACCGCAAACCGAGGGCGTGGGGCTTGGGACTAGGTCTGCGTTGCTCCAGTGTCCATAACTTTTGATCCGTAAGGAGTTACATGGCGCACAGCATACCGTTGGGAAGCTCTCCAAGAGCTCTACGATAGGGGCAGCAAGCCTGCTCGGCTGCACCTGTTTTTGGAGCCCAAAATAGAACGTTTTCATTAGTTTTGTGACACTTTTCTTCTTTTGCACTGTTTTTCTGTCCCGGATCGTACGTCGTGAGCCGCAAAAAGGACAACAACTTAATCCATCACATTTATATAATCGAATCCCATGGCACCTTGGGCAAGAAAACTTCACTTCACGTAGAGCCTAAGCCCGCAAACCGAGGGCGTGGGGCTTGGGACCTAGTCTCCGTCGCTCCGGTGCCCATAACATTTGATCTGTAAAGAGTTACGCGGCGCACATCATACAGTTGGAAATCTCTCTGAGATCTCTACGACGTGGGCACCAATCCAGATTTGCTGCGCCCATTTTTGGAGCCCAAAATCGAACATTTTCATTAGTTTTGGGATACTTTTCTTCTTTTGCGCTATTTTTTCGTCCTGGATCATATGTTGTGAACCTCGAAAAGGACGAAAACCAAATCCATCACATTTCTATTATAGAATCCAACGATACCTTCGGCAAGACAATTTCGCTTCACGTAGAGGCTGGGTCCTCAAATCGAGGCCATGGGACTTGGGACCAGGTCTCCGTCACTCAGTTGGCCATAACTTTTGATCCGTAAGGAGTTTCACGGCGCATAGCATACCGTTGGAAAGCCCTCCGAGAGCTCTACGACGGGGGCTAGAAGCCATCTCTGCTGCGCCAATTTTTGGTGCCCAAAATCGAACGTTTTCATCAGTTTTGGGATACTTTTCTTCTTTTGCTCTATTTTTCCATCCCGGATCAGACGTTGTGAGCCACGAAAAGGACGACAACCAAATCCATCACATTTCTAATATTGAATCCCACAGCACCATGGGCAAGACAACTTTGCTTCACGTAGAGGCTGGGCCCGCAAACCGAGGGCGTGGGGCTTGGGACCAGGTCTCTATCGCTCCAGTGCCTGTAACTTTTGATCCGTAAGGAGTTACGCGGTGCACAGCATACCGTTGGAAAGCTCTCCGAGAGCTTTACGACGGGGGCAGCAAGCTTGCTCTGCTGCACCTGTTTTTGGAGTCCAAAATGGAACATTTTCATAAGTTTGGGATACTTCACTTCTTTTGCTATTTTTTTCCTTCCCAAATCGTACGTCGTGAGCCTCGAAAAGGATGAGAACCTAATCCATCACATTTCTGTTATCGAATCCCACAGCACCTTGGGCAAGTCAACTTCGCTTCACGTAGATGCTGGGCCGGCAAATCTAGGGCGTGGGGCTTATGACCAGGTCTCCGTCGCTCTTTTGCCCATAACTTTTGATCCGAAAGGAGTTACATAGCGTACAACATACCGTTGGAAAGCTCGCCGAGAGCTCTACGACTGGGGCAGCAAGCCTGCTCGCCTGCGCCTATTTTCAGAACCCAAAATAGAACATTTTCATCAGTTTTGGGACATATTTCTTCTTTTGCGCTATTTTTTCATCCCGGATCGTACGTCGTCAACATCGAAAAGGACGACAACTTAATCCATCATATTTCAATTACCGAATCCCACGACAGCTTGGGCATGACAACTTCACTTCATGTAGAGGCTGGGCCCGCAAACCGATAGCGTGGGGCTTGTGGCCAGGTATCTGTAGCTCCGGTACCTGTAACTTTTGATCTGTAAGGAGTTACGCGGCGCACAGAATACCATTGGAAAGCACTCTGAGAGCTCTATGATGGTGGCAGCAAGCCTGCTCGGCTGCGCCTATTTTTGGATCCCAAAATTGAACGTTTTCATCTGCTTTAGGACCTCTTTTCTTCTTTTGTGTTATTTTTCCATCCCGGATCGTACGTCTTGAGCCGTGAAAAGGACGACAACCTAATCCATCACATTTTTATTATCGAATCCCATGGCACCTTGGGCTAGACAACTTCGCTTCATGTGGAGGTTGGGCCCGCAAACAGAGGGCGTCGGGCTTAGGACCATGTCCCCGTCGCTCCGGTGCCCATAACTTTTGATCCGTAAAGAGTTACGCGGCGCACAGTATACCATTGGAAAGTTATCCGAGAGCTCTAGGATGGCGGCAGCAAGCTTGCTCGATTGCGCCTATTTTTGGATCCCAAAATTGAACGTTTGCATCAGCTTCGGGACCTCTTTTCTTCTTTTGTGTTGTTTTTCCATCCTGGATCGTACGTCTTGAGCCGCGAAAAGGACGACAACCTAATCCATCACATTTATATTATCGAATCCCATGGCACCTTGGGCTAGACAACTTCGCTTCATGTAGAGGCTGGGCCTGCAAACCGACGGCATGGGGCTTGGGACCAGGTCTCCGTCGCTCTGGTGTCCAGAACATTTGATCCGTAAGGAGTTACTTGGCGCACAGCATACCGTTGGAGAGCTCTCTGGGAGATCTACGACGGGGGCAGCAAGCCTGCTCAGCTGCGCCTATTTTTGAAGCCCAAAATCGAGGGTTTTCATCAGTTTCGTGATACTTTTCTTCTTTTGCACTGTTTTTTTGTCCCAGATCGTACGTCGTGAGCCGTGAAAAGGACGACAGCCTAATCCATCACATTTCTATTGTTGAATCCCAAGGTACCTTGGGCAATACAACTTCACTTCACGTAGAGGCTGGGCCCGCAAACCGAGGGCGTGAGGCTTGGGATCAGGTCTCCGTCGCTCCAGTGCCTATAACTTTTGACCCGTAGGGAGTTACACGGGTCACAGCATACCGTTGGAAAGCTCGCCGAGAGCTCTACGACGGGGGCAGCCAGTCTGCTCGGCTGCGCCCGTTTTCGAAGCACAAAATCGAACGTTTTCAATAGTTTTGGGACACTTTTCTTCTTTTGCGTTGTTTTTTCGTCCCGGATCGTACGTCGTCAGCCGCGAAAAGGACAACAAACAAATCCATCACATTTCTAATCCCAAATCCCAAGACACCTTGGGCATGACAACTTCACTACACGTAGAGACTGGGCCCGCAAACCAAGGGCATGGGGCTTGTGACCAGGTATCTGTCGCTCCGGTGCCCATAACTTTTGATCTGTGAGGAGTTACGTGGCACACAGAATGTCGTTGGAAAGCTCTTCAAGAGCTGTACGACGAGGGAAGAAATCCTACTCGGCTGCGCCTATTTTTTGAGCCCATAATCGAACGTTTTCATCAGTTTTGAGACACTTTTCTACTTTTGTGCTATTTTTCCGTCCCGAATCGTACGTCGTGAGCCTCGAAAAGGACGACAACCTAATCCATCACATTTCTATTATCGAATCCAATGGCTCCTTAGGCACCACAACTTCGCTTCACGTAGAGGCTGGGCTCGCAAACTAAGGGCGTCGGGCTTGGGACTATGTCTCCGTCATTCTGGTGCCCATAACTTTTGATCTGTAAGGAGTTACGCGGCGCACAGCATACCGTTGGAAAGCTCTCCGAGAGCTATATGATGGGGGCAGCAAGCCCACTCTGCTGTGCCTGTTTTCATAGCCAAAAATCGAACGTTTTCATCAATTTTGAGACATTTTTCTTCTTTTGCGCTGTTTTTCCTTCCCGAATCGTACGTCGTGAGCATAGAAAAGGATGAAAACCTAATGCATCACATTTCTATTACCAAATCCAACGGTACCTAGGGCAAGACTACTTCACTTCACGTAGAGTCTGGGCCCGCAAACCGAGGGCGTGGGGCTTGGGACCAGGTCTCCGTCGCTTCTTTGTCCATAACCTTTGATCCGTGAGGAGTTACGAGGCGCACAGCATATCGTTGGAAAGCTCTCTGAGACCTCTACAATGGGGACAGCAAGCCTGCTCGGCTGCACCTATATTTGGAGCCCAAAATTGAACAGTTTCATCAGTTTCGGGATACTTTTCTTGTTTTGCGCTATTTTTCCTTCCCGTATCGTACGTCGTGAGCCGCGAAAAGGACGACAACCTAATCCATCACATTTCTATTATCGAATCCCATGGTACCTTGGGCAAGACAACTTCGCTTCACGTAGAGGCTGGGACCACAAACCAAGGGCGTGGGGCTTGGGACCAGGTCTCCGTCCCTCATTTGCCCATAACTTTTGATCTGTAAGGATTTACGTGGCACACAGCATACCGTTGGAAAGCTCTCCGAGAGCGCTACGATGGTGTAAACAAGCTTGCTCGGCTGCGCATGTTTTCGGAGCCCAATGTCGAACATTTTCATTAGTTTCGTGACACTTTTCTTCTTTTGCGTTATTTTTCTGTCCCGGATCGTACGTCGTGAGCCACGAAAAGGACATCAACTTAATCCATCACATTTCTATAATCGAATCCCACGGCACCTTGGGCAAGAAAACTTTGCTCCACGTAGAGGTTGAGCTCGCAAACCGAGGGCGTGGGGCTTGGGACCTAGTCTCCGTCGCTCCGGTGCCCATAACATTTGATCTGTAAAGAATTACGCGGCGCACAACATACCGTTGAAAGCTCTCTGAGATCTCTACGACGGGGGCACCAATCCAAATTTGCGGCACCCATTTTTGGAGCTGAAAATCAAACATTTTCATCAATTTCGGGATACTTTTCTTCTTTTGTGCTATTTTTTCGTCCTGGATCGTATGTTGTGAGCTGCGAAAAGGACGACAACCAAATCCATCACATTTCTATTATCGAATCCCACGATACCTTGGGCAAGACAATTTCGCTTCACGTAGAGGCTTGGCCTGCAAATCGAGGGCGTGGGGTTTAGGACCAGGTCTCCGTCACTCCGGTGCGCATAACTTTTGATCCATAAGGAGTTACGCGGCGCACAGCATACCGTTGGAAAGCACTTTGAGAGCTCTACAACGAAAGCAGCAAGTTTGCTCGGTTGCTCCTATTTTCGGATCCCAAAATCAAACGTTTTCATCAGTTTTGAGACACTTTTCTTCTTTTGTGTTGTTTTTTCGTCCCAGATCGTAAGTCGTGAGCCGCGAAAAGGACGACAACCTAATCCATCACATTTTTATTATCGAATCCCACGGCACCTTCGGCAAGACAACTTCGCTTCACATAGAGGCTGGGCTCTCAAACCGAGGGCGTCAGGCTTAGGACCATGTCTCCGTCGCTCCGGTGCCCATAACTTTTGATCCGTATGGAGTTACGCAACGCACAGCATACTGTTGGAAAGCTCTCCGAGAGCTCTACGACTGGGGTAGCAAGTCTACTCATCTGTGCCTATTTTCACAGCCCAAAATAGAACATTTTCATTAGTTTTGGGACACTTTTCTTCTTTTGCGCTATTTTTCCCTTCCTGATCGTACGTCGTGAGCCTAGAAAAGGACGACAACTTAATCCATCACATTTCTATTATCGAATCCCACGGCACATTGGGCAAGACAACTTCGCTTCACGTAGAGGCTGGTCCGGCAAACCAAGGGCGTCGAACTTGGGACCATGTCTCCGTCGCTCCGGTGCCCATAACTTTTGATCCGTAAGGAGTTACACGGGTCACAGCATACCGTTGGAAAGCTCGCTGGGAGCTCTACGACGGAGGCAGCCAGTCTGCTAGGCTGCGCGTGTTTTTGGAGTACAAAATCGAACGGTTTCAATAGTTTCGGGACACTTTTCTTCTTTTGCGTTGTTTTTTCGTCCCGGATCGTACGTCTTTAACCGCGAAAAGGATGACAACCTAATCAATCACATTTCTATTACCGAATCCCATGACACCTTGTGCATGACAACTTCACTTCTCGTAGAGGCTGGGCACACAAAACGAGGGCGTGGGGCTTGTGACCAGGTATCTATCGCTTCAGTGCCCATAACTTTTGATCCGTAAGGAGTTACGCGGCGCACAGAATACCGTTGGAAAGATCTCCGAGAGCTCTACTACGGGGGCAACAATCCTTCTCTGCTGCGCCTGTTTTCGGAGCCAAAAATAGAACGTTTTCTTCAGTTTTGGGTTATTTTTCTATTTTTGTGCTGTTTTTCCGTCCTGGATCGTACGTCGTAAGCCGCGAAAATGACGACAACCTAATCCATCACATTTCTATTATCGAATCCCACGGCACCTTGGGCAAGACAACTTCGCTTCACATAGAGGCTGGGCTCGCAAACCGAGGGCGTGGGAAGTGGGACCAGGTCTTCGTCGCTCTGGTGCCCATAACATTTGATGCGTAAGGAGTTACGTGGCGCACAACATACCGTTGGAAAGCTCGCCGAGAGCTCTACGACGGGGGTAGCAATTTTTGAAGCCCAAAATCAAACGTTTTCATCAGTTTTGGTATACTTTTCTACTTTTGCGCTATTTTTCCGTCGCGGATCGTACGTTGTGAGCCGCGAAAAGGACGACAACCAAATCCATCACATTTCTATTATCGAATCCTACGGCACCTTGGGCAAGAGAACTTCGCTTCACATAGAGGCTAAGCCCGCAAACGGTGGGCGTGAGGCTTAAGACCAGGTCTCCGTCACTCCGGTGCCCATAACTTTTGATCCGTAAATTGTTACGCGACGCACATCATACAGTTGGAAAGCTCTCCGAGAGCTCTACGAAGGGGGCCTCAAGCCTGCTCAACTGTGCCTGTTTTTGAAGTCCAAAATCGAACATTTTCATCAATTTTGGGATACTTTTCTTCTTTTGCACTGTTTTTTCATCCCGGATCGTACATTGTGACCTACGAAAAGGACGACAACCAAATCCATCACATTTCTATTATCGAATCCCACGTCACCTTGGGCAAGTCAACTATGCTTCACGTAGAGGCTGGGCCCGCAAACCGAGGGCGTGGGGCTTGGGACCAGGCCTTCGTCGCTCCGGTGCCCATAACTTTTGATCCGTAAAGAGTTACGCTGCGCACAACATATCGTTGGTAAGCTCTCAAAGAGCTCTACGATTGGGGAAGCAAGTCTGCTCGGCTGCTCCTATTTTCGGGGCCAAAAATTGAACGTTTTCATCAGTTTTAGGATATTTTTCTTCTTTTGCATAGTTTTTCCGTCCCCGATTGTATGTTGTGAGCCGCGAAAAGGACGACAACCAAATCCATCACATTTCTATTATCGAATCCCACGGCACCTTGGGCAAGACAACTACGCTTCATGTAGAGGCTGGGCCCGCAAACCGAGGGCGTGGGGCTTGAGACTAGGTCTCTGTCGCTCCGGTGCCCATAACTTTTGATCCGTAAAGAGTTACGCGGCGCATAACATATCGTTGGAAAGTTCTCCAAGAGCTCTACGACGGGGGAAGCAAGTGTGCTCGGCTGCTCCTATTTTCAGAGCCAAAAATTGAACATTTTCATCAATTTTAGGATACTTTTCTTCTTTTGCACTGTTTTTCCGTCTCGGATCGTATGTTGTGAGCCGTGAAAAGGACGACAACCAAATCCATCACATTTCTATTATCGAATCCCACGGCACCTTGGGCAAGACTACTTCGCTTCATGTAGAGGCTGGGCCCGCAAACCGAGGGCGTGGGGCTTGGGACCAGGTCTCCGTCCCTCCGGTGCCCATAACTTTTGATCCGTAAAGAGTTACGCGTCGCACAACATATCGTTGGAAAGCTCTCCAAGAGCTCTACGACGGGGGAAGCAAGTCTGCTCGGGTGCTCCTATTTTCGGAGCCAAAAATTGAACGTTTTCATCAGTTTTAGGATACTTTTCTTCTTTTGCGCTGTTTTTCCTTCCCGGATCATACGTCGTGAGCCTAGAAAACGATGACAACATAATCCATCACATTTCTATTATCGAATCCCACGACACCTTGGGTAAGACAACTACGCTTCACGCAGAGGCTGGGCCCGGAAACCGAGGCCTTGGGGCTTAGGACCAGGTCTCCGTCGTTCCTTTTCCCATAACTTTTGATCCATAAGGAGTTACGCGGCGTACAGCATACCGTTGAAAAGCTCTCCGAGAGCTCTTCAACGGTGGCCTCAAGCATGCTCGACTGCGCCTATTTTTGAAGCCCAAAATCGAACATTTTCATCAATTTTAGGATACTTTTCTTCTTTTATACTGTTTTTTTGTCCCGGATCGTACGTTATGAGCCGCGAAAAGGACGACAACCAAATCCATCACATTTCTATTATCGAATCCCACGGCACCTTGGGAAAGACAACTACGCTTCACGTAAAGGCTACGCCCACAAACCGAGGGCGTGGGGTTTTTGACCAGGTCTCCGTCGATTCTTTGCCCACAACTTTTGATCCGTAAGGAGTTACGCGGCGCACATTATACCGTTGGAAAGCTCTCCGAGAGCTCTACGATGGGGGAAACAATCCTTCTCTGCTGCGCTTGTTTTCGGAGCCCAAAATTGAACGTTTTCTTCAGTTTCAGGACAGTTTTCTATTTTTGTGCTGTTTTTCCGTCCTAGATCGTACGCCGTAAGCCGCGAAAAGGACGACAACCTAATCCATCACATTTCTATTATCGAATCCCACGGCACCTTGGGCAAGACAACTTCGCTTCACATAGAGGCTGGGCTCCAAAACCAAGGGCGTGGGGAGTGGGACCAGGTCTTCGTCGCTCTGGTGCCCATAACATTTGATGCGTAAGGAGTTACATGGCGCACAGCATACCGTTGGAAAGCTCACCTAGAGCTCTACGACGGGGGTAGCAATCTTGCTCGGCTGTGCCTATTTTTGAAGCCCAAAATCAAACGTTTTCATCAGTTTTGGTATACTTTTCTACTTTTGCACTATTTTTCCATCCCAGATCGTACATTGTGAGCCGCGAAAAGGATGACAACCAAATCCATCACATTTCTATTATCGAATCCCACGGCACCTTGGGCAAGACAACTTCGCTTCACGTAGAGGCTAGGCCCGCAAACCGTGGGCGTGGGGCTTAGGACCAGGTCTCCGTCGCTCCGGTGCCCATAACTTTTGATCCGTAAAGTGTTACACGGCGCACATCACACAGTTGGAAAGCTCTCCGAGAGCTCTACAATGGGGGCCTCAAGCCTACTCAACTGCGCCTATTTTTGAAGTCCAAAATCGAACATTTTCATCAATTTTGGGATACTTTTCTTTTTTTGCACTATTTTTTCATCCCGGATCGTACGTTGTGAGCTACGAAAAGGACGACAACCAAATCCATCACATTTCTATTATCGAATCCCACGGCACCTTGGGCAAGTCAACTACGCTTCATGTAGAGGCTGGGCCCGCAAACCGAGGGCGTGGGGCTTGGGACCAGGTCTCTGTCACTCCGGTGCCAATAACTTTTGATCCGTAAAGAGTTACGCTGTGCACAACATATCGTTGGAAAGCTCTCCAAGAGCTCTACGACTGGGGAAGCAAGTCTGCTCGGCTGCTCCTATTTTTGGGGCCAAAAATTGAACGTTTTCATCAGTTTTAGGATACTTTTCTTCTTTTGCACTGTTTTTCCATCCCGGATCGTATGTTGTGAGCCGCAAAAAGGACGACAACCAAATCCATCACATTTCTATTATCGAATCCCACGGCACCTTGGGCAAGACAACTATGCTTCATGTAGAGGCTGGGCCCGCAAACCGAGGGCGTAGGGCTTGAGACCAGGTCTTTATCGCTCCGGTGCCCATAACTTTTGATCCGTAAAGAGTTACGCGGCGCACAACATATCATTGGAAAGCTCTTCAAGAGCTCTACGACGGGGAAAGCAAGTCTGCTCGACTGCTCCTATTTTCGGAGCCAAAAATTGAATGTTTTCATCAATTTTAGGATACTTTTCTTCTTTTACACTATTTTTTCGTCCCGGATCGTATTTTGTGAGCCGCGAAAAGGACGACAACCAAATCCATCACATTTCTATTATCGAATCCCACGGCACCTTAGGCAAGACAACTACGCTTCATGTAGAGGCTGGGCCCACAAACAGAGGGCATGGGTCTTAGGACCAGGTCTCCGTCGCTCCGGTGCCCATAACTTTTGATCCGTAAAGAGTTACGCGGCGCACAACATATCGTTGGAAAGCTCTCCAAGAGCTCTACGACGAGAGAAGCAAGTCTGCTTGGCTGCTTCTATTTTCAGAGGCAAAAATTGAACGTTTTCATCAGTTTTAGGATACTTTTCTTCTTTCGCGCTATTTTTTCTTCCCAAATCATACGTCGTGAGCCTAGAAAACGATGACAACATAATCTATCACATTTCTATTATCGAATCCACAGCACCTTGGGCAAGACAACTACGCTTCACGTAGAGGCTGGGCCAGCAAACCGAGGCCTTGGGGCTTGGGACCAGGTCTCCGTCGTTCCTTTTCCCATAACTTTTGATCCATAAGGAGTTACGCGGCTCATAGCATACCGTTGGAAAGCTCTCCGAGAGCTCTACGATGGTGGCCTCAAGCATGCTCGACTGCGCCTATTTTTGAAGCCCAAAATCGAACATTTTCATCAATTTTGGGATACTTTTATTCTTTTACACTGTTTTTTCGTCCTGGATCGTACGTTGTGAGCCGCGAAAAGGACGACAACCAAATCCATGACATTTCTATTATCGAATCCCACGGCATCTTAGGAAAGACAACTACGCTTCACGTAAAGGCTATGCCCACAAACCAAGGGCGTGGGGTTTATGACCAGGTCTCCGTCGATCCTTTGCCCACAACTTTTGATCTATAAGGAGTTACGCGACACACAGCATACCGATGGAAAGCTCTCCGAGAGCTCTACAACGGGGGCAACAAGCCTGCTCGGCTGAGCCTATTTTCAAAGCGCAATATCAAACGTTTTCATTAGTTTTGGGACACTTTTCTTCTTTTGGGCTGTTTTTTCGTCCCGGATCGTACGTCATCAGTCAATAAAAGGATGACAACCTAGTCAATCTCATTTCTATTACCGAATCCCACGACACCTTGGGCATGACTAGTTCACTTCACGTAGAGGCTGGGCCCGCAAACCGAGGGCGTGAGGCTTGTGACCAGGTATCTGTCGCTCCGGTGCCCATAACTTTTGATCCGTAAGGAGTTATGCGGCGCACAGAATACCGTTGGAAAGTTCTCCGAGAGCTCTACGACGGGGGCAGCAATCTTGCTCAGTTGCGCCTCTTTTTGGAGCCCAAAATCAAACATTTTCATCATTTACGAGACACTTTTATACGTTTACGCTATTTTTTCGTCCCGGATCGTACGTTGTGAGCCGCGAAAAGGACGACAATCTAATCCATCACATTTATGTTATCGAATCCCATGGCACCTTGGGAAAGAAAACTTTGCTTCACGTAGAAGCTTGGCTCGCAAACTGAGGTTGTGGGGCTCTAGACCAGGTCTCCGTCGCTCTGGTGCCCATAACTTTTGATCCGTATGGAGTTACGCGGCGCACAGCATACCGTTGGAAAGCTCTCCGAGAGCTCTATGATGGGGGCAGCAAGCCTACTCGGCTGCGCCTGTTTTTGAAGCCCAAAATTGAACGTTTTCATAAGTTTCGGGATACTTTCCTCTTTTGCGCTGTTTTTTCGTCTTGGATCGTACATCGGGAGCCGCGAAAAGGACGACAACCTAGTCCATCACATTTCTATTATCGAATCCCACGGCACCTTGGGCAAGACAACTTAGCTTCACGTAGAGGCAGGGTCCACAAACCCAGGGCGTGGGGCTTGGGACCAGGTTTCCATCGCTCCTTTGCCCATAACTTTTGATCCGTAAGAAGTTATGTGGCGCACAACATATCGTTGGAAATCTCTCCGAGATATCTATGACGGGGGCAGCAAGCCTGGTAGGCTGTGCCTATTCTCGAAGCCCAAAATCAAACGTTTTCATCAATTTCGGAGTACTTTTCTTCTTTTGCGCTGTTTTTTCGTCCCGTATCGTACGTCGTCAGCCGCGAAAAGGACGACAACTTAATCCATCACATTTCTATTATCGGATCCCACGACACCTTAGGCAAGACAACTTTGCTTCACGTAGAGGCTGGGCCCGCAAACCGAGGGCGTCGGGCTTGGGACCATGTCTCTGTCGCTCCGGTGCCCATAACTTTTGATCTGTATGGAGTTACGTGGTGCATAGCATACCGTTGGAAAGCTTTTCGAGAGCTCTAGTGTAAGGCCCAACCCCGAATAACGTGTGTTACCTCAATTTGTGTGCCTTAGACCCAGAATTATATGACGGACCTTGGATTACGTGCCCTTTCTTGGTTTTCGTGCATGCCTTGTCAAACGTGCCATGACCTTATTTTACGTGCGAGACCTCAATTTGCGTGTGTCTCTTCGTTTCGTGTGCATTAACCTTGAACTATATGCTTTAACCTAGATATAGAGTCGTGCCTTGATTTGCGTGTATTGCATTGAATTACATGCCTTGCATTGGTTTACGTGCATTCACCTAGGATTGCATGCATTAGTCTTGAAGTACGTGCCTTAGTCTTGAAGTTCGTGTCTTACCTCGTAGTTCGTGTCTACCTCGTAATTCATGCCCTAGACCTAGGAAAACGTGCCTACACGCTAATCAATAAAGAATCTTACACAAATCACTAGACTATAAAATAATCCTACACAATCCACTAACCAATATTCTAATCCTAATTCAAATTCTCTACAAAATCCACTAACTACTAAAATATTCTATTCTTCCTAACACACCCAACTAACCAATAAACTATTATAAACCTACACTTATTATAATCCAAAATAGACTAACATGAATCTGAATTTTCAGATTCTTCATTGCATTACACGACCAAACACTCAAAAATTGAAGATATTCCAAGATAATGCATGCATTAAAATATTCATTACATTATTCTATGCTTTCCACTTTCTCTAAACACAAGACTTACCCTTTTATCTTATCAAAGCATGCCTCACAATTCAAAATGCTCAAAAGATGACACAATTTTCAGATTTAGAGGCCCTAAGACCGACACACATACACACACACACACAAATCTCATCACACTTCATTTTTCTCTCAAAATCCTCTCAAGCTCTCATTCTCTCTCCTCCTCTCTCATTTTCGACCATGGCTTCTCTTGAGCTTCCAAGACCTCAAGCATTCTCTCAAGATCTCTCCCAAGCTCGGCCATAGCATCCCAAGCAAACAAGAAGCAAGAAAGAAGCTCCATTGGTGCATCTTCAAGAACATTGTGCATCTTCTATTAACTTGCTAAGGTGAGGGTTAAACTCTTTTAAAAGCTTTAAAAAACCACATGCAAGCCTTCATATGTCTATATTTACCTCTGTACTTGTGATATATGTGTGTTCATGAGCTTTTGTAAACATGCATGGCAAGATATTTGGCTAGAATGTGATGATAGATGAAATCGCGTATGGGATAGCCTTCTATCTTGTAGGTGCGAGGTGATTTTGACCCGGTAAATGAGGTTGAAAATGCGTGAAAATTGGTAGGTGACTAGTTTTGCTAGTTCTGAGAATTTTTTTTCAGAAATAGGCCAAAGCTAATTTCGACTCTAAGGTCCTCAAAATGGCAAATTATCAAAATGTGTCCAAATCTAGAAAATCTGGGAAAATGAAGCAGGTTTTGGCAGATTCACTGTTCTTGTAGAACGAACCAGTTTTGATTTAGTAAATGACATCCAAAATGCATGAAATTTGGTTTGCTGCTATATTTTTCAATTCTGGACATTTTTGGCAGAAATAAACTAAGGCTAAGTCTGACCCTAAGGCCCTCAAAAACGACAAGTATTGAAATGTGTGCAAATCTGGACAGTTTTGTGTAGTTTCACGGTTTTGGCTATAACTCTTGAACCCGAACTCCAAATGATGCGAGGTTTGTTTCTGAATTTAGTTCACTCCTTAAGATTTAATTTGAAATCTTGTTCACTGGAATTGGAGATTGTTTGCTTGTCTCAATGATTGTGAGAAAACAGTCCATTGCAGTGAGGGTTTCACCTATTGATATGCTTAGAAAAATTATTGTAACTTCTCTTGTTGTATTAAATGCTTGGGATTGTGACACTTGAATGTTGTGTGAACTGTTTTGGATGTTTGAGGATGTTTTAATTGATCAATTCATGGCTTGGGTTTAATTACTTGTCAACTTGTGGCTTAATCGCACGTGTAAGCATGAAACGAAACCCTATCGACTATGAAAACTTGCTAAGCGATGATCCTATGGTTATTTTGTTTAATTGTGTGATTAGTGGGCTGTCTAATAAATGTTAAGTATGCTTGAAATGGTTTAAGAATTGCTTATGGTGCTTACCAAACAAATCGACCCCGAGCACGGCCTAACAAACCCTAATGGCCCCGTAGGTTCCCGAGTCATAAACCATTCTTGTATGAATTATAAATGATGTTGAAGGAGGTTAATAGACGGCCCGGAATTGTTTTTATAACCCTAAACATGATTCCCGATGATTGCATGTTGATACGTGAACTATTCTTGCACCCGGTCTTGTATAAGTGTCGTTGCATGCTCGTATGATCTCAACACTTAATATGTGAACTAAAATGGGCTATATGACCTGTTTTATATGGTGTCACTTGGCTGTCCGTTAAATGTTCACATGCTCCTAAGTGTTTTACAAAGTGAATATACATGTCAAAGCATGCCTTGTATGTTTACTTATCGATATGTGATCTTATACTTGCTCGGAGGCAACCTACTTTGTTGACCTCCTAATGTGAATTGTTAAAAGACATGCTATGACTTATTTGATCATGGTTACTTGGCTGCCCGTGAAGGTTTAGTTGCTTTCGAATTGATATATGAAACGATTACATGTTCTTACAATGCCTTATATGCCAATATGTCAAAAAGTGATCTTATACTTGCTCGGAGGCAACCTACTTTGTTGACTTCCAAATGTGAAATGTTAAATGGCATAAATGTGCATTGCATACAAGGTTGCAACCTTTCATTCTGGCGTGGTAGCGTTCACGCACACCGGGCGGCATCGGGCTTTCCGGTGCAATCGTGACTACCATTGTCCAATTCTCTCTCTCGCTTGGGGGCTAGACTTCTTCGGAGAGTTGGGTCGTAGGATTTCGGGGTACATCTGAAGTACACCCATTTGGCGTGATAAGGGGATGATTTGAAGTCGACCGCAACAACTGATACTGGAAATAAACTGAGAGCAAAAGCTCACCATATCCTTTTCACTATGTGTATAAGTACTCTCGCTTGGTTCCTAGAGGACCTCGAGGAGGAAAGACGGGTAATTGTGTTTCTTTACTTTTATATTACGTTATATACTTACTTGTGTTATATGTCATGCTTTCAAAAAGGGTTTTTTCATAAGTTAACTGGAAAAAGAGTTTCAAAACGTATTTCTCATTCCCCTTCACTGAGTTCATAAGGACTCACCCTCTTTTATCATCTCAGGTGAAGAAGACCAGGAACAGGTACCCGAAGGAAATGTGCTAGTTGATGAACCTTTGGAACAACTATGTGCATTGCGTGCTTTTCGTGAACATGGATGCTATTAGGGATGTTGTGTTTATTTGCGGACTCTTCATTTCGTTGATGTAATTGACCCCGTTGTAATTTGGGTCTAATTTTGGATTGTACTATCTATAACCGGACAAACTCTTTATTTAGTTGTTTTCTTTCGTTTTCTTAATTAGTAGTTATCGTAGGCATTTAAACCACTAGATGAACAATCAACTAAGTTAATTCTATCTAATTTCACTTAGGTGCTCATTTGTAAACTAAAAGATAATAGGTACTTGCATGATAGAAAATTGACAACTAAACGGGACGTAGTTATCATGTTAGGCTTATTAACCAAACGAGACTTTCAAGGTAGACTAGTAGGCATATCAGTTGATGACAAAATAGGAGTCCTTAATGGAATTGGATTAATGATTGGAATAATTGAGAAGTTTAGAAATTAGGTCAAACTAAAAGGTCTTAAATACAGTCGTTATGCCGCCGGTTTTCCAGAAAAAAAACTTTTGGAGTTCTAGGCCAACGTTAAGCATTAATCATAGTGAAACAGTTAAGGACGTAAAATAACGATAATGATTAGCTCACCCCCTAGTCTAGCCTCTATAGGTCGGGTTGGGGCGTGACATCTAGGACGTGGGAAACAAGCCTGCTAGGCTGTGCCTATTTTCGGAGCCCAAAATCGAACGTTTTCATCAATTTCGGGATACTTTTCTTCTTTTGCGCTGTTTTTTCGTCCCAGATCGTACGTCGTCAGCCGCGAAAAGGATGATAACTTAATCCATCACATTTCTATTATCGAATCCCATGACACCTTGGGCAAGACAACTTTGCTTCACGTAGAGGTTGGGCCCGCAAACCAAGGGCGTCGGGCTTGGGACTATGTCTCTGTCGCTCTGGTGCCCATAACTTTTGATCCGTAAGGAGTTACGTGGCGCACAACATACTGTTGGGAAGCTCTCCGAGAGCTCTACGACGAGGGCAGCAAGCCTGCTCAGTGCACCTATTTTCGGAACCCAAAATCGAATGTTTTCATCAGTTTCGGGACACTTTTCTTCTTTTGTGCTGTTTTTCCATCCCGGGTCGTACGTCATCAGCCAAGAAAAGGACGACAACCTAGTCAATCACATTTCTATTACCGAATCCCACGACACCTTAGGCATGACAACTTCACTTCACATACAGGCTGGGCACTCAAACCGAGGGCGTGGGGCTTGTGACCAAGTATCTGTCGCTTCGATGCCCATAACTTTTGATCTGTAAGGAGTTACGTGGCGCACAGAATACCGTTGGAAAGCTCTCCGAGAGCTCTACGACAGGGGCAGCAATCCTGCTTTGCTGCACCTCTTTTCGGAGCCCAAAATCGAACATTTTCATCAGTTTCGGGACACTTTTCTACTTTTGCACTGTTTTTCCGTCCCGGATCGTACGTCGTCAACCAAGAAAAGGACGACAACCTAATCAATCACATTTCTATTACCGAATCCCATGACACCTTGGGCATGAAAACTTCACTTCACGTAGAGGCTGGGCACGCAAACCGAGGGCGTGGGGCTTGTGACTAGGTATCTGTCGCTCCGATGCCCATAACTTTTGATCCGTAAGGACTTACGCAGCGCACAACATACCGTTGGAAAGCTCTCCGAGAGCTTTACGACGGGGGTAGAAACCCTGCTCGGCTGCACCTATTTTCGGAGCCCAAAATTAAACATTTTCATGAGTTTCGGGACATTTGTCTTCTTTACGCTGTTTTTCCGTCCCGGATCATACATCGTGAGCCGCGAAAAGGACGACAACCTAATCCATCAAATTTCTATTATCAAATCCCACGGCACCTTGGGCAAAACAACTTCGCTTCACGTAGAGACTGGGCCGGCAAACCGAGGGCGTGGGGCTTAGGACCAGGTCTCCGTCGCTCATTTGCCCATAACTTTTGATCCGTAAGGAGTTATGCGGCGCATAGCATACCGTTGGAAAGCTCTCCGAGAGCTTAACGATGGGGGCAGCAAGCTTGTTCGGCTAGACCTATTTTTGGATCCCAAAATCAAAAAATTTCATCAGTTTCAGGATACTTTTCATCTTTTGCGTTGTTTTTCCTTCCCGGATCATACGTCGTGAGCCGTGAAAAGGACGACAACCTAATCCATCACATTTTTATTATCGAATCCCACGACACCTTGGGCAAGACAACTTTGGTTCCCGTAGAGACTAGGCCGGCAAACTGAGGGCGTGTGGCTTGGGACTAGGTCTCCATCGCTCCGTTGCCCATAACTTTTGATCCGTAAGGAGTTACGTGGCGCACAACATACCGTTGGAGAGCTCTCTGAGAGCTCTACGACGGGGGCAGCAAGCCTGCTAGGCTGCACCTGTTTTTGAAGCCCAAAATTGAACGTTTTCATTAGTTTCAGGATACTTTTATTCTTTTGCACTGTTTTTTCTTCCCGGATCGTACGTCGTGAACCTAGAAAAGGACGACAACCTAATCCATCACATTTCTCTTATCGAATCCCATGGCACCTTGGGCAAGACAACTTCACTTCACGTAGAGGTTGGGCCAGCAAACCGACGGTGTGGGGCTTGGGACCAAGTCTCCGTCACTCCGGTGCCCATAACTTTTGATCCGTAAGGAGTTACGCGGTGCACAACATACCGTTGGAAAGCTCTCCGAGAGCTGTACGACGGGGGTAGCAAGAATGCTCTGCTGCGCCTATTTTTGAAGGCCAAAATCGAACGTTTTCATCAATTTCGGGATATTTTTAATCTTTTATGCTGTTTTTCCTTCCCGGATCATACGTCATGAGCCTAGAAAAGGACGACAACCTAATCCATTATATTTCTATTATCGAATCCCACGGCACCTTGGGCAAGACAACCTCGCTTCACGTAGAGTCCGGGCCGGCAAACCGAGGGCGTGGGGCTTTGGACCAGGTCTCTATCGCTCCGGTGCCCATAACTTTTGATCCGTAAGGAGTTATATGGCGCACATCATACCGTTGGAAAGCTCTCCGAGAGCTCTACGACGGGAAAAACTAGCCTGCTCAGCTGCGCCTATTTTTGACTCCCAAAATTGAATGTTTTCATCAGTTTCGGGATACTTTTCTTCTTTTGCTCTGTTTTTTCGTCCTGGATAGTACGTCGTGAGTCGTGAAAAGGACGACAATCTAATCCATCATGTTTCTATTATCGAATCCCACGGAACCTTGGGCAAGACAACTTCGCTTCACGTAGAAGCTGGGCCGGCAAACCGAGGGCGTGGGGCTTGGGACCAGGTCTCCGTCGCTCCTTTGCCCATAACTTTTGATCTGTAAGGAGTTACGCGGTGCATAGCATACCGTTGGAAAGCTTTTCGAGAGCTCTACGACAGGGGCAGGAAGCCTGCTTGGCTGCGCCTATTTTCGGATCCCAAAATCGAACGTTTTCATCAGTTTCAGGACACTTTTCATCTTTTGCATTGTTTTTCCTTCCCGGATCGTACGTCGTTTGCCTCGAAAAGGACAACAACCTAATCTATCACATTTTTATTATCGAATCCCACGACACCTTGGGCAAGACAACTTTGGTTCACGTAGAGGCTAGGCCGGCAAACCGAGTGCGTGGGGCTTGGGGCCAGGTCTCCGTCGCTCCGGTGCCCATAACTTTTGATCCGTAAGGAGTTACATTGTGAGGCCCGACCCCAAATAATGTGTGTTACCTTGATTTGCATGCCATAGACCAAGAATAATATGACTGACCTTGGATTATGTGCCCTGTCTTGGTTTTCGTGCATGCCTCGTCATTCATGCCTTGACCTAGAATTATGTGCCCTAATCCTCGACTTACGTGCCCCAACTTTGAATTGCGTGCGTTACCTCATTTCGTGTGCCCTAACCTAGATTTGTGTGGCTTGACCTAGGTTTAAGAATTGTATTCGTTTTGTGTGCCCTGACCTTGAATTGCGTGTCCTAACCTAGGTTTAAGAGTCGTACCTCGATTTATGTGCATTGCATTGAATTACGTGCCTGGTATTGGTTTATGTACATTTACCTAGGATTGCGTGCATTTGCATTGGAATTCGTGCATTTATCTTGAAGTACGTGCATTAGTCTTGAAGTTCATGTCTACCTCGTAATTCGTGTCCTAGACCTAGGAATCCATGCCACCACGTTAATCAAGAAAGAATCCTACACAAAGCACTAGACACTAAAATAATCCTACACAATCCACTAACCAATATTATATTCCTAATTTAAATTCTCTACAAACTCCACTAATAATAAAATAATACTAATCTATTGCTACATTTCCCACTATCTATTATTCTATTCATAATTCAACTCATCAACAAACATTCTTATATTTTTTTCTACCTAGATTCCCTAAATTCCAAACATTCCTATGACAATTCTATGACACAAATGCATAAAAATTAACCCAAAACCCCACCCAATGCACCCAAAATCTTGACACATGCATATGCCCATGCTAGGATGATTCAAATTGTGCTTCTTGGAGACACAAATCTGATTTTTGCATGCCCAAGGCCAACATTTGCATCAACAATAGCAAAAGCTTCTATTTTCTCTCATTTCTCTCACTCTCCTCACATTTCTCTCTCTCCCTCTCATTCTTCTCTCTCAATCTCGGTTTTGGCTGAGTTCATACACCCCATAACTCATCTTCATCATTCCATGGTTCATCAAGGCGAGCTAGAAGCTAAGAAACTTGATTAAACAAGCTAGGATGCAAGAAACACACATGCAAGCTCTTTGAACTTCCATTTCGGTTTAGGTGAGTTTCCTAGCTTCCATTTCTTTTCTTCTTGTTCTAACCTCATGCACCTAAGCTAGGAAAATTGAGAAAAAAATGGGTGGAGTCTTGGCTAAGCAAGGAAAAGAACAAATCTTGTGCTTCATCAAAGTCTTGTGCATCTTCTTGTTGTTTTGCTAAGGTGAGGGCTAAAACTTCTTGAAAATCCTTCAAAAATCCACATGCATGTTCTTAAATGTATGTCTTTGCTTCTGTACTTGAGTTATATGTGTGTTCATAAGCTTTTACAACCATGCATGGCAAGATTTCGGCTTGAGGATGATGATAGATGAAATCGGGTTTGGTGACAGCTCTCTGTCTTGTTGTTGCGAGGTGAGTTTGGCTAGGCAAATGATGTTACAAATGCATGAAAATTGGTAGGTAACTATTTTTTCCAGTTTTGAACATTTTTCTCACAAATAGGACAAAGCTAATTTTGACTCTAAGATCCTCAAAATGGCAAATCATTAAAATGTGTCCAAATCTGGAAATCTGGAAAAATGAAGCAGGTTTTGGCAGATGCACTGACCTTGTAGAACGAACCATTTTGGACTTAGTAAATGATGTCAAAAATGCATTAAATTTGGTGTGCTGCTATTGTTTTCAGTTCTGGACATTTTAGTCAGAAATGGACTAAGGCTAAATCTGACCCTAAGGACCTCAAAAACGACAATTATTGAAATGTGTGCAAATCTGGACAATTTTGTGCAATCCCACTGTTTTGGCCATAACTATTGATCTCGAACTCCAAATGATGCAAGGTTTGTTTCTGATTTTAGTTCATTTCTTAAGATTTAATTTGAAAACTTATTCACTAGAATTAGAGATTGTTTGCTTGTCTTAATGATTGTGAGAAAACAGCCTATTGCAGTAAGGGTTTCACTTAGTGTTATGCTTAGAAAAATTGTTGTAACTTCTCTTGTTGAATTAAATGCTTGGGATTGTGGCTTTGAGATGTTGTGTGGACTGTTTTGAGTACTTGGGGATGTTGAATTAATTGATGTATGGCTTGAGATTGACTTTGAGTTGACTTGGGGCTTAATCGCACGGGTAAGCACGAAATGGAAACCCTAGTGACTAGGCGAACTTGCTAAGTATTGATCCTTTGAATATTGAGTGTAATTATATGTTTAGTAGGCTGCCCATAGTTGCCCTTATAGCCCTAAATGTGATTTTGATCATTGCATGTTGACAAATAGGCCATTCTTGCATCCGAACCCACGTAGATTGTTGTTGCATGTTGAATAACCTTATTATTTGATTACGTGGTCGTTGAAATGAGTTATATGACCTAATTTACGTGCGTTACATGGCTGCCCGTTTAATGTTCATATAACTCCACATGCTTTTCAAGTGAAATTACTTGTCTATTCGTGCCTCGCTTGTTTACTTATCAGTATGCAATCTTATGACTGTCCGGAGGCAACCTACTTAGTTGTCCTCCTATTGTGTTATATTAAATGTCATAAATGTGCATTGCATACAAGGTTGCAACCTTTCATTCTGGCATGGTAGCGTTCACGCACACCGGGTGGCATCGGGCTTGCCGGTGCAACCATGACTACCATTGTCCAATTCCCTCTCTCGCTTGGAGGCTAGACTTCCTCGGAGAGTTGGGTCGTAGGATTTCGGGGTACATCCGGAGTACACCCACTTGGCGTGTTAAGAGGGGATGATTTGAAGTCGGCCGCAACAACTGAGAGCAAAATCTCACCGTATCCTTTTTACTATGTGTATAAGTACTCTTGCTTGATTCCTAGAGGACCTCGGGGAGGAAAGACGGGTAAATGTGTTCCTTTACTTTTACATTACGTTATGTACTTACTTGTGACATATTCATGCTTGCAAAAAGGATTTTTCATAAGTTGAACCGGAAAAATGAGTTTCAAAACCTATTTCTCGTTCCCCTCGCCGAGTTCATAAGGACTCACCCTCTTTTTTGTCACAGGTGCAGCAGATTTGGAACAAGTACCCGAAGTAAATGTGCTTGTTGATGATTCCTTGGAGTGACTACGTGCTTTTGTGCTCTGCCTGAAAGTGGTTGCTATATGGATATTGTGTTTGATTGCAAAATGTTCATTTTATTGATGTAAATGACCCCGTTGTAATTTGGGTCTAATTTTGGCTTGTACTTATTGTAGCCGGACGAACTCTTTATTTGGTTGTTTACTTTCGTCATTTAATTAGTAGTTATCGTAGGCGTTTGAACTACTAGGTGAAGAAGTAAATAATGTAACTCTACTTAATCTCACCTAGTGATCATGCACAAGCTAAAGGATAATAGGTACTTGCATGATAGGAAATTGACAAATAAACAGGACATAGTTATCATTTTAGGCTTATTAACCAAACGAGACTTTCAAGATAAACTAGTAGGCAAATCGGTTGGTGACAAAATAAGAGTCCTTAATGGAATTGGATTAATGATTGGAATAATTGAGGCGTTTAGAAATTAGGTCAAACTAAGGAGCCAATTACAGCCGTTATGCTGCCAGTTTTTCAAAAAATTTTGGAGTTCTAGGCTAACGTTAAGCGTTAAACCTTAATGAACGATTAAGTACGTGAAATGATATGAACGTTTAGATCACACCTTAGTCTAACCTCTATAGGTCGGGTTGGGGCGTGACATACGTGGCGCACAACATACCGTTGGAGAGCTCTCTGAGAGCTCTACGACGAGGGAAGCAAACCTGCTAGGCTGCTCCTGTTTTTGAAGCCCAAAATTTAACGTTTTCATCAGTTTCGGGATACTTTTATTCTTTTGCGCTGTTTTTCCTTCCCGGATCGTACGTCGTGAACCAAGATAAGGATGACAACCTAATCCATCACATTTCTCTTATCGAATCCTATGGCACCTTGGGCAAGACAACTTCTGTAACACCCCGATCCCTCTCGAGACCGAGAGTTCTGTCAATCAATCTATTCACAACCCAATTCCAAACCCAGTCAAAATTTTAGGGAAAGATGGACAGAGTCTCCCCTGTTTCTAGACAAAATGTAAAACCTATAATAGCATATAAGTGGAACAGCACCGTGTCCAACCATACAAACACCTCAAGGCCATCCGAGCCTTGTTTCTCATCAAATAAACACAACAATTATCTATATACATTTCCAGTTTAAAAACTAACCTATCTCTTTTCATCTTTGACAAGAACATTCATGCTAGGCAATTAAACTATGCTAACCCATTGCATAAAATAGACTATCATATCATTCTAATTCTTTTCCTTTGGACAATACAAACATGCAATGAAGTTAAACTATACTAACTGAATACATAAACCAGCTTATCATTCCACCTCAATTACCTAGTTAAATTTAAATTACATTATTTTAATATTAAATACATATAATACATGAAAGCATACATCTTTACAACTTTGACAACTCAAGCCACATAGGCACGCAAGACAACTCTTCGACCACGAACTTTCACGAAATCACGAACTTTCCAGCTAACATGGCATTTCCTGAAATGTGGTGGTGAGGAGTGAGTATACACAACACGTATACTCAGTGAGGGCGAGACAGATATCGAGGTGGAGAGAAAGAAGATCGTGCAATGCAAATAGGTATAGCTAAGCAATATAATTGACAAGCAAGCATTCAATATAAACCATCAATACAATAATCAATTAATAAAAGCATTAACACAACCATTCAAAGCTATACCACACTCTGAAGGCTATGGTTCACTCGAGCGAGAAATGTACCGATCATGACTTCGATGACTTTAACGATGACGCACCGACTCACCCACCTTATAACTTCCGTTAGAGTACTCCGGACATACTCTGTCAATTCTACGACCCAAAACTCCCTGGATGGCAACCCAAGCGAGAAAAGGGAATAGGACACGGAGCTAGAGCAACCAACACTGGCAACCCGAGGCTACCCAGAGAGTCCCATCACTCACGCGCTTGACACTAATTCAATGCAATACGAGACATATAACGATAATCGAGCAAGGCACTGAAATACAAGTCAATAACAACATGCGATACAATAAGCAATTACAATCCATAAAGTAACAAGAACAATACTAACTAGCATTATCAACAATTGACATACAAATTCAATCATAATCAACTTCAACAAGCATAACAAGCAATATTAAGCATTCTATAGGCATTACACTATGAAAACACACAAAATCACAAAATGACCCCAACTTTCAAAACGCTACTACTTTCAAACGAGCCACGAGTTTTGGAAACTGACTTCACCAATCCTCCTAGGTCACTATAAGGCACGTCTAAAGACCCCGAAACCCTACTTTACCCTAGAATTCACGCAAAGCCCCGATTTCCCCCTTTGCTCATTTGAACTACCGCTGCCCTAACCAAACACCCAACCAACGCCATAATCACACCAAAAGTGCTTCCATGGCCTCCTGAGACAATGCCATCACGCAAAACGATAAAATGCCAAACTTAACCTAAACGACCCCAACTTTCACTAAGCCATTTTTCTCCATTTTTTCATTACACAATCCAGTTAAACCACACATTTAGGCATTCTATCATATCTAGCACCTTCTTACATCAACAGAATGCAAAACAGAGCAACTTCATCGAAACGGGGGTTTACTATTCATAATTTACTATTCAATTATCAATCTAAATTGCAAATTCGATATTCAACCGCAGAAAATGCTAAAAAGCTATAAATACATGTTCTACAATTGTTAGGGAACATTCTTTAAGCAACAAAACGGATAAAATAACAATTTACGCATAATTTCTAAAAATTAAAGTTTGGACATAATATTCTCAAATGCGCAAATAACGATGAAACCCTCACCTTAGCCACTACTAGACGCTAGAAAGACAACGTTGAATGGCCCGGAAATGATCCTAAGCAAGCTCAAGTGAAGATTTATTGATTTGTTTTGAAATTTTTTTCTTTCTTTTTCTCTTTCTTTTCCTCATGACTTCAAACCTTTTTTCTCTTTGTTTTTTCGTTTGTATTTTTTTTATTTAGGAAAATATGACAAGAAGTCAAAGGTCAAAGATGTTAATATATGTCAATATCCACCTCTTCATAATAAGTATCGTTAATTATATGGTAGCATAAATTAATGATTCTGACTTAAACGTCGATGAGGTCAAAAGAGATCGCGATGGCTACAAGAAAGAAGTTCGGGAATTTGGAATTACCTAAGATGACGTCGGGTTGATGCAATGCTAAAGTTAGTCAATTTGACCAAAGGAAACTTCCTAGAAGTTGACTTGGATGCTAGCCACCCATGTGGTCAATTGTAGCCACCCATGTGATAAATATGGGTGGCTAATACTTTGAACATGGTTCGTAAAGCCAACCAAGATTGAAATGTTTGATAGGAAAGTCTCCTATGGCAGGCTAGCTAAATTCTATAAATAGGCATGCATTAGTTCATCATTTTCATCCACAACACAACTCCAAACACAATCCTAAGTTAGTCTTTCTTTCTTGTATTCTTCTTGTAAGTCCAGAAGCCATTGAAGCTCTAATCTTGAGAGCGCACGGTGGGACAATTATCTTGTAAGTGTTATATTGAATTGTTATAACGAGTAGTGTTGTCTTTCTACTTGATTGTTGTTAAGACGTTTCTGGGAAATTGGTTATATTCTTACATGGTATCAAGAGCTTAAGGGGCTCTTAACAACAATCTTGTCTAGTAAAGCTCAACAACTATGACTACTCAAGGTGCTAGTTCTTCTTCTACCAGATCTAGTTCTGGTTTAGTACCAACAATTCGTATCCGTCCCCCTACCTTCACAGAAGGAAAGCTTGATGGCACGAACTATCTTTTGTGGAAGTTCAAAATCATTACAGTTCTGGTCTCCTACGAACTCCTTGATACAGTGTTAGGCACAGATGCAGAACCAGTTGCAGTCCGTGCTGAAGATGACACAAAAAAGGTCACACCTCCAGATCCTCAGCTTGTTAAAGAATGGAGGAGACAAAATGCTGATGCACTTTGTGCAATTGTAACAAGTGTTCAAGATTCCGTTCTTACTCTAATTCAACACACAACCAAGGCAACTAAAGCTTGGAACATACTGAGAAATCAGTATGAAACAAGGAACCAGACTTGCATTCAGAACTTGGAGAATCAGTTAGCTGCTGAGAGATTAAGTGAAGATGAAGCAGCTGAGTCATTTATCAGTAGGATGAAAAACCTACGTGATCAAATGGCTGCAGTTGGTATTGCCAAATCAACCGAGGAACTAGCTCGAAGGTGCATTAGAGTGTTGCCTCTAAAATTTGACGGCCTTGTGACAGCACTCAATACACAAGTTCGCATTCCTCCTTTGACGTTTGAAGAATTCACTGCCATGTTGATGGAGGAGGAGATGAGGCTGAGGAGCAGAGAAAATCAACTTGACTCTGCCTTTACAGCCAAGGCGAGGAGTAACCAAGAAGAAAAGAAGAAAGAAAAGAAGAAGACGTTCTCTGGATCGTGCTACTACTGCAATAAGAAAGGTCATGCTGTCAAAGATTGCAGGAAACGAATCCATGACAAGAAGAACGGAACTTTAAAGCCAAATTGGAGAAATAAAGAATCTACCAATACGGCTGAAACGGAAGTGCATCTGTTTACTGTAACAGATGTATCGGAGGAAACGTGTACTAGCGCACATGTACATCAAACAAGTGCATGGGTGTTAGATAGTGGAGCTTTCCGACACATGACCAACAAGAAGGAGTTATATGACTCCATAAAACCTCTACAAGAACCAATGAATATTGTCGTCGGGAATAATACGAGGTGTCCCGTTGAGGGCACTGGAACCATCTCGCTCGTGTCTCAAGATGGAGGAAGCAAGAAGCTATCCAACATACTCTTTGTACCCCAGATCACCAGAAATTTGCTATCTGTAGCTGCTATTACAGATAATGATCTAGAAGTGCGGTTCAAGAAGACGGAAGCTTTGATTCTTGACAAGGATCAAAATATCGTAAGTAAAGGTATTCGCAAAAATAATCTTTACGAAATCAGCTCTCTTTTTGCTGTCGTGGATGCCAAAACAAGTCAACTTTGGCATGAAAGGTTCGGGCACATTTCCTATCCTGTGTTAAAGGAAATGCAAAAGAAGAAGATGGTGGCCGACTTGCCTTCAATTGAAGAAATTGAAGGACCATGTGAAGCTTGTATACTGGGCAAGCAACATAGACAATCATTTCCCAAAGAGAGTCATAACCGATCAAAGGCTCCTCTAGAGTTGGTACATGCTGACCTCTGTGGAAAAATGACTATGACGGCGTTGGAAGGATCTTCCTACTTTATGTTGTTAGTCGACGATTATAGTAGGAAGATGTGGGTGTACTTCCTTCGGGATAAGGCTGATGCTCTTGAAAAATTTAAAGTGTGGCACAAACTTATGACAAATGAGAACACAACTCAGTTGAAGAAACTTCGTACCGATCGTGGGAGGGAATTCTGTTCTACTGAGTTCACCAACTACTGCAACAAGCTTGGGATTAAGCGCCAATTGACTGCTCCATACACACCACAATAAAATGGAGTTGTAGAACGAAGAAATTGAACAATTGTAGAAATGGCTCGATGCATGTTGAAAGGTGCTGGCCTACCTGACACATTCTGGGCTGAAGCAGTCAACACAACGGTATACATCCTCAATCGGTGCTCAACCAGGGCACTCAACGATAAGACTCCTAATGAGACTTATTATGGTACGAAACCTTCTGTGTCTCATTTAAGAAAATTTGGGTGTGAGTGTTTTGTACACATTCCAAATGAAAATCAAAAGAAATTGGATGACAAGAGCAAGAAGGGCATTTTCTTGGGATATAGTGAAGAGTCTAAAGCATACAGACTCTATGATGTAGAGGCCAAGAAAGTGATCATAAGCCGAGATGTGGTGTTTAATGAGCGACCACACTCGATGGAGGATAGCGGTCCTGCCATTTCGTCATCAACCGATGAAGTAATCCACCAAGTGCCTGAACAACGACCGTTGAACAATGAAGAAGTCTCTAATGATAAGGAGACTGAAGACCAACCTGTTGTACCCACAAGGAAGCCACAACCGAAGTGGTTCCAACAGCTCTTTGATGGAAGAAATCCAGGAATTACTGATGATAGTCCACGTCCTGATGGACTAAGACGATCAAAGAGAATAGAGGAGCAGAACAGATCAGGACAACAACTAGTAAACATGGCTTTGATGACCCAAATCATCAAGACGGTAAAAGAACCGGTAACTGTGGAGGAAGCCATGTCAGATCCAAATTGAAGAGCAGCTATGCAAGCCGAATATGATAGTATCATGAAAAATGATACTTGGGAGATCGTTGAAAAGCCACCGAACAGAAAAATTATCGGCACCAAATGGATCTGGAAAGTGAAGTACAAGGCAGATGGAAGTCTTGAAAAATAATAGGCACGCCTTGTAGCACAAGGATTTTCGCAAGTCGAAGGTTTCGATGTATATGAAACCTTTGCTCCAACAGCAAAAATGTCAACAATCAGGCTAGTTGTTGCAGCTGCCGCGCATTATGAATGGATTGTACATCAAATGGATGTCAAGTCAACTTTTCTTAATGGGCAACTTGAAGAAGAAGTCTACGTTGCACAACCCCCTGGCTTTCAAATACCAGGTGAAGAAGAAAAAGTCTGCAAATTGAAAAAGGCTTTATATGGGTTAAAGCAAGCACCACGAGCTTGGTACAAACGTATAGACTCTTTCTTCTTGCAACATGGTTTCTGTAGAAGCAAATCAGAGGCCAACTTGTATGTTCTAAGTGAACAAGGAAAGAAGGTAATTGTAGTCCTATATGTGGATGATCTTGTAATCACTGGTGACCATGAAGATAATATTCGGAAGACGCAAGAATGGTTGAGCCAAGAATTTGAAATGACAAATCTTGGTCTTCTTCATTATTGCTTGGGAATCGAGGTATGGCAAAAACCTCATACTATCTTCATCTCGCAGCAATGATATGTTCGTGAGCTTCTGACTGCATTTGGTATGTCCGAGTGCAAACCAGTTGTCACCCCGATGGAAGTGAATACAAAGTTATCAATTGACGATCCTTCAAAACAAGTTGATAACAAGCTCTACAGAAGGTTGGTGGGAAGTTTAATCTTCCTTTGTAACACACTGATATTAGTTATGCTGTGGGAGTCCTCAGTCGGTTTTCAAATAAATCGAAACAAAGTCACTGGCAAGCAGGGATGCGGATCCTCAAATATCTCAAAGGCACGTTGGAGTATGGGATATCATACAAGTCTGGAGATACTTTATCTGGGTACTGTGACTCAGACTGGGCTGGTGATATTGACTCAAGAAAATCTGTTACAGGTTACGTATTCACATTCGATGGTGGAGTCATCTCATGGGCTAGTAAGAAGCAACCCACCGTTGCACTTTCATCAACGGAGGCAGAATACAAGGCTACTTGTGTAGCATCCTGTGAAGCTGTTTGGCTACGACGCATCATGACTGATATTGGCATTCCAATAGAGGAAGCAACAATGTTGAAATGTGACAGTCAGAGTTGTATAGCCATGTCAAAGAATCCGGTATTTCATGCTAGAACAAAACACATAGAGATTCAGAATCACTATGTGAGGGAACTGATCGAGGAAGGCGAAATCTACATGGAGTACTGCCCTACAGAAGATAATTGTGCAGATATCTTCACTAAAGCGTTAGGGAGCGTCCAATTGAGCAAGCATCTTCAAACATTGGGTGTTGGCCCAATAACTTAGTCAACATGAGGTGAACATTGAGGGAGGGTGTTAATATATGTCAATATCCACCTCTTCATAATAAGTATCGTTAATTATATGGTAGCATAATTAATGATTCCGACTTAAACGTCGATGAGGTCAAAAGAGATCGCGATGGCTACAAGAAAGAAGTTCAGGAATTTGGAATTACCTAAGATGACGTCGGGTTGATGCAATGCTAAAGTTAGTCAATTTGACCAAAGGAAACTTCCTAGAAGTTGACTTGGATGCTAGCCACCCATGTGGTCAATTGTAGCCACCCATGTGATAAATATGGGTGGCTAATACTTTGAACATGGTTGGTAAAGCCAACCAAGATTGAAATGTTTGATAGGAAAGTCTCCTATGGCAGGCTAGCTAAATTCTATAAATAGGCATGCATTAGTTCATCATTTTCATCCACAACACAACTCCAAACACAATCCTAAGTTAGTCTTTCTTTCTTGTATTCTTCTTGTAAGTCCAGAAGCCATTGAAGCTCTAATCTTGAGAGCACACGGTGGGACAATTATCTTGTAAGTGTTATATTGAATTGTTATAACGAGTAGTGTTGTCTTTCTACTTGATTGTTGTTAAGACGTTTCTGGGAAATTGGTTATATTCTTACAAAAGATTCGGTCAACCCGCTAAACCAAAACAACTATGCGCGACCTTGCGAAAATGGCCATAACTTCTTCTAGAAAACTCCAATTCACGAACAGTTTGAAGTCTCAGAAACTAGACTCATAGAGCTTTCCAACCATATATAATTTGCTACCTAACTCTTCATCAATTGGTTCAGATTTAATTCCAAAGTTGACCCAAAATTTGACTAACTTAACATTGCATTTTTTTATTTCTAATCCCAAGTTTGCCCTTTATTAAACATTTCAAAAATTCCCACCTTGTCCTAGTTGGTCAATGTAGATGAAAAGTCAACTAGTTTGGTCAAAGAAGGTGAAAGGTCAATAAAATGCAATTTAAATGAACTTTAAATGCTATTGAATACATGCTAGGTTCGGGGTATCACAACTTCGCTTCACGTAGAGGTTGGGCCAGCAAACCGAGGGTGTGGGGCTTGGGACCAGGTCTCCGTCGCTCCGGTGCCCATAACTTTTGATCCGTAAGGAGTTACGCGGCGCACAACATACCGTTGGAAAGCTCTCTGAGAGCTCTACGATGGGGGCAGCAAGCCTGCTCGACTGCGCCTATTTTTGAAGCCCAAAATCGAACGTTTTCATCAATTTCGGGATATTTTTCATCTTTTATGTTGTTTTTCCTTCCCAGATCGTACGTCATGAGCCTAGAAAAGGACGACAACCTAATCCATCACATTTCTATTATCGAATCCCATGGCACCTTGGGCAAGACAACTTCGCTTCACTTAGATTCCGGGCTGGCAAACCGAGGGTGTGGGGCTTTGGACCAGGTCTCTGTCGCTTCGATGCCCATAACTTTTGCTCCGTAAGGAGTTACGTGGTGCACAACATACCGTTGGAAAGCTCTCCGAGAGCTCTACGACGGGGACAGCTTGCCTGCTCGGCTGCGCCTATTTTTGAGGCCCAAAATCGAATGTTTTCATCAGTTTCAGGATACTTTTCTTCTTTTGCTCTGTTTTTTTATCCCGGATAGTACGTCGTGAGTCGTGAGAAGGACGACAACCTAATCCATCACGTTTCTATTATCGAATCCCACGGAGACTTGGGCAAGACAACTTCACTTCACGTAGAGGTTGGGCCGGTAAACCGAGGGCGTGGGGCTTGGGACCAGGTCTCCGTCGCTCCTTTGCCCATAACTTTTGATCTGTAACGAGTTACGCGGCGCACAACATACCGTTGCAAAGCTCTCCGAGAGCTCTACGACTGGGACAGCAATCCTGCATGGCTGCACCTATTTTCGGAGCCAAAAATCGAACGTTTTCATCAGTTTCGGTACATTTTTCTTCTTTTGCGCTATTTTTTCATCCCGGATAGTACGTTGTCAGCCACGAAAAGGACGACAACCTAATCAATCACATTTCTATTACTAAATCCCACGACACCTTGGGCATGACAACTTCACTTCATGTAGAGGTTGGGCCCGCAAACTGAGGGTGTGGGGCTTGTGATCAGGTATCTGTCGCTCCGGAGCCCATAACTTTTGATCTGTAAGGAGTTACGCGGCGCACAGAATTCCGTTGGAAAGCTCTCCCAGAGCTCTACGACGTGGGAAGCATTCCTGCTCGGATGCACCTGTTTTCAGAGCCCAAAATCAAACGTTTTCATCAGTTTCGGGATACTTTTCAACTTTTGCGCTGTTTTTCCATCCCAGATCGTGCGTCGTGAGCCGTGAAAATGACGACAACCTAATCCTTCACATTTCTATTATCGAATCCCATGGTATCTTGGGCAAGACAACTTCGCTTCACGTAGAGGCTGGGCCCGCAAACCGAGGGCGTGGGGCTTTGGACCAGGTATTCGTCGCTCCAGTGTCCATAACTTTTGATCCGTAAGGTGTTACGTGGCGCACAACATACCATTGGAAAGCTCTCCAGGAGCTCTACGACGGGGGCTTGCTTTGCTGTGCCTATTTTTGAAGACCAAAATTGAACATTTTCATAAGTTATGGGATACTTTTATTCTTTTGAGCTATTTTTTTGTCCCGAATCGTACGTTGTGAGCCGCGAAAAGGACGACAACCTAATCCATCAAATTTCTATTATCGAATCCCACGGCACATTGGGCAAGACAACTTCGCTTCACGGAGAGTCTGGGCCCACAAACCGATGGCGTCGGGCTTGGGACCATGTCTTCGTCGCTCCGGTGCCTATAACTTTTGATCCGTAAGGAGTTACGTGATGCACAGAATACCGTTGGAAAGCACTCCGAAAGCTCTACGACTGGGGCAGCAAGCCTTCTCAGCTGCGCCTATTTTCGGATCCCAAAATCGAATGTTTTCATAATTTTTGGGACACTTTTCTACTTTTGTGATATTTTTCCTTCCCAGATCGTACGTCTTGAGCCTAGAAAAGGACGGCAACCTAATCCATCACATTTCTATTATCGAATTCGACGGCACCTTGGGCAATAAAACTTCGCTTCACGTACAGGATGGGCCGGCAAACTGGAGGCGTGGGCCTTAGGACCAGGTCTCCGTCGTTCCTTTGCCCATAACTTTTCATCCGTAAGGAGTTATGCGGCGCACAGAATACCGTTGGAAAGCTCTCCGAGAGCTCTACGACGGGGGCAGCAAGCCAGCTCAGCTGTGCCTATTTTTGAAGCCCAAATTCAAACGTTTTCATCAGTTTCGGGATACTTTTCATCTTTTGCGCTGTTTTTCCTTCCCGGATCGTACGTCATGAGCCTAGAAAAGAACGACAACATAATCCATCACATTTCTATTATCGAATCCCACAGCACCTTAGGGAAGACAACTTCGCTACACGTAGAGGCTGGGCCCAAAAACCGATGGCGTCGGGCTTGGGACTATGTCTCCGTCGCTCCGGTGCCCATAACTTTTGATCCGTAAGGAGTTACGCGGCTCACAGAATACAGTTAGAAAGCTCCCCGAGAGCTCTACGACTGGGGCAGCAAGCCTTATCGGCTGCACCTATTTTCGGCGCCCAAAATAGAATGTTTTCATAATTTTTGGGACACTTTTCTACTTTTGTGATGTTTTTCCTTCCCGGATCGTACGTCGTGAGCCTAGAAACGGACGGCAACCTAATCCATCATATTTCTATTATCGAATCCCATGGCACCTTGGACAAGACAACTTCGCTTCACGTACAGGATGGGCCGGCAAACTGGGGGCGTGGGGCCTGGGACCAGGTCTCCGTCGCTCCTTTGCCCATAACTTTTGATCCGTAAGGAGTTACGCGGTGCACAATACCGTTGGAAAGCTCTCCGACAGCTCTACGACTGGGGTAGCAATCCTGCTCAGCTGCGCCTATTTTCGGAGCCCAAAATTAAACGTTTTCATCAGTTTTGGGACACTTTTCTACTTTTGTGCAGTTTTTCCATCCCGGATCGTACGTCGTGAGTCTTGAAAAGGAAGACAACCTAATCCATCACATTTCTATTATAGAATCCCATGGCAACTTGGGCAGACAACTTCGCTTCACGTAGAGGCTGGGCCTACAAACCGAGGGTGTGGGGCTTGAGACCATGTCTCCGTCGCTCCGGTGCCCATAACTTTTGATCCATAAGGAGTTACGTATCGTACAAAATACCGTTGGAAAGCTCTTCGAGAGCTCTACGACGGGGGTAGTAAGCCAGCACTACTGCGCCTAATTTTGAAGGCCAAAATCGAACATTTTCATCAGTTTCGGGATACTTTTCTTCTTTTGCGCTATTTTTCCTTCCCGGATCGTACGTCGTGAGCCTAGAAAAGGATGACAACCTAATCCATCACATTTCTATTATCGAATCCCACGGCATCTTGGGCAAGAAAACTTCACTTCACGTAGAGGCTGGGCCCGCAAACCGAGGGCATCGGCCTTGGGACCAGGTCTCCGTCGCTTCATTGCCCATAACTTTTGATCCGTAAGGAGTTTCGCGGCGGACAACATACTATTGAAAGCTCTCCGAGAGCTCTACGACAGGCGCAGCAAGCTTGCTCGGCTGCTATCACGCCCCAACCCGACCTATGGAGGTTAGACTAGGGAATCACCTAATTCATTTATACTATTTCACATTCTTAGCCTTTTGTTATGATTTTATGCTTAAGATTGGCCTAGAACCCCAAAAGTTTTTCCAAAAATCCGGCAGCATGACGACTGTAATTGGGCTATTTAGTTTGACCAAATTTTTTTAAATGCCTAAAAAATGTTCAATCCTTGATTCGATTCCAACTAAGATTCCTATTTTGTTATCAATAGATATGCCTACTAATTATCTCGAAGCCTCGTTTGACTAATAACCTAGCATGATAACTATGTCCCGTTTATTTTTCATTTTACCCCCATCATGCACGTAACTATTATCCTTTAGCTAACGAATTAGTACCTAAGTGGAGTTGGATAGAGTTAACTTTGTTGATTATTCACCTAGTGGTTTAAACCCCATGATAACTACTAATCAAGACAATAAAACAATAACCAAATAAGGAGTTCGTCCGATTATAGATAGTACAATCCAAAATTAGACCCAAATTACAACGGGGTCATTTACATCAACAAAACAAATATTCTTCAAATCAAACACAATGTTCACAAAATAGACACTGTCAAGAAAGGCACGTAGGGCAAGCAATCATTTCAAGGAATCATCAAAAGGCACGTTGTCCTCGGGTACCTGTTCCTTATCTTCTTCACCTGAGATGATAAAAGAGGGTGAGTCCTTATGAACTCAGCGAGGTGGAATGAGAAATAAGTTTTAAAACTCTTTTTCCGGTTCAACTTATGAAAACCCTTTTTGCAAGCATGACATATATCACAAGTAAGTACATAATGTAATATAAAAATAAAAGAATACAATTATCCGTATTTCCTCCCCGAGGTCCTCCAAGAACCAAGAGAGAGTACTTATACACACAGTAAAAAGGATACGGAGAGCTTTTGCTCTCAGTTCATTTCCAGTATCAGTTGTTGTTGCCGACTTCAAATTTTCCCCTTATCACGCCAAATGGGTGTACTCCGGATGTACCCCGAAATACTACGACCCAACTCTCCGAGGAAGTCTAGCCCCCAAGCGAGAGAGGGAATTGGACAATGGTAGTCACGGTTGCACCGGCAAGCCCGATGCTGCCCGGTGTGCGTGAACGCTACCACGCCAGAATGAAAGGTTGCAACCTTGTATGCAATGTACATGTACGCCATTTAACATTTCACATTGGGAGGTCAACAAAGTAGGTTGCCTCCGAGCAAGTATATGATCACATTTTGACATATTGGCATATAAGGCATTGTAAGAACATGTAATCGTTTAATATATCAATTTGGAAGCAATTAAACTTCCACAGGCAACCAAGTAATCATGTTCAAATAAGCCATAGCATATCTTTTAACAATTTGCATTAGGAGGTCAACAAAGTAGGTTGCCTCCGAGCAATTATAAGATCGCATATCGATAAGTAAACTTACAAGGCATGCTTTGACATGTACATTCACTTTGTAAATCACTTAGGAGCATGTGAACATTTAACGGACAGCCAAGTATCACCATATAAAACAAGTCATATAGCTCATTTTAGTTCACATATTAAGTGTTGAGATCATACGACCATGCAACGACACTTGTACAAGACCGGGTGCAAGAATAGTTCACGTATCAATATGCAATCATCGGGAGTCATGTTTAGAGCTATATGGACAATTACGGGCAGCCTATTAATCTTCCTCAACGTCATTTATAATTCACAAAAGAATGATTTATGACTCGGGAACCTATGGGGCCATTTGGGTTTACTAGGCCGTGCTCGGGGTCGGTTCCGTTTGCTAAGCACCACAAGCAACTCTTAAACCATTTCAAGCATACTTAACATTTATTAGGCAGCCCACAAATCACACAATTAGACACAATAACCATAGGATCAACAATTAGCGAGTTTTCATAGTCAATAGGGTTTCAATTCATGCTTACACGTGCGATTTAAGCCACAAGTTGTCATGTAATTAAACTCAAGCCATGCATCAATTAATTAAAACACCCTCAAGTATTCAAAACAGTACACACAACATCCAAATGCCACAATCCCAAGCATTTAATACAACAAGAAAAGCTACAATAATTTTTCTAAGCATATCACTAGGTGAAATCCTCACTGCAATGGACTGTTTTCTCACAATCATTGAGACAAGAAAAAAATCTCCAATTCTAGTGAATAAGATTTCAAATTAAAGCTTAAGGAGTGAACTAAATTCCGGAACAAACCTCGCATCATTTGGAGTTCGGGTTTAAGAGTTATAGCCAAAACCGTGAGACTACACAAAACTGTCCAGATTTGCATACATTTCAATACTTGTCGTTTTTTAGGGCCTTAGGGTCAGATTTAGCCTTAGTCCATATCTGAAAAAAATGTCCAAAACTGAAAAATATATCAGCATACCAAATTTCATGCATTTTGGGTATCATTTACTAAGTCAAACTGGTTCATTCTAAAAGGACAGTGAATCTGCCAAAACCTGCTTCATTTCCCAGAATTTTCAGATTTGGACACATTTTAATATTTTGCCATTTTGTGGACCTTAGAGTCAAAATTAGCTTTGGCCTATTTCTACAAAAAGTGTTCATAACTGGCAAAAATAGTTACCTACCAATTTTCATGCGTTATCAATATCATTTACCTGGTCAATATCACCTCTAAACAACCAGACAGAAGGCTGTCCCATACACGATTTCATCTAACATCACATTCTAGCCAAATATCTTGCCATGCATGTTTACAAAATCTCATGAACACACATATATCACAAGTACAGAAGTAAAGATAGACATTTAAAGTCATGCATGTGTATTTTGAAAGCTTTTCAAGAAGTTTTAGCCCTCACCTCTTTGAAGATCTAGCAAATGAGCACAAAATCCTTGTTTTTGAGCTTTGTGTGAGTTTTCTTGCTATGTTGCTTGCTTGTGCTTGCTATGGCCGAGCTTGGGAGAATCTTAGAGAGTTGTTAGGAGTCTTGAATGCTCAAGGAGCAGCCATGGTCGAAAATGAGAGAGAATGGGAGAGTTTTGAGAGAAAAATGAATGTTTGAAGAGTTGTTTGTGAGCATTGGCTTATGTGTTGGCCTTGAGCTTTGAAAAATCTGATTTTGTGTCATCTTTTGAGCATCTTTTGAATTGTTTTAGCATGTGGGTTGAGAGGGACAAGAAAGTGAGCTTGGGTGTTAGTAAATTAGTGCATAGGTGCAAGGAAAAGCATGACATGGTGTAAGAGAATGTTGGGTAGAATAGAATATTTTATAGTTAGTGGGTTTTGTAGAGATTTGAATTAGGAATATAATATTGGTTAGTGGATTGTGTAGGATTATTTAATAGTCTAGTGCTTTGTGTAGGATTCTTTATTGGTTAGCGTGTAGGCACACAGTTTGAGGTTTAGGGTACGCACTACGAGGCACGTACCGAAATCAATACGGTGCACAAATCACGGGGTAGACATGAACTACGAGGTAAGGCACGTACTTCAAGATAAATGCACGGATTCCAATACAAATGCACGCAATCCTAGGTAAATGCACGTAAACCAATACAAGACACGTAAATCGAGGTACGACTCTTAAACCTAGGTTAGGACATGCAATTCAAGGTTAGGGCACACAAAATGAGATAACGCACGCAATTCGAAGTTGGGGCACGTAAGTCGAGGATTAGGGTACATAATTCTAGGTCAAGGCACGAATGACGAGGCATGCATAAAAACCAAGATAGGGCACGTAATCCAAGGTCAATCATATCATTCTTGGTCTATGGCACGCAAAGCAAGGTAACACGCTTTATTCGGGGTTGGGCCTCACATCCTCCTTTCCTTAAAAGAATTTCATCCCGAAATTCATTCTTGCCTATTGAGGTCATTTAGACGGATTCTGATCCTTCTTATTCTTCCTACTCTGGTTCGTCCCGTATTTGGTGATCTTTTACTGCAACCAATTCACTTCTTATGTTTCTCCAATCATTTAGTTCGGTGTGACCTTCACAATTACAGTTCTTTCCTTTGAACGACTCTATTCCTTCCATTTGATCTTAAGGTCAAGTTCATTAACTAAGGTTAGAGTCTTCAAACGTAGTCATCAAAGCTGCATCGGTATTCTAACTATATAACTATAACTCCAGAATCATGACTCATGTTGTATCAAACTCGCCTCCACACTTCAAAAAGGAATATCACCATAATACCATGATCCTTTGGTGACATATGCTAATTTCAAGATAACAGGTCTATATCCGATTTACATATCCTATCTACTAGCTTCAAAACTGATATCACATAGGTCATACACATCTTATGAATTATTTCCACAATACGACCCTATTTTCAAGAAGAACTCACCAAACAAACTAATCCATCTCAAATCGTCATCTATCGATAGTATCATAGTCCTTATCTCGTAGGTACATTAGATTAGCAAATCTTCTAATGACTAGTCTCCTGGTTACAGGCTCTTATTCATTAACATTCTTCCCCAGCTTCGTTAACCTTCAAGCTCGTAATCAAGAAGAAAGACCGTTGAGATTCGTTAAACTCAAACTCTAAGATTTATTAGGTACCACCAACAACTGCCATCGAAATTGCATGGGTAAACTGATCATGTTGCACTAGTTCAACTCTTACAAGTAAATTCATCAACTCGTAATCCACAATTTATTTCCTTATTCAAATCCCTATCTTCAAGTCACAAGGCTTCAGAATTTTCTTTTAATCTTATCCAAAACTCCTAAGACAAATAGTTTTAACCTCAAATAAATTCCACTCATCTCAATCCAATGTTACGTCATACTTATGAAGACAATGGTCCTATTCACTTAGCGATCTAGTCATTCCTTCGAACACTTAATGCCCGCCAATATATCTTCAACATTAATGTTACTAAGCTAGGTTCATAGCCATGTAAGTGATATCAATGCTCCACTAGGTTATCGGCCAAACAACAACAATCCTAGGACTATAAATGGGTACCGAAATGATCGAGCTCATAAAATACTTATACAAGATAACTTCAAGGTTGTATCAACATAAGAATTATGACCACGAGGCATCCTTCAACATAACCTAATAGAACTTCAAAAGTAATCAACCACTCATTTAACTATCACTACAAGATTCACCCCTCTATTCAACGACCACAATTCGAAGTCTACCAATCGCTAGTTTCTAGATGTGAAACGGTGCACATAGATACGGTGGTCTAACAATAGTCTCTTGGGTCATTATGACTCTAATTCATCTCTATCTTAACTACATGAAATCTCACTCTACTCATTTACATGTTCAACTAACTAAGAGCATCAAGACTCATCGACCTTAGGTCCTAGGGTTCACCATGAATCATCATGCATACTCACTATTAGCTATTTAGGATTACTAATCATACCCTAATGACTCCACTTTGTAACCAGATGCTTTAATCTCATTTTCATGTCTTATATACTAGGTCCATCGGTCTTACTTAGGGATATATGTTTTCTAACATCCTCTAGAGTATCCAAACAACGAGTGCATAGAATGACTTACTTTGCATAATCACAACTAAATCTGAGAGGCACCAAATTAATACCATGATTCTAAATATCACCGATATCCAACTTAGGACCTTTAGGAACGTTTGTCATCTAATGCATAATTCAATTCCTTACACTTCTACCCGACTTAACATTTAGGTGTAGTCTTCCGAACACGAGTTCTAGTTACATGAATTCCTCGATTCCAACATCCCCATATCTTGTTATACTAAAGATTCATCAACCTTGTTAAACTTAGTCTCCAGAGTTGCCTACATGTCTTGGGGTTATCCATTGTTAAGTTAATTAAATACACTATTCATGCCTTAATAATCTAACCCCTATCGTCAATTTTCATGAATTCATCTCTTAATTTCTAGGTCACGATCTTACCATTGAGTGAACTTGAAACTCACTAGTTTACACCTTATTAGGTTCAACGATGCTTAATTCCAATCAAGTAAGGATTCAATCATATAAATAGTGTATTATACCATTTTAAGATATAAGAATTTGATTTAAAAGCAACTCCTAAGTCAAACTTCCATTATAAGCATATGAACATATATATAATACTCCACATGTCCAATAGTATATTCTTATATCTAAAGAAAGTTGTATGTCCTTAACATTTATTCTTGAACCACAATTAGAAGAATGGTTTAACAGAATCAAGAACTTTATAGCTATAAAATTGATAACTTAATCACAAACATGTGTATCCCAAAGATAAGGAGATAATTTTACCTCAGCAATTATACCTGTGCTATGCATTGTATATATATGCATATCCAATAATACATATGATCCATCGAGTACTTGTGAAGATGCGAGAAATCTCTAACCGAGCCTTTTCGTTCGTCATGCACAAATTCACTTCCCTGAAAGTCCTAATCCTAACTATCTATGTGTAAAAATAGTCATTCACGGTTATATAACATGCACATATATCAAGGAAGGAGTATAAAAGCATGCATGTATTATTGAGGACGTGTCAGTGTGCATGATATAGAATACATATGGTCCGCAAAGGCACATAATATTCGATGTTCAAAACAATTAAAGCACATTAGCACACATTAACACATATAAACAAGATATCATAATTATCTTAGGGCTTCTACCTACGGTCCGAGAGTTGAACCCGACTAATGCCTAGTTAGTAAACTAAGCTCTGATACCATTCTAATATAAGGTGTCACGCCCCAACCCGACCTATGGAGGTTAGACTAGGGAATGACCTAATTCATTTATACTATTTCACATTCTTAGCCTTTTGTTATGATTTTATGCTTAACATTGGCCTAGAACCCCAAAAGTTTTTCCAAAAATCTGACAGCATGACGACTGTAATTGGGCTATTTAGTTTGACCTAATTATTTTAAACGCCTCAAAAACTTTCAATCCTTGATTCGATTCCAACTAAGATTCCTATTTTGTTATCAATAGATATGCCTACTAATTATCTCGAAGCCTCGTTTGACTAATAACCTAGCATGATAACTATGTCCCGTTTATTTTTCATTTTACCCCTATCATGCACGTAACTATTATCCTTTAGCTTACGAATTAGTACCTAAGTGGAGTTGGATAGAGTTAACTTTGTTGATTATTCACCTAGTGGTTTAAACCCCTATGATAACTACTAATCAAGACAATAAAACAATAACCAAATAAGGAGTTCGTCCGGTTATAGATAGTACAATCCAAAATTAGACCCAAATTACAACGGGGTCATTTACATCAACAAAACAAATATTCTTCAAATCAAACACAATGTTCACAAAATAGCCACTGTCAAGAAAGGCACGTAGGGCAAGCAATCATTTCAAGGAATCATCAAAAGGCACGTTGTCCTCGGGTACCTGTTCCTTGTCTTCTTCAACTGAGATGATAAAAGAGGGTGAGTCCTTATCAACTCAGCGAGGTGGAACGAGAAATAAGTTTTAAAACTCTTTTTTCGGTTCAACTTATGAAAACCCTTTTTGCAAGCATGACATATATCACAAGTAAGTACATAATGTAATATAAAAATAAAAGAATACAATTACCCGTCTTTCCTCCCCGAGGTCCTCCAGGAACCAAGAGAGAGTACTTATACACACAGTAAAAAGGATACGGCGAGCTTTTGCTCTCAGTTCATTTCCAGTATCAGTTGTTGGGACCGACTTCAAATAATCCCCTTATCACGCCAAATGGGTGTACTCCGGATGTACCCCGAAATCCTATGACCCAACTCTCCGAGGAAGTCTAGCCCCCAAGCGAGAGAGGGAATTGGACAATGGTAGTCACGGTTGCACCGGCAAGCCCGATGCCGCCCGGTGTGCGTGAACACTACCACGCCAGAATGAAAGGTTGCAACCTTGTATGCAATGCACATGTATGCCATTTAACATTTCACATTGGGAGGTCAACAAAGTAGGTTGCCTCCGAGCAAGTATATGATCACATTTTGACATATTGGCATATAAGGCATTGTAAGAACATGTAATCGTTTCATATATCAATTTGAAAGCAATTAAACTTCCACAGGCAGCCAAGTAATCATGTTCAAATAAGCCATAGCATGTCTTTTAACAATTCACATTAGGAGGTCAACAAAGTAGGTTGCCTCCGAGCAATTATAAGATCGCATATCAATAAGTAAACTTACAAGGCATGCTTTGACATGTACATTCACTTTGTAAATCACTTAGGAGCATGTGAACATTTAACGGACAGCCAAGTATCACCATATAAAACAAGTCATATAGCTCATTTTAGTTCACATATTAAGTGTTGAGATCATACGACCATGCAACGACACTTGTACAAGACCGGGTGCAAGAATAGTTCACGTATCAATATGCAATCATCGGGAATCATGTTTAGAGCTATATGGACAATTACGGGCAGCCTATTAATCTTCCTCAACATCATTTATAATTCACAAAAGAATGATTTATGACTCGGGAACCTACGGGGCCATTTGGGTTTACTAGGTCGTGCTCGAGGTCGGTTCCGTTTGCTAAGCATCACAAGCAACTCTTAAACCATTTCAAGCACACTTAACATTTATTAGGCAGCCCACAAATCACACAATTAAACACAATAACCATAGGATCAACAATTAGCGAGTTTTCATAGTCAATAGGGTTTCAATTCATGCTTACACGTGCGATTTAAGCCACAAGTTGTCATGTAATTAAACTCAAGCCATGCATCGATTAATTAAAACACCCTCAAGTATTCAAAACAGTACACACAACATCCAAATGCCACAATCCCAAGCATTTAATACAACAAGAGAAGCTACAATAATTTTTCTAAGCATATCACTAGGTGAAATCCTCACTGCAATGGACTGTTTTATCACAATCATTGAGACAAGCAAAAATTCTCCAATTCTAGTGAATAAGATGTCAAATTAAATCTTAAGGAGTGAACTAAATTCAGGAACAAACCTCGCATCATTTGGAGTTCGGGTTCAAGAGTTATAGCCAAAACCGTGAGACTACACAAAACTGTCCAGATTTGTACACATTTCAATATTTGTCGTTTTTTAGGGCCTTAGGGTCTGATTTAGCCTTAGTCCATTTCTGAAAAAAATGTCCAAAACTGAAAAATATATCAGCATACCAAATTTCATGCATTTTGGGTATCATTTACTAAGTCAAACTGGTTCGTTCTAAACGGACAGTGAATCTGCCAAAACCTGCTTCATTTCCCAGATTTTTCAGATTTGGACACATTTTAATATTTTGCCATTTTGTGGACCTTAGATTCAAAATTAGCTTTGGCCTATTTCTGCGAAAAGTGTTCCGAACTGGCAAAAATAGTTACCTACCAATTTTCATGCATTTTCAATATCATTTACCTGGTCAATATCACCTCTAAACAACAAGACAGAAGGCTGTCCCATACACGATTTCATCTAACATCACATTCTAGCCAAATATCTTGCCATGCATGTTTACAAAAGCTCATGAACACACATATATCACAAGTACAGAAGTAAAGATAGACATTTAAAGGCATGCATGTGGATTTTGAAAGCTTTTCAAGAAGTTTTAGCCCTCACCTCTTTGAAGATCTAGCAAATGAGCACAAAATCCTTGTTTTTGAGCTTTGTGTGAGTTTTCTTGCTATGTTGCTTGCTTGTGCTTCCTATGGCCGAGCTTGGGAGAGTCTTAGAGAGTTGTTAGGAGTCTTGAATGCTCAAGGAGCAGCCATGGTCGAAAATGAGAGAGAATGGGAGAGTTTTGAGAGAAAAATGAATGTTTGAAGAGTTGTTTGTGAGCATTGGCTTATGTGTTGGCCTTGAGCTTTGAAAAATCTGATTTTGTGTCATCTTTTGAGCATCTTTTGAATTGTTTTAGCATGTGGGTTGAGAGGGACAAGAAAGTGAGCTTGGGTGTTAGTAAAATAGTGCATAGGTGCAAGGAAAAGCATGACATGGTGTAAGAGAATGTTGGGTAGAATAGAATATTTTATAGTTAGTGGGTTTTGTAGAGATTTGAATTAGGAATATAATATTGGTTAGTGGATTGTGTAGGATTATTTAATAGTCTAGTGCTTTGTGTAGGATTCTTTATTGGTTAGCGTGTAGGCACACAGTTTGAGGTTTAGGGTACGCACTACGAGCCACATACCGAAATCAATACGGGGCACGTAAGTCGAGAATTAGGGCACATAATTCTAGGTCAAGGCACGAATGACGAGGCATGCACGAAAACAAAGATAGGGCACGTAATCCAAGGTCAGTCATATCATTCTTGGTCTATGGCACGCAAATCAAGGTAACACACGTTATTCGGGGTCGGGCCTCACAGCTGCGCCTATTTTTGGAGCCCAAAATCGAATGTTTTCATTAGTTTTGGGACACTTTTCTTCTTTTGCGCTGTTTTTCCTTCCCAGATTGTACGTCGTGGGCCTAGAAAAGCACGACAACCAAATCCATCACATTTCTCTTATTGAATCCCACGGTACCTTGGGCAAGACAACTTCACTTCACGTGGAGGCTGGGCTTGCAAACTGAGGGCGTAGGGCTTGGGACCAGGTCTCCGTCGCTCCTTTGCCCATAACTTTTGATCCGTAAGGAGTTTCGCGGTGCACAGCATACCATTGGAAAGCTCTCCGAGAGTTCTACGACAGGCGCAGCAAGTTTGCTCGGTTGTGCCTGTTTTCAGAGCCCAAAATCTAATGTTTTCATCAGTTTTGGGACACTTTTCTTCTTTTGCGTTGTTTTTCTTCCCAGATCGTACGTCGTGAGCCTAGAAAAGGACGACAACCTAATCCATCACATTTCTCTTATTGAATCCCAAGGCACCTTAGGCAAGACAACTTCGCTTCACGTAGAGGCTGGGCCGGCAAACCGAGGGCATGGGGCTTGGGACCAGGTCTCTGTCGCTTCTTTGCCTATAACTTTTGATCTGTAAGGAGTTTCGCGGCGCACAGCATACCGTTGGAAAGCTCTTCGAGAGCTCTACGACGGGTGTAGCAAGCCTGCTTGGCAGCACCTATTTTTGGAGCCCGAAATCAAACATTTTTATCAGTTTCGGGACACTTTTCTTCTTTTGCACTGTTTTTCTGTCCCGGATCGTACGTTGCCAGCAGTGAATAGGACGACAACCTAATCAATCACATTTCTATCACCGAATCCCACGACACCTTAGGCATGGCAATTTCACTTCACATAGAGGCCGGGCCCGCAAACCGAGGGTATCGGGCTTGTGACTAGGTATGTATTGCTCCGGTGCCCATAACTTTTGATCCGTAAGGAGTTACGTGGCGCACATCATACAGTTGGAAAGCTCTCCGAGATCTCTACGACGGTGGTAGCAAGCCTACCCTATTGCGCCTGTTTTTGGAGCCCAAAATCGAACATTTTCATCAGTTTCAGGATACTTTTCTTTTTTTGCACTGTTTTATCGTCCCGGATCGTGCGTTGTGAGCCGCGAAAAGGACAACAACCAAATCCATCACATTTCTATTATCGAATCCCATGGCACCTTGGGCAAGACAACTTCGCTTCACGTACAGGCTGGGCCGACAAACTGAGGGCATAGGGCGTGGGGCTTGGGACCAGGTCTCCGTCTCTCCGGTGCCCATAACTTTTGATCCGTTAGGAGTTACGCGGCGCACAGTATACCGTTGGAAAGCTCTCCCAAGGCTCTACGACAAGGGTAGCAAGTCTGCTCGCCTACTCCTATTTTCGGAGCCCAAAAATGAACGTTTTCATCAATTTTGGGGCACGTTTCTTCTTTTGCGCTGTTTTTTCTTCCCGGATCGTACGTCGTGAGCCTAGAAAAGAACGACAACCTAATCCATCACATTTCTATTATCGAATCCCACGGTACCTTGGGCAAGACAACTTCGTTTCACGTAGAGGCTGGGCCCAGAAGCCGAGGGCGTGGTACTTGGGACCAGGTCTCCGACGCTCCGGTGCCCATAACTTTTGATCCGTAAGGATCTACGCGGCGAACAACATACCGTTGGAAAGCTCTCCGAGAGTTCTACGACGGGGGAAACAAGCACGCCCCACTGCGCCTATTTTTAGAGCCCAAAATTGAACGTTTCATCAGTTTCAGGATACTTTTCTTATTTTGCGCTGTTTTTTCGGCCCGGATCGTACGTTTTGAACCGCAGAAAGGACGACAATCTAATCCATCACATTTCTATTATCGAATCCCACGGCACCTTGGGCAAGACAACTTCACCTCACGTAGAGGCGGGGCCCAAAAACCGAGGGCGTGGGGCTTGAGACCTGGTCTCCGTTGCTCTGGTGCCTATAACTTTTGATTTGTAAGGAGTTATGCGGCACACAACATACCGTTGGAAAGCTCTTTGAGAGATCTACGATGGTGGCAGCAAGCTTCCTTTGCTGCGCCTATTTTTGGAGCCCAAAATTGAATGTTTTCATCAGTTTCGGGATACTTTTCTTCTTTTGTGCTGTTTTTCTGTCCTGGATCGTACGTTGTGAGCCGCGAAAAGGACGAAAACCAAATCCATCACATTTCTATTATCAAATCCCATGGCACCTTGGGCAAGAAAACTTTGCTTCACGTAGAGGCTGGGCCCGCAAACCGAGGGCGTGGGGCTTGGGACCAGGTCTCCGTTGCTCCGGTGCCCATAACTTTTGATCCGTAAAGAGTTACTCGGCGGACAACATATCGTTGGAAAGCTCTCCAAGAGCTCTACGACGGGGGAAGCAAGTCTGCTCGGCTGCTCCTATTTTCATAGCCAAAAATTGAACGTTTTCATTAGTTTCATGACATTTTTCTTATTTTGCGCTGTTTTTCCTTTTCAGATTGTACGTCGTGAGCCGCAAAAAAGGACGACAACCTAATCTAGCACATTTCTATTATCGAATCCCACGGCACCTTGGGAAGAAAACTTCGCTTCATGTAGAGGCTGGTCCCGCAAACTGCGGGTATGGCGCTTGTGACCAGGTCTCCGTCGCTCCGATACCCATAATTTTTGATTCGTAAGGAGTTACGTAGCGCACAGCATACCATTGAAAAGTTCCCCGAGAGCTCTACGATGGGGGCAACAAGTCTGCTATGCTGCGCTTGTTTTTGGAGCTCAAAATCGAACGTTTTCATCAGTTTCAGGATACTTTTCTTCTTTTGCGCTGTTTTTTCATCCCTGATCGTACGTGGTGAGCTACGAAAAGGACAACAACCTAATCCATCATATTTCTATTATCGAATCCCACGACACCTTAGGAAAGATGACTTCACTTCACGTAGAGGTTGGGCACGCAAACCGAGGGCGTAGGGCTTGGGACCAGGTCTCCGTCGCTCCGGTGCCCATAACTTTTGATCCGCAAGGAGTCACGCGGCGCACATTATACCGATGGAAAACTCTCCGAGAGCTCTACGACGAGGGGAGCAAGTCTACTCGACTGCTCCTATTTTCGGAGCCCAAAAATGAACGTTTTCATCAGTTTTGGGGCACTTTTCTTCTTTTGCGTTATTTTTTCTTCCCGGATCGTACGTCGTGAGCCTAGAAAAGGACGACAACCTAATCCATCACATTTCTATTATCAAATCCCACGGCACTTGGGCAAGACAACTTCGCTTCATGTAGAGGCTGGGCCCGAAAACCGAGGGCGTAGTGCTTGGGACCAGATCTCTGTCGCTCCGATGCCCATAACTTTTGATCCGTAAGGATTTATGCAGCGCATCACATACAGTTGGAAAGCTCTCTAAGAGCTCTATGACGGGGGCAGCTAGCCTGCTCTGCTGCACCTATTTTTTGAGCCCAAAATCGAACGTTTTCATCAGTTTCAGGATACTTTTCTTATTTTGCGCTGTTTTTCCGTCCCCGATCGTACGTTGTGAATCGCGAAAAGGACGACAACCTAATCCATCACATTTCTATTATCGAATCCCACGGCACCTTGGGCAAGACAACTTCGCCTCACATAGAGGCGGGGCCCGCAAACCAAGGGCGTGGGGCTTCAGACCAGGTCTCTGTTGATCCGGTGCCTATAACTTTTGATCTGTGAGGAGTTATGCGCCGCACAACATACCGTTGGAAAGCTCTCCGAGAGCTCTACGACGGGGGCAAAATGCCTGCTCCTCTATGCCTGATTTCGAAGACCAAAATTGAACGTTTTCAATAGTTATGGGACACTTTTCTTCTTTTGAGTTGTTTTTCCATCCAGGATTGTACGTCGTGAGCCGCGAAAAGAACGACAACCTAATCCATCATATTTCTATTATCAAATCCCACGGTACCTTGGGCAAGAAAGCGTCACTTCACGTAGAGGATGGGCTCGCAAACCGAGGGCGTCGGGCAAGGGACAATGTCTCCGTCGCTCAGGTGCCCATAACTTTTGATCCGCAAGGAGTCACGCGGCGCACATTATACCGATGGAAAGCTCTCCGAGAGCTCTACGACGAGGGTAGCAAGTCTGCTCGACTGCTCCTATTTTTGGAGCCCAAAAATGAACGTTTTCATCAGTTTTGGGGCACTTTTCTTCTTTTGCGTTGTTTTTTCTTCCCGGATCGTACATCATGAGCCTAGAAAAGGACGACAACCTAATCCATCACATTTCTATTATCAAATCCCACGGCACCTGGGCAAGACAACTTTTCTTCATGTAGAGGCTGGGCCCGAAAACCGAGGGCATAGTGCTTGGGACCAGATCTCTATCGCTTCGATGCCCATAACTTTTGATCCGTAAGGATTTATGCGACGCACAACATACCGTTGGAAAGCTCTCTAAGAGCTCTATGACGGGGGCAGCTAGCCTGCTCTGCTGCACCTATTTTTGGAGCCCAAAATCGAACGTTTTCGTTAGTTTCAGGATACTTTTCTTATTTTGCACTGTTTTCCCATCCCCGATCGTACGTTGTGAATCGCGAAAAGGACGACAACCTAATCCATCACATTTCTATTATCGAATCCCACGGTACCTTGGGCAAGACAACTTCGCCTCACATAGAGGCGGGGCCCGCAAACCAAGGGCGTGGGGCTTCAGACCAGGTCTCCGTTGCTCCGGTGCCTATAACTTTTGATCTGTGAGGAGTTACGCGCCGCACAACATACCGTTGGGAAGCTCTCCGAGAGCTCTACGACGGGGGCAGAATGCCTGCTCCTCTGCGCCTGATTTCAGACACCAAAATCGAACATATTCATTAGTTATGGGACACTTTTCTTCTTTTGCGTTGTTTTTCCATCCAGGATCGTACGTCGTGAGCTGCGAAAAGAACGACAACCTAATCCATCACATTTCTATTATCAAATCCCACGGCACCTTGGGAAAGACAGCTTCGCTTCACGTAGAGGCTGGGCTCGCAAACCGAGGGCATCGAGCAAGGGACAATGTCTCCGTCGCTCCGGTGCCCATAACTTTTGATCTGTAAGGAGTTACGCGGCCCACAACATACCGTTAGAAAGCTCTCCGAGAGCTCTACGATAAGGGTAGCAAGCCTGGTTGAATGTTTTCATTTGTTTTGGAAATTTTTTTTTCTTTTGCGCTGTTTTTTCTTCTTGGATCATACGTCGTGAGCCTAGAAAAGGACAACATCCTAATCCATCACATTTCTATTATCGAATCCCACGACACCTTGGGCAAGACAACTTCACTACACGTATAGGCTGGGCCCGCAAACCGAGGGCGTGGTTCTTGGGACCAGGTCTCCGTCGCTCCGGTGCCCATAATTTTTGATCCGTAAGGATCTACGCAGCGCATAACATACCGTTGGAAAGCTCTCTGAGAGCTCTACGACGGGAGCAACAAGCCTACCCTGCTGCACCTATTTTTGGATCCCAAAATCGAACGTTTTCTTCAGTTTCAGGATACTTTTCTTATTTTGCACTGTTTTTCGGTCCCGGATCATACGTTTTGAACCGCGGAAAGGACGACAACCTAATCCATCACATTTATATTATCGAATCCCACAGTACCTTGGGAAAGACAACTTCGTTTTACGTAGAGGCGGGGCCCGAAAATCGAGGGCGTGGGGCTTGAGACCTACTCTCCGTTGCTTCGGTGCCTATAACTTTTGATCTGTAAGGTGTTACGCCGCGCAGAGCATACCGGTGAAAATCTCTCCGAGAGATCTACGTCGGTGGCAGCAAGCTTGCTTTGCTGCGACTGTTTTTGGATCCAAAATTGAATGTTTTCATCAGTTTCGGGATACTTTTCTTCTTTTGCGCTGTTTTTTCGTCCCGGATCATATGTTCTGGTCCGCGAAAAGGACGACAACCAAATCCATCACATTTCTATTATCAAATCCTATGGCACCTTGGTCAAGACAACTTCGCTTCACGTAGAGGCTGGGCCCGCATAACGAGGGCGTAGGGCTTGGGGACCAGGTCTCCGTCACTTCGGTGCCCATAACTTTTGATCCGTAAAGAGTTATGCGGCGCACAACATATCGTTGGAAAGCTCTCCAAGAGCTCTACGACGGGGGAAGCAAGTCTGCTCGACTGCTCCTATTTTCGGAGAAAAAACTTGAATGTTTTCATCAGTTTCGTGACATTTTTCTTATTTTGCACTGTTTTTCCTTTTCGGATCGTACGTCGTGAGCCGCGAAATGGACGACAACCTAATCCAGCACATTTCTATTATCGAATCCCACAGCACCTTGGGAAGAAAACTTCGCTTCACGTAGAGGCTGGTCCTGCAAACTGAGGGCGTAGGGCTTGGGACCAGGTCTCCGTCGCTCCGGTGCCCATAACTTTTGATCTGCAAGGAGTCACGCGGTGCACATTATATCGATGGAAAGCTCTCCGAGAGCTCTACGACGAGGGTAGGAAGTCTACTCGACTGCTCCTATTTTCGCAGCCCAAAAATGAACGTTTTCATCAGTTTTGTGGCACTTTTCTTCTTTTGCGTTGTTTTTCTTCCCGGATAGTACGTCGTGAGCCTAGAAAAGGACGACAACCTAATCCATCACATTTCTATTATCAAATCCCATGGCACCTGGGCAAGACAACTTTGCTTCATGTAGAGGCTAGGCCTGAAAATCGAGGGCGTAGTGCTTGGGACAAGATCTCTATCGCTCCGATGCCCATAACTTTTGATCCGTAAGGATATATGCGGCGCACAATATACCGTTGGAAAGCTCTCTTAGAGCTCTATGAAGGGGGCAGCTAGCCTGCTCTTTTGCACCTAGTTTTGGTGCCCAAAATCGAACGTTTTCATCAGTTTCAGGATACTTTTCTTATTGTACGATGTTTTTTCGTCCCCGATCGTACGTTGTGAATCGCGAAAAGGACGACAACCTAATCCATCACATTTCTATTATCGAATCCTACGGCACCTTGGGCAAGACAACTTCGCCTCACATAGAGGCGGGGCCAGCAAACCAAGGGCGTGGGGCTTCAGACCAGGTCTCCGTTGCTCCGGTGCCTATAACTTTTGATCTGTGAGGAGTTACGTGACGCACAACATACCGTTGGAAAGCTCTCCGAGAGCTCTACGACTGGGGCAGAATTCCTACTCCTTTGCGCCTGATTTCGGAGACCAAAATTGAACGTTTTCAATAGTTATGGGACACTTTTCTTCTTTTGCGTTGTTTTTCCATCCAGGATCGTACGTCGTGAGCCGCGAAAAGAACGACAACCTAATCCATCACATTTCTATTATCAAATCCCACGGCACCTTGGGCAAGAAAGCTTCGCTACACGTAGAGGCTGGGCTCGCAAACCGAGGGCGTCAGGCAATAGACAATGTCTCCGTCGCTCCGGTGCCCATAACTTTTGATCCGTAAGGAGTCACGCGGCGCACATTATACCGATGGAAAGCTCTCCGAGAGCTCTACGACGAGGGTAGCAAGTCTGCTCGACTACTCCTATTTTTAGGGCCCAAAAATGAACGTTTTCATCAATTTTGGGGCACTTTTCTTCTTTTGCGCTGTTTTTTCTCCCCGGATCGTACGTGGTGAGCCTAGAAAAGGACGACAACCTAATCCATCACATTTCTATTATCAAATCCCACGGCACCTGTGCAAGACAACTTCGCTTCATGTAGAGGCTGGGCCCAAAAACCGAGAGCGTAGTGCTTGGGACCAGATCTCTATCGCTCTGATGCCCATAACTTTTGATTCGTAAGGATTTATGCGGCGCACAACATACCGTTGGAAAGCTCTCTAAGAGCTCTATGACAGGGGCAGCTAGCCTGCTCTGCTGCACCTATTTTTGGAGCCCAAAATCGAACATTTTCATCAGTTCTGGGATACTTTTCTAATTTTGCGTTGTTTTTCCGTCCCGGATCGTGCGTCGTGACTCGCGAAAAGGACGACAACCTAATCCATCACATTTCTATTATCGAATCCCATGGCACCTTGGGCAAGACAACTTCGCCTCACATAGAGGCGGGGCCCGTAAACCAAGGGCGTGGGGCTTCAGACCAGGTCTCCGTTGCTCCGGTGCCTATAACTTTTGATCTGTGAGGAGTTATGCGCCGCACAACATACCGTTGGAAAGCTCTCCGAGAGCTCTACGACGGGGGCAGAATGCCTGCTCCTCTGCGCCTGATTTCGGACACCAAAATCGAACCTTTTCAATAGTTATGGGACACTTTTCTTCTTTTGCGTTGTTTTTCCATCCATGATCGTACGTCGTGAGCCGCGAAAAGAACGACAACCTAATCCATCACATTTCTATTATCAAATCCCACAGCACCTTGGGCAAGACAGCTTCGCTTCACGTAGAGGCTGGGCTCTCAAACCGAGGGCGTCGGGCAAGGGACAATGTCTCTGTCGTTCCGGTGCCCATAACTTTTGATTTGTAAGGAGTTACGCGGCCCACAACATACCGTTAGAAAGCTCTCCGAGAGCTCTACGATGAGGGTAGCAAGCCTGGTTGCCTGCTCCAGTTTTCGGAACCCAAAATTGAAGTTTTCATTTGTTTTGGAAATTTTTTTTTCTTTTGTGCTGTTTTTTCTTCCCGGATCATACGTCGTGAGCCTAGAAAAGGACAACATCCTAATCCATCACATTTCTATTATCGAATCCCACGGCACCTTGGGCAAGAAAACTTCGCTACACGTATAGGCTGGGCCCGCAAACCGAGGGCGTGGTTCTTGGGACCAGGTCTCCGTCGCTCTGGTGCCCATAATTTTTGATCCGTAAGGATCTACGCAGCGCACAACATACCGTTGGAAAGCTCTCCGAGAGCTCTACGACGGGAGCAACAAGCCTGCCCTGCTGCACCTGTTTTTGGAGCCCAAAATCGAACGTTTTCTTTAGTTTTAGGATACTTTTCTTATTTTGCACTATTTTTCGGTCCAGGATCGTACGTTTTGAACAGCGGAAAGGACGACAACCTAATCCATCACATTTATATTATCGAATCCCACGGTACCTTGGGCAAGACAACTTTGCCTCACGTAGAGGCAAGGCCCGCAAATCGAGGGCGTGGGGCTTGAGACCTAGTCTCCGTTGCTCCGGTGCCTATAACTTTTGATTTGTAAGGTGTTACACGGCGCATAGCATACCGTTGGAAAGCTCTCCGAGAGATCTACGGCGATGGCAGAAAGCTTGCTTTGCTGCGACTATTTTTGGATCCAAAATTTAATGTTTTCATCAGTTTTGGGATACTTTTCTTCTTTTGCGCTGTTTTTCCGTCCCGGATCATACGTTCTGGTCCGCGAAAAGGACGACAACCAAATCCATCATATTTCTATTATCAAATCCTATGGCACCTTGGTCAAGACAACTTCGCTTCACGTAGAGGCTGGGCCCATATACCGAGGGCGTAGGGCTTGGGGACCAGGTCTCCGTCACTCCGGTGCCCATAACTTTTGATCCGTAAAGAGTTACGCGGCGCACAACATATCGTTGGAAAGCTCTCCAAGAGCTGTACGACGGGGGAAGCAAGTCTGCTCGACTGCTCCTATTTTCGAAGAAAAAACTTGAATGTTTTCATCAGTTTTGTGACATTTTTCTTATTTTCTGCTGTTTTTCCTTTTCGGATCGTACGTCGTGAGCCGCGAAATGGACAACAACCTAATCCAGCACATTTCTATTATCGAATCCCACATCACCTTGAGAAGAAAACTTCGCTTCACATAGAGGCTAGTCCTGCAAACTGAGGGCGTGGGGCTTGGGACCAGGTCTCCGTCGCTACGGTGCCCATAACTTTTGATCCGCAAGGAGTCATGCAGCGCACATTATACCGATGGAAAGCTCTGCGAGAGCTCTACGATGAGGGTAGCAAGTCTACTCGACTGCTCCTATTTTCGGAGCACAAAAATGAACGTTTTCATCAGTTTTGTGGCACTTTTCTTCTTTTGCATTGTTTTTTCTTCCTGGATCGTACGTCGCGAGCCTAGAAAAGGACAACAACCTAATCCAGCACATTTCTATTATCGAATCCCATATCACCTTGGGAAGAAAACTTCGCTTCACGTAGAGGCTGGTCCTGCAAACTGAGGGCGTGGGGCTTGGGACCAGGTCTCCGTCGCTCCGATGCCCATAACTTTTGATCCGTAAGGAGTTACGCAGCGCACAGCATACCATTGAAAAGATCTCCGAGAGCTCTACGATAGGGGCAGCAATTCTGCTATGCTGCACTTGTTTTTGGAGACCAAAATCGAACGTTTTCATCAGTTTCAGAATACTTTTCTTCTTTTGCGCTGTTTTTCTGTCCCGGATCGTACGTGGTGAGCCGCGAAAAGGAAGACAACCTAATCCATCACATTTCTATTATCGAATCCCACAACACCTTGGAAAAGACGACTTCGCTTCACGCAGAGGTTGGGCACGTAAACCGTGGGCGTGGGGCTTAGGACTAGGTCTCCGTCGCTCTGGTGCCCATAACTTTTGATGCGTAAGGAGTTACGCGGCGCACAGTATACCGTTGGAAAGCTCTCCGAGAGCTCTATGTCGTGGGTAGCAAGTTTGCTCGCCTACTCCTATTTTTGGTGGCCAAAAATGAACGTTTTCATCAATTTTGGGACACTTTTCTTCTTTTGCGCTGTTTTTTCTTCCCGGATCGTACGTCGTGAGCCTAGAAAAGGGCGACAACCTAATCCATCACATTTCTATTATCGAATCTCACGGCACCTTTGGTAAGACAACTTTGCTTCACGTAGAGGCTCGGTCCGAAAATTGAGGGCGTGGTGCTTGGGACCAGATCTCCGTCGCTCTGGTGCCCATAACTTTTGATCCGTAAGGATTTACACGGCGCACAACATACCGTTGGAAAGCTCTCTAAGAGCTCTACAACGGGGGCAGCAAGCTAGCTTTGCTGCTCCTATTTTTGGTGCCCAAAATCGAACGTTTTCATCAGTTTCAGGATACTTTTCTTATTTTGCACTATTTTTCCGTCCCAGATCGTACGTTGTGAACCGCGAAAAGGCCGACAACCTAATCCATCACATTTCTATTATCGAATCCCACGGCACCTTGGGAAGAAAACTTCACTTCACGTAGAGGCGGGGCCCGCAAACCGAGGGCATGGGGCTTCAGACTAGGTCTCCGTTGCTTCCGTGCCTATAACTTTTGATCTGTAAGGTGTTACGCGGCGCACAGCATATCGTTGAAATGCTCTCCGAGAGCTCTACGACGGGTGTAGAAAGCCTGCCCCTTTACGCTCGATTTCGGAGACCAAAATCGAACCTTTTCATTAGTTATGGGACACTTTTCTTCTTTTGTGTTGTTTTTCCATCTAGGATCGTACGTCGTGAGCCGCAAAATGAACGACAACCTAATCCATCACATTTCTATTATCGAATCCCATAGTGCCTTGGGCAAGACAGCTTCGCTTCACGTAGAGGCTCGGCCCGCAAAATGAGTGCGTCGGGCAAGGGACAATGTCTCCGTCGCTCCGGTGCCCATAACTTTTGATCCGTAAGGTGTTACGCGGCGCACAGCATACCGTTGGAAAGCTCTCCGAGAGCTCTACGACGAGGGTAGCAAGCCTGGTCGCTTGATCCAGTTTTCAGAACCCAAAATTGAACATTTTCATTTGTTTTGCGACACTTTTCTTCTTTTGCGCTGTTTTTTCTTCCCGGATCGTACGTCGTGAGCCTAAACAAGGACGACAACCTAATCCATCACATTTCTATTATCGAATCCCACGGCCCCTTGGGCAAGACAACTTCGCTTCACCTATAGGATGGGCCCGCAAACCGAGGGCATAATGCTTGGGACCAGGTCTCCGACGCTCCGGTGCCCATAACTTTTGATTCGTAAGGATGTACGCGGTGCACAACATACCGTTCGAAAGCTCTCCGAGAGCTCTACGGCGGGGGCAAGAAGCCTGCTCTGCTACGTCTTGTTTGGAGCCCAAAATCAAACGTTTTCATCAGTTTCAGGATACTTTTCTTATTTTGCACTGTTTTTCCATCCCGGATCGTACGTTTTGAATTGCGGAAAGGATGACAACCTAATCCATCACATTTCTATTATCGAATCCCACGGCACCTTGGGCAAGACAACTTCGCCTCACGTAGAGGCAGGGCCAGCAAACCGAGGGCGTGGGGTTTGAGACCTGGTCTCCGTTGCTCCGGTGCCCATAACTTTTGATCTGTAAGGAGTTACGCGGCGCACAGCATACCGTTGGAAAGTTCTTCGAGAGATCTACGATGGTGGCAACAAGCTTGCTTTGCTGCACCTGTCTTTGGAGCCCAAAATTGAATGTTTTGATCAGTTTCGGGATACTTTTCTTATTTTACAATGTTTTTCCGTCCCGGATCGTACGTTGTGGGCTGCGAAAAGGATGACAGCCAAATCCATCATATTTCTATTATCAAATCCCACGGCACCTTGGGCAAGACAACTTCGCTTCACGTAGAGGCTGGGCCTGCAAACCGAGGGCGTGGGGATTGGGACCAGGTCTCCGTCGCTCCGGTGCCCATAACTTTTGATCAGTAAAGAGTTACGCGGCGCACAACATATCATTGGAAAGCTCTCCAAGAGCTCTACGACGGGGGAAGCAAGTCTGCTCGGCTGCTCCTATTTTCGAAGACAAAAATAGAACGTTTTCATCAGTTTCGTGACATTTTTCTTATTTTGCACTATTTTTCCGTTTCGGATCGTACATCGTAAGCCGCGAAAAAGACGACAACCTAATCCATCACATTTCTATTATCGAATCCCAAGGCACCTTGGGAAGACAACTTCGCTTCACGTAGAGGCTGGTCCCGCAAACTGAGGGCGTGGGGCTTGGGACCAGGTCTCCGTCGCTCCGATGCCCTTAACTTTTGATCTGTAAGGAATCACGCGGCGCACAACATACCATTGAAAAGCTCTCTGAGAGCTTTACGACGGGGGTAGCAAGTCTACTATGCTGCGCTTGTTTTTGGAGCCCAAAATCAAACATTTTCATCAGTTTCGGGATACTTTTCTTCTTTTGCGATGTTTTTTCGTCCCGGATCGTACGTGGTGAGCCGCGAAAAGGATGACAATCTAATCCATCACATTTTTATTATCGAATCCCACGGTACATTGGGAAAGTCGACTTCGCTTCATGTAGAGGGTGGGCACGCAAACTGAGGGCATGGGGCTTGGGACCAGGTCTCCGTCGCTCCGGTGCCTATAACTTTTGATCCGTAAGGAGTTACGCGGCGCACAGTATACCGTTGAAATGTTCTCCGAGAGCTCTACGACGAGGGTAGCAAGTCTGCTCACCTGCTCCTATTTTTGGAACCCAAAAATGAACGTTTTCATCAATTTTGGTGCACTTTTCTTCTTTTGCACTGTTTTTTCTACCTGGATCGTGCATCGTGAGCCTAGAAAAGGACTACAACATAATCCATCACATTTCTATTATTGAATCTCACGGCACCTTGGGCTAGACAACTTCGTTTCACGTAGAGGCTGGGCCCAAAAACCGAGGGCGTGGTGCTTGGGACCAGATCTCCGTCGCTCCGGTGCCCATAACTTTTGATCCGTAAGGATTTACGTGGCACACAACATACCGTTGGAAAGCTCTCTAAGAGCTCTACGACGGGGGTAGCAAGCCTGCTCTGCTGCTCCTATTTTTGGAGCCCAAAATAGAACATTTTCATCAGTTTTAGGATACTTTTCTTATTTTGCGATGTTTTTCCATCCCAGATCGTACGTTATGAACCACAAAAAGGATGACAACCTAATCCACCACATTTCTATTATCGAATCACATGGCACCTTGGGCAAGACAACTTCACCTCACATAGAGGTTGGGCCCGCAAACCGAGGGCATGGGGCTTTAGACCAGGTCTCTGTTGCTCCGGTGCCTATAACTTTTGATCTTTAAGGATTTACGCGGTGCACAGCATACCGTTGGAAAGCTCTCCGAGAGCTCTACGACGGGGGTAGAAAGCTTGCTCCTCTGCGCCTGATTTCGGAGACCAAAATTGAACGTTTTCATTAGTTATGGGACACTTTTCTTCTTTTGCGTTGTTTTTCCATCCAGGATCGTACGTCGTGAGCCGCAAAAAGAATGACAACCTAATCCATCACATTTCTATTATCAAATCCCATGGCACCTTGGGCAAGACAGCTTCGCTTCACGTCGAGGCTGGGCCCGCAAACCGAGGGCGTTGGGCAAGGGACAATGTCTCCGTCGCCCCGGTGCCCATAACTTTTGATCCGTAAGGAGTTACGCGGTGCATAGCATACCGTTGGAAAGCTCTCCGAGAGCTTTACGACGAGGGTAGCAAGCCTGGTCGTTTGCTCCGGTTTTCGGAACCCAAAATTGGATGTTTTCATTTGTTTTGGGACACTTTTCTTCTTTTGCGCTATTTTTTCTTCCCGGATCGTACGTCATGAGCCTAGAAAAGGATGACTACCTAATCCATCACATTTCTATTATCAAATCCCACGGCACCTTGGGTAAGACAACTTCCCTTCACGTATAGGTTGGGCCCGCAAATCGAGGGCGTAGTGCTTGGGACCAGGTGTCCGTCGCTCTGGTGCCCATAACTTTGGATCCGTAAGGAGTTACGCGGCACACAACATACCGTTAGAAAGCTCTCCCAGAGCTCTACGACGAGGGTAGTAAGCCTGCTCCCCTGCTCCTGTTTTTGGAGCCCAAAATCGAATATTTTCATCAGTTTTGGGATGCTTTTCTTATTTGGCACTGTTTTTTCATCCCAAATCGTACGTTGTGAATCGCAAAGAGGACGACAACCTAATCCATCACATTTCTATTATTGAATCCCATGGTACCTTGGGCAAGACAACTTCGATTCACGTAGAGGCGGGGCCTGCAAATCGAGGAGGTAGGGCTTGTGACCAGGTCTCCGTCGCTCTGGTGCCCATAACTTTTGATCTGTAAGGAGTTATGTAGCGCACAACATACCGTTGGAAAGCTCTCCGAGATCTCTACGACGGGAGGCGGGAAGCCTGCTGGGCTGCACCTATTTTTGGATCCCAAAATCGAACATTTTCATTAGTTTCGGGACACTTTTCTTCTTTTGGGTTATTTTTCTGTACCGGATCGTACGTCGTGAGCCGCGAAAAGAACGACAACCTAATCCATCACATTTGTATTATCGAATCCGATGGCACCTTGGGCAAGACAACTTCGCTTAACAAAGAGGCTGGGCCTGCAAACCGAGGGCGTTGGGCTTAGGACCATGTCTCCGTCACTCCGGTGCCCATAACTTTTGATCCGTAAGGAGTTACGCGGTGCACAGCATACCGTTGGGAAGCTCCCCGAGAGCTCTACGACGGGGCCCAAAATCGAATGTTTTCATCAATTTTGGGACACTTTTCTTTTTTTGCGCTATTTTTCCTTCCCGGATCGTACGACGTGAGCCTAGAAAAGGACGATAGCCTAATCCATCACATTTCTATTATCGAATCCCAAAGCACCTTGGGCAAGACAACTTCGCTTCACGAAGAGACTTGGCCCAGAAACTGAGGGCGTGGTGCTTGGGACCAGGTCTCCGTCGCTCCGGTGCCCATAACTTTTGATCCGTAAGGATTTACGCAGCGCACAACATACCGTTGGAAAGCTCTCCAAGAGCTTTACGACAGGGGCAGCAAGCCTACTATGCTGCGCCTATTTTTGGAGCCCATAATCGAACGTTTTCATCGGTTTCAGAATACTTTTCTTATTTTGCGCAATTTTTCCGTCCCGGATCGTACGTTGTGAACTGCGAAAAGGACGATAACCTAATCCATCACATTTCTATTATCGAATCCCATGGCACCTTGGGCAAGACAACTTCACCTCACGTAGAGGTGGGGCCCGCAAACCGAGGGCGTGGGGCTTGAGACCAGGTCTCTGTTGCTCCAGTGCCTATAACTTTTGATCCGTAAGGAGTTACGCGGCGCACAGCATACCGTTGGAAAACTCTCCGAGAGCTCTACGACGGGGGCAGAAAGCCTGCTCGGCTGCGCTTGATTTCGAAGACCAAAATCGAATGTTTCCATCAGTTTCAGGATACTTTTCTTATTTTGCACTATTTTTCCGTCCCGGATCGTACGTTGTGAACTGCGAAAAGGACGACAATCTAATCCATCACATTTCTATTATCAAATCCCATGCGCCCTTGGGCAAGACAGCTTCGATTCACGTAGGGGCGGGGCTCGCAAACCGAGGGGGTAGGCCTTGGGACCAGGTCTCCGTCGCTCTGGTGCCTATAACTTTTGATCTGGAAGGAGTTACGCGGCGCACAACATACCGTTGGAAAGCTCTCTGAGAGCTCTACGATGGGGGCAGGAAGCCTGCTCGGTTGCTCCTATTTTTGGATCCCAAAATAGAACATTTTCATTAGTTTCGGGACACTTTTCTTCTTTTTTGTTGTTTTTCTGTACCGGATAGTACGTCGTGAGCCGCGAAAAGGACGACAACCTAATCCATCACATTTGTATTATCGAATCCCACGGCACCTTGGGGAAGACAACTTCACTTCACGTAGAGGCTGGGCCCGCAAACCGAGGGCGTCGGGCTTAGGACCATGTCTCCGTCGCTCTGGTGCCATAACTTTTGATCCGTAAGGAGTTACGCGGTGCACAACATACCGTTGGGAAGCTCTCCGAGAGCTCTATGACGGGGGCAGCAATCCTACTTGGCTGTGCCTATTTTTGTAGCCCAAAATCGAATGTTTTCATCAGTTTCGGGACACTTTTCTTCTTTTGCGCTGTTTTTCTTTCCCGGATCGTACGTCGTGAGCCTCGAAAAAGATGACAATCTAATCCATCACATTTCTATTATCGAATCCCATAGCACCTTGGGCAAGACAACTTCGCTTCACGTAGAAGTTGGGCTCACAAACCGAGGACGTGGGGCTCGGGACCAGGTCTTCATCGTTCTTTTGCCCATAACTTTTGATCCGTAAGGAGTTACGCGGCGTACAGCATACCGTTGGAAAGCTCTCCGAGAGCTCTACGATGGGCACAGCAAGCCTGCTTGGCAGCGGCTATTTTTGGAGCCCAAAATCAAACGTTTTCATCAGTTTCAGGACACTTTTCTTCTTTTGCGTTGTTTTTTGTCCCGGATCGTACGTCGCCAGCCGCGAAAAGGACAACAACCTAATCAATCACATTTCTATCACCGAATCTCACGACACCTTAGGCATGACAACTTCACTTCACGTCGAGGCTGGGCCCGCAAACCGAAGGTGTGGGGCTTGTGACCAGGTATCTGTCGCTCCGGTGCCAATAACTTTTGATCCGTAAGGAGTTACGCGGTCCACATAATATCGTTGGAAAGCTCTCCGAGAGCTCTACAACGGGGTCAACAATCCTGCTAAGCTGTGCCTATTTTCAGAGCCCAAATCTGATTGTTTTCATCAGTTTCGGGATACTTTTCTACTTTTGCACTGTTTTTTCGTCCTGGATCGTACGTCGTGAGCTGGAAAAAGGACGACAACCTAATCCAACCTTTTTCTATTTTTGAATCCCATGGCACTTTGGGCAAGAAAACTTCGCTTCACATAGAGGCTGGGCTCGCAAACGAGGGCGTGGGGTTGGGGACCAAGTCTCCGTTGCTCTGGTGCCCTTAACTTTTGATCTGTAACAAGTTACGCGGTGCACAACATACTGTTGGAACGCTCTCCGAGAGCTCTACGACGCTGGCAGCAAGTTTACTCTACTGCGCCTATTTTTGGAGCCCAAAATCGAACGTTTTCATCAGTTTCGGGATACTTTTCTTCTTTGGCGCTATTTTTTCGTCCCGGATCGTACGTTGTGAGCTGCGAAAAGGAAGACAACCAAATCAATCACATTACTATTATCGAATGCCTGGCACCTTGGGCAACACAACTTCGCTTCACGTAGAGGCTGGGCCTGCAAACCGAGGGCGTGGGGCTTGGGACTAGGTCTCTGTCGCTCTGGTGCCCATAACTTTTGATCTACGCGGCGCACAGCATACTGTTTGAAAGCTCTCCGAGAGCCCCACGACGAGGGCAGCAAGCATGCTCGGCTACGCCTGTTTTCAGACCCCAAAATCGAACGTTTTCATCAGTTTCGTGACATTTTTCTTCTTTTGTACCGTTGAAAAGCTCTCTGTGAGCTCTATGACGGGGGCAGCATACCTGCTATGCTACACTGGTTTTTGAAGCCCAAAATCGAACGTTTTCATCAATTTCGGGATACTTTTCTTCTTTTGTGCTGTTTTTCCGTCCCGAATCATACTTGGTGAGCTTAGAAAAGGACGACAACCTAATCCATCACATTTCTATTATCGAATCCTACGGCACCTTGGGCAAGACAACTTCGCTTCACGTAGAGGCTGAGCCCGCAAACCGAGGGCGTGGGGCTTGGGACCAGGTCTTCGTCGCTCCGGTGCCCATAACTTTTGATCCGTAAGGAGTTAGGTGGCGCACAGCATACCGTTGGAAAGCTCTCCGAGAGCTCTACGACGGGTGCAGCAAGCTTGCTCTGCTACACCTATTTTTGGCGCCCAAAATTGAACGTTTTCATCAGTTTTGGGATACTTTTCTTATTTTGCGCGGCTTTTCCATCCCGGATCGTACGTTGTGAACTGCGAAAAGGAGGACAACCTAATCCATCACATTTCTATTATCGAATCTCACGGCACCTTGGGCAAGACAACTTCGCTTCACATAGAGGCTGGGCCTGCAAACCGAGGACGTGAGGCTTGGGACCAGGTCTCTGTCGCTCCGGTGCCCATAACTTTTGATCCGTAAGGAGTTACACGGCGCACAACATACTGTTTGAAAGCTCTCTGAGAGCCCCACGACGAAGGCAGCAAGCATACTCGGCTGCGCCTGTTTTCAGAGACTAAAATAGAACATTTTTATCAGTTTCGTGACATTTTTCTTCTTTTGTGCTATTTTTCTGTCCTGGATCGTACGTCGTGAGCCGCGAAAAGGACGACAACCTAATCCATCACATTTCTATTATCGAATCCTACGGCACCTTGGGCAAGAAAACTTCACTTCACGTAGAGTCTGGGCCTGCAAACTGAGGGCGTGGGGCTTGGGACCAAGTCTCCGTCACTCCGATGCCCATAACTTTTGATCCGTAAGGAGTTACGCGGCGCACAACATACCGTTGAAAAGCTCTCCATGAGCTCTATGACAGGTGTAACATACCTGCTATGCTACGCCTTTTTTTGAAGTCCAAAATCTAATGTTTTCATCAATTTCAAGATATTTTTCTTCTTTTGTGCTGTTTTTTCGTCCCGAATTGTACGTGGTGAGCCTAGAAAAGGACGACAACCTAATCCATCACATTTCTATTATCGAATCCTACGGCACCTTGGGCAAGACAACTTCGCTTCACGTAGAGGCTGAGCCCGCAAACCGAGGGCGTGGGGCTTGGGACCAGGTCTCCGTCGCTCCAGTGCCCATAACTTTTGATCCGTAAGGAGTTACGCGGAACACAGCATACCATTGGAAAGCTCTTTGAGAGCTCTACGATGGGCGCAGCAAGCTTGCTCTGCTACGCCTGTTTTTGGCGGCCAAAATCGAACGTTTTCATCAGTTTTGGGATACTTTTCTTATTTTGCACGGCTTTTCCATCCAGGATCATACGTTGTGAACCGCGAAAAGGACGACAACCTAATCCATCACATTTCTATTATCGAATCCCACGGTACCTTGGGCAAGACAACTTCGCTTCACGTAAAGGCGGGGCTCGCAAACGGAGAGGGTGGGGATTTGGACTAGGTCTCCGTCGCTCTGGTGCCCATAACTTTTGATCCGTAAGGAGTTATGCGACGCACAACATACCGTTGGAAAGCTCTCTGATAGCTCTACGACGGAGGCAGCAAGCCTGGTCAGCTACGCCTGATTTCGAAGACAAAAATTGAATGTTTTCATCAATTTTGGGACACTTTTCTTTTTTTGCATTGTTTTTCCATCCCGGATCGTACGTTGTGAACTGCGAAAAGGAGGACAACCTAATCCATCACATTTCTATTATCGAATCCCATGGCACCTTGGGCAAGGCAACTTCGCTTCACGTAGAAGCTGGGCCCGTAAACCGAGGGCGTCGGGCTTAGGACTAGGTCTCCACAACATACCGTTGGAAAGCTCTCCAAGAGCTCTACGACGGTGGCAGCAAGCCTACTTTGCTGTGCCTGTTTTTGGAGCCGAAAATCGAACGTTTTCATCAGTTTCGTGATACTTTTCTTCTTTTGCGCTTCGTCCTGGATCGTACGTTGTGAGCCGCGAAAAGGACGACAACCAAATCCATCACATTTCTATTATCGAATCCCACGACACCTTGGGCAAGACAACTTCGCTTCACGTAAAGGTTGGGCCCGCAAACCGAGGGCGTGGGGCTTGGGACCAGGTCTCCGTCGCTCCGGTGCCCATAACTTTTGATCCATAAGGAGTTACGCGGCACACAACATACCGTTTGAAAGCTCTCCGAGAGCCTTACGATGATGGCAGCAATCCTACTCTGCTGCGCCAGTTTTCAGAGCCCAAAATCGAACATTTTTATCAGTTTCATGACATTTTTCTTCTTTTGTGCTGTTTTTCCATCCCGGATAGTACGTTGTGAGCCACAAAAAGGACGACAACCTAATCCATCACATTTTTATTATCGAATCGTACGGCACCTTGGGCAAGACAACTTCGCTTCACGTAGAGGCTGTGTCACGCCCCAACTCGACCCTATCTACGATCAGTCAGGACGCAACGAAATTTCGGTAGTATAACGACAATAATTAAGACACCGAAGCTCTAAATCAACCTCTCAGAACATCATACAATCAAACTCCTCAACCAAAAAAAAATCAATTTTTCAATACCATTAACAACATACAACATAACCATATTATACAATAATCATTCTTAGTTATACGCCTCCGTTCCAACATAATACCTTAACTTTAACATACATATCAAAATAGATTACAAACCAACTTAGCAACCCGATCATAGCCAAAAGAGAGTCTACTAAGTTAGTATCAACTAGTTCATTATCTTTACTACAACTTATACATCATAAACTACAAAGTAAATAAAAGCCAACTAGTTTAATATACAAGATAATGGAGTATACAACATCTCAAACATCAAGGACAAGACTCTGGCACCTAGGACTCGTCCACATACGGCACAATATCCCCTTCCTGAGGCACGTACCCGTAATCTTGCTCAATAACACCTATATGCATGCAATAATAGAGAGTGAGCTTATATTAACAAGCTCAGTGAGGATCTGATAGATCTCTAACAGTATTTACTATACTCCTTGGAATTGATCCTTTGAGCAGTAAACACGCAATAAAACATCAATAACAATATAAACACATAACTATAATGACCAATCAATAAAGGATACTCAAGTTGGTGTAGCTCCAAATGCCATCACGATCTCAACCATTCTTCTTATAACTCCCCATTACTCATGCACCCGAGGTACCTCACTAGCCCCTCCCTCTATGACACCTCCATCATACGAGCTGGGGGTAGTCTCTGATAGTCATGCCGTTATCAACCCGACAGCCCGATGCTGCCCGAGAGGTGGCACACACATACCAAGACTCAGCAATAATAATAAACATCATTCACAGGAGGACAATCTAGCAGAATTTCCTATCTCCCGGTTCATCAATCATCAATCAATAATCATCAATTATCATCAATATAACATCAAGTAATCAATTAAACAACGAACAACTAAGTTAGATGACAAAGTAGGCCATCCAACTTATCATGCATTAAACACATAATCTAACCCTAGTCTAACCATCAATAACTCACAGTTCAATTGTGAGGCCTGACCTCGATTTGCGTGCGATACCTCGTTTCGTGTGCCCTAACCTAGATTTACGTGCCTTGACCTAGGTTTAAGAATCGTGTTTCGTTTTATGTGCCTTGCATTGAATTACGTGCATTCATTTAGGGTTACGTGCATTTACTTGGAAAACGTGCATTCGTCTCGTAGTTTGTGCCCTACCTCGTAGTGCGTGCCCTAGACCTAGGAAAGCGTGCCCTCACGTTAATCAAGAAAGCATCTTACACAAAGCACTAGATCAATAATTAATCCTACAAATTCCACTAACTAATATTAAATTACTAATTCAACCCACTAGAAGACAAAATCTCACACAAAGCTAGACATTCCTTATTCTTTATTCCTTATTCTTTTGCAATTTCAAACATACAATTAATTAATGCTCAAAAGATGACAAAGATTCAGCATTTTCATGCCTTGGCCGACCACCTTGTGGCATTTATGCTTGCTTGCTCAATTCAAAATTAATTCTAGACAATTCTATGACAAGTTATGACACAAATGCATAAAAAAAACTAGCTCAAAACTCTACCAAACTCCACCAATCTCGACATAAGCTCCTTGCCATGCTAGGTAATTCAAAAACCATGCTTCTTGAAGACACAAATCTGATTTTTACATGCCCAAGGCCGACACAAGCCTCAACAATTGCACAAGCTTCTATTTGTCTTTCATTTCTCTCTCTCCCTCTCATTCTTCTCTCTTTCTCTCGGCTTTGGCTGAGTTCCTATGCTCCATAGCTCATCTTCATCACTCCATGGTTAATCAAGGCAAGCAAAAAGGTAGGGAACTCGACTAAGCAAGATAGGTTGCAAGAAAACTCACATGCAAGCTCTTTGAACAACCATTTCGGCTTAGGTGAGTTTGCTAGCTTCCATTTATTTTCTTCTTGTTCTAACCACATGCATCTACTAAGAACTTGGTCACTAAGATAGGAAAAATAGAGAAAATCGAGTGGTGTCTCGGCTAAGCAAGGAAGAAGATCAACTTTGTGCTTCACCAAGAGTCTTGTGCATCTTCTTGTTGTTTTGCTAAGGTGAGGGCTAAAACTTCTTGAAAATCTTTCAAAAAACCCACATGCATGCTCTTAAATGTTTATCTTTGCTTCTGTACTTGAGATATATGTGTGTTCATAAGCTTTTACAACCATGCATGGCAAGATTTTGGGCTAGAATGTGATGTTAGATGAAATCGTGCATGTGACAGCTTTCTGTCTTGTTGGTGCGAGGTGATTTTGGCTAGCTAAATGATGTTGAAAATGCGTGATAATTGGTAGGTAACTATTTGTGCCAGTTATGAACATTTTCTGCAGATATAGGTCAAAGCTAATTTTGATTCTAAGATCCTCAAAATGGCAAATCATTAAAATGCATCCAAATTTAGAAAGTCTGGAAAAATGAAGCAGGTTTTGGCAGATTCACTGACCTTGTGGAACGAACCCGTTTTGACTTAGTAAATAACATCCAAAATACATGACATTTGGTGTGCTACTATATTTTTCAGTTCTGGACGTTTTTGTCAGAAATGGACTAAGGCTAAATTTGACCCTAAGGACCTCAAAAATGACAAGTATTGAAATGTGTGCAAATCTGGACAGTTTTGTACAATCCCACTGTTTTGGCTATAACTATTGAACCCGAACTCTAAATGATGCGAGGTTTGTTTTTGAATTTAGTTCACTTCTTAAGATTTAATTTGAAATCTTATTCACTAGATTTGGATATTTTTTGCTTGTCTTAATGACTGTGAGAAAACAGCCCATTGCAGTGAGGGTTTCACTTAGTGATATGCTTAGAAAAATTATTGTAGCTTCTCTTGTTGTGTTAAATGCTTGGGATTGTGGCATTGGGATGTTGTGTGGACTGTTTTGAATACTTGAGGGTGTTTGAATCAATCGATGCATTGCTTGAGTTTGATTTTGAGATGACTTGGGGCTTAATCGCACGGGTAAGCACGAATTGGAACCCTAGTAACTAGGTGAATTTGCTAAGTGTTAATCCTTGGGATGTTGTGTTGGATTATGTGTTTAGTAGGCTGCCCGTAGTTTCCCTTGTAGCCCTAAATATGATTTCGATGATTTCATGTTGATAAGTAGGCTTTTCTTGCACCCGGTCTCACGTAGATGTCGTTGCATGTTGAATAATCTTGTTACTTGATTACGTGAACTTTGAAATGAGTTATATGACTTGATTTACGTGCGTTACATGGCTGCCCATTTAATGTTCATATAACTCCATGTGCCTTTCAAGTGAAATTACTTGTCTTATCGTGCCTCGCTTGTTTACTTGTCAATGTGCAATCTTATGACTTCTCGGAGGCAACCTACTTTGTTGTCCTCCTAATGTGATATATTAAATGTCATAAATGTGCATTGCATACAAGGTTGCAACCTTTCATTCTGGCGTGGTAGTGTTCACGCACACCGGGCGGCATCGGGCTTGCCGGTGCAACCGTGACTACCATTGTCCAATTCCCTCTCTCGCTTGGGGGCTAGACTTTCTCGGAGAGTTGGGTCATAGGATTTCGGGGTACATCCGGAGTACACCCATTTGGCGTGATAAGAGGATGATTTGAATTCGGCCGCAACAACTGATACTGGAAATGAACTGAGAGCAAAAGCTCACCGTATCCTTTTCACTATGTGTATAAGTACTCTTGCTTGGTTCCTGGAGGACCTCAGAGAGGAAAGACAGGTAATTGTGTTCCTTTACTTTTATATTATTTGTTATGTACTCATTTGTGATATATTGGTGCTTGCAAAAAGGGTTTTCATAAGTTGAACTAGAAAATGAATTTCAAAACCTATTTCTCGTTCCCCCTCGCTAAGTTCATAAGGACTCACCCTCTTTTATCATCTCAGGTGAAGAAGATCAAGAACAGGTACCCGAGGACGACGTGCCTAATGATGATGCCTTGGAATGATTGCCTGTCCTATGTGCTTTGCTTGAATATGGCCATTGTGAACACTATGCTGCTTGAAGACTATTTATTTTCATGTTGCTTGATGTTTGTAATGTAAAAGACCCCCGTTGTAATTTGGGGTCTAATTTTGGCTTGTACTGATAATAACTAGACAGACACTACTATGGTCATTTTGCTATCGTTACTAGTTAGTAACTATCATAGGATTATGAAGTATCTGGTAAGGACTAAGTAAAATGAACCTACCCAATCTTAAGCAGGTACCCATTGTTAAGCTAAGGTCAACAGGTACATTTGTAATGAGGGTTAACAAACAAACGAGACATGGTATCATGCTAGGTTATTAATCAAACGAGACATCGAGATAACTAGTAGGCGTTTCAATTGGCGGTAAATAGTAATCTTAGTTGGAAATGAAATTTGAGGCGTTTAGAGAAGTAGGCCAAACTAAAGAGCCCAATTACAGCCGTTATGCTGCCGGTTTTTCGAAAAATTATGGAGTTTAGGCTAAACGTTAAGTGTTAAACTTTTATGACCGACTAAGTACGAGACATGGCTTAAATGTTTAGTTCACACCCTAGTCTAACCTTTATAGGCCGGGTTGGGGCGTGACACCTTATGGAAAGAATGGTATCAGAGCTTAGATTGCTTAAGTCGGGTTTAACTCTCGGACCATGGGTAGAGCCCTAAGATAATTAGGATGACTTTTCCATATGTTATTGTGTGATAATGTTAATTGTGCCTTCTATGTTCTATGTGCTTAAGTGATTAACATGCCTTAATTGTTTCTAGAATTGTGTATCTATATTATGTTGCATATCTTATGCATTAAATTCTTATTTGTCGTATTTCAATAAATTATGCATCGTAATATGTGCCTATAGATGGCTGGCCTTAGTACCTGCACTACTAATAGGAGCGGTGAACCCCAAGAGACCGGAGATGCTTATCAAACTAATCCCGGCATAGCTATGTTTAACATGATGGCGAATGCCATGGATCGTGTGTCACGAGTGATGGAATGTCAAGATGCACGTGAAGCCAACAATAATAACAACAAGAATGATGGTAACCATGGGAGACATAGCAGAATGAGGGAGTTCCTTGACTTTCGCCCATCCAAATTCCACGGGGAAGCTGATGATGAGAAAGCAGAGGCTTGGCTGTCCGAGATCGAGAGGATTTTTAGGCCACTTGATTATACTGATGAAGAGAAGGTGGAGTTTGCTGTGTTTCTATTGCACGGGGATGCTAAACATTGGTGGCACACTATGGAGGCACTGTGGGAAACTGATCAGACACCTCGCTTGTAGGGTAATTTCGTTAAGGCATTCAAGGAGAAATATGTACCTGCAGTTTCCAGGCAGAGGTGGATTGAGGAGTTCATGCACTTGAACCAGGGTAACATGACGGTGGCCCAGTACGAGGCTCGTTTTGACCGACTGTCCCGTTATGCTCAATACATGGTCAGTACTCCGGAGGCGAAGATGTGGAAATTTACTACTGGATTGAGGCCAGAGATTCAGGACTAGTTGGCTTCACATGACTTCGATACCTATTCTGCTCTCTTTGCTGCTACTTCCCGAGTTGAGAAGAGAAAACTTGATAGAGCCGGTTCGAGTCAGCCGAACAAGAAACCATACCAGCCTTCAGGTCAACAGAGGAAATTCCAGGGCCAGAGTCGTAGTAATGGCCAGGGCCAGAACAGACCAGTGAATAACCGTGGCCCGACTAAAGCAGCACCATCAGCCTCTTCCACCTGCGGATCCACAGGTAGTTCACCTGCTACTCAATTTGTTAACTGTTCTTACTGTGACAAGAAGGGGCATACCAAGGCCCAGTGCTGGAACAAGTCAGGACGATGTGTGAGATGTGGCAGTGATCAGCATCAGATCAAGGATTGCCCTAAATGGCAAGCAGGACAGAATCAGGTTAAACCAGCTGGTAGAGGCAAGACTCCAGTTCCTAGAGTTCAGGCTCGAGCATATGCTATTGAGTGCGAGGAGCTTCCAGAGGAGACCGCTATTGTTGAAGGTACATTCTTCATACTGAATCAACTTGTTAGGGTGCTAATTGATCCGGGTGCTACTCATTCATTTATTACTCCCTTATGTGTGCAACGTGTGAAACTACGAGTTGTATGTTTGCCTTACGAAGTAGAAGTTGGTACTCCAATGGGTTCTAAACTTGTTACTAGCTCAGCTTGTAAAGCATGTAAAATCCAAATTAAGGATAGGGAATTCTCAGCCAATCTTATTGTATTACCTTTTTGAGACTATGAAGTCATCTTAGGGATGGATTGGTTGGCAAAGCATCATGCCCAACTAGATTGCCGGACGAAGATTGTAACGTTCCGGGCACCTGGTCAACCAATACTGGAGGTAATGGGTCGAAGAGATTTCACCGGGAGTTCCATCATTTCATCTACGAAAGCAGTGAAGTCCTTGAGAAAAGGTTGTAGTGGATACTTAGCTTACCTCATCAACAAGCCGTCGGACAAAGCTAAGTTGGAGGAGATGCCAGTGATCAAAGACTATGCAGATGTGTTTCCAGAAGAATTGCTCGGTTTACCCCCAAATCGGGAGATCGAGTTCGTTATAGAGTTACTGCCTGGCACCCAGCCGATATCTAAAGCTCCCTATCATATGGCGCCGACCGAGCTACAAGAATTGAAGGACCAATTGCAAGGATTGTTGAAGAAAGGGTTTGTTCAACCAAGTTTTTCTCCGTTGGGTGCACCAGTTCTATTTGTAAAGAAGAAAGACGGAACGTTGAGGCTATGCATTGATTACCGAGGATTGAACCAAGTGACTGTCAAGAATAAATACCCACTTCCACTGATCGACGAGTTGTTTGATCAACTTCAAGGAGCCAAAGTGTATTCAAAACTTGACTTGAGGCAAGGGTACTATCAATTGCGGATCAAAAAGGAGGATGTGCCTAAAACGGCTTTTAGGACAAGATATGGGCATTATGAATATGTGGTGATGCCATTTGGACTAACTAATGCCCCTGCAGCTTTTATGGATTTGATGCACAGGGTGTTTCAACCCTACTTGGACCAATTTGTGGTGATCTTCATTGATGATATTTTGGTATACTCGAAATCTGAGGCTGAGCATGAACAACATCTATGGTTGGTACTGCAGAAACTTCGAGAGCATCGGTTGTATGCATAGTTTAGCAAGTGCGAATTTTGGTTGCAGCAGATTGCATTTTTGGGGACATCATATCCCAAGAGGGAATAGCAGTGGATCCAGCAAAGATAGAAGCGGTGATGTCTTGGAAGAAGCCGGAAAATGTTACAGAGGTTCGGAGTTTTCTTGGTCTAGCTGGCTATTATCAGAGATTCGTTAAGGATTTCTCTAAGATTGCAGGACCACTTACAAAGCTCACTCAAAAGAAAACAAAGTTCGTGTGGCATGTTAAGTGTGAGAACAACTTCCAAGAATTGAAGAAAAGATTGACTACCGTACCTGTTCTTGCATTGCCTGAAGGGAGTCAAGGTTTTGTAATCTATAGCGATGCTTCAAAGGAAGGATTGGGTTGTGTGTTGATGCAAAATGGTAGAGTGATTGCGTATGCTTCTAGGAAACCGAAGCCGTATGAATTGAACTACCCGACGCATGACTTGGAGTTAGCGGCTATTGTGTTTGCACTCAAGAAATGGAGGCACTATCTATGGGGTAACAAGTTCGAGGTGTTTACGGATCACAAGAGCTTGAAATACTTGTTCTCACAAAAAGAGTTGAACATGAGGCAAAGGCGGTGGATGGAGCTTTTGGATGATTATAATTGCACAATCAATTATGTGCCTGGTAAAGCAAATGTGGTTGCAAATGCCTTAAGTAGGAAAGCGAGCATGGCAAAACTGGAAGTTAAGGTGCAGGAGTTGTTGGAGGAAGCATTTTTGTGGAAACCACAATTGACTCAGAAAGGGTTACTTTTTGCCACTACACAAGTTCAACCGACCTTGTTGTCTGAATTACGAGAGGCTCAACAGAAGGACCAACAATTCCAGAAGATTAAAGAAAGCAACATAGATTTCAAGTTTCATGATGATGGTATTTGGAGATTTAGGAATCGGATTTGTGTTCCTAATGAACCAAAGTTGAAAAAGAAGATTCTTGAAGAAGCCCATAATTCAAGATACACTATTCACCCCGGCAGAACAAAGATTTATCGGGATTTGAAGCAACACTATTGGTGGAATAACATAAAAAGAGAGATTGCGGAGTTTGTGGCACGGTGTTTAACTTGTCAGAGAGTCAAAGCGAAACATCAACGACCGGCAGGTTTACTTCAGCCGTTGGAGATTCCTCAATGGAAATGGGAACATATAACTATGGACTTTGTTATGGACCTGCCCAGGTCACAAAAGGGTCATGACGCCGTTTGGGTCATAGTGGATAGATTAACCAAGTTAGCGCACTTCTTGCCGATGAAAAAGGAGGATAGTCTTCAGAAATTGGGAGATATGTATGTGGCGGAGATTGTAAGATTGCACGGGATGCCTGTGAGTATTGTATCGGATAGGGATCCTCGTTTTACTTCCCGATTTTGGAAGAGATTGCAAGAAGCTTTGGGAACGAAGTTGAGTTTCAACACGGCTTATCACCCTCAGACTGATGGACAATCGGAGAGAACTATTCAGATTCTGGAGGATATGCTGAGGGCATGTGTTTTAGATTTCGGGAAAGGTTGGGAGAAATATCTGTCTCTAGCGGAGTTCGCTTATAATAATAGTTATCAGGCCACTATCGGGATGGCCCCATTTGAGGCGTTGTATGGACGTAAGTGTCGATCCCCAATTTACTAGGATGAAGTAGGTAAAACGAAGACTTTTGACCCGACCCTTCTACCTAAACTTATGAAGACTGTTGATAATATTCACCTCATCCGGAAAAGGATGCTTACCGCCTAAAGCAGGCAGAAAAGTTATGCAGACCGACGGAGGCGGAGCCTAGAGTTTGAGGTTGGCGACAAGGTGCTCTTGAAGATATCACCCCGAAGGGGACTGATTAAGCACGACAAGGGTAGAAAGTTAAGCCTGAGATTTGTAGGACCATTTGAAATAATTGAGAAGGTTGGCAAATTGGTGTATCGCCTGGAACTACCCCAAAACCTCTCCAATATTCACGACGTCTTTCATGTTTCGATGCTGCGGAAGTATCACCCTGATCCATCGCATATCTTAGAGCCAGAGCCGTTGCAGCTTCGGGAGAACTTGTCTTATGAGGAGAAGCCCATTCGGATCCTAGACCAACAAGATCGGGAGTTGCGCAGCAAAACTATACCAATGGTGAAAGTGTTGTGGGATCATCATGGAATTGAAGAAGCAATGTGGGAAAGGCGAGACCAGATGGAGCAACAATATCCAGCTTTATTTCAAAGGTAATATTGAATTTTGGGATGAAATTCTTTTAAGGAGGGGAGGATGTGAGGCCCGACCTCGATTTACATGCGATACCTCGTTTCGTGTGCCCTAACCTAGATTTGCGTGCCTTGACCTAGGTTTAAGAATCGTGTTTCGTTTTATGTGCCTTGCATTGAATTACGTGCATTCATTTAGGGTTACGTGCATTTACTTGAAAAATGTGCATTCGTCTCGTAGTTCGTGTCCTACCTCGTATTGCGTGCCCTAGACCTAGGAAAGCGTGCCGTCACATTAATCAAGAAAGCATCTCACGAAGCACTAGATCAATAATTAATCCTACAAATTCCACTAACTAATATTAAATTACTAATTCAACCCACTAGAAGACAAAATCTCACAAAAAGCTAGACATTCCTTATTCTTTATTCCTTATTCTTTTGCACTTTCAAACATACAATTAATTAATGCTCAAAAGATGACAAAGATTCAGCATTTTCACGCCTTGGCCGACCACCTTGTGGCATTTATGCTTGCTTGCTCAATTCAAAATTAATTCTAGACAATTCTATGACAAGTTATGACACAAATGCATTAAAAAAAAACTATCTCAACACTCTACCAAACTCCACCAATCTCGACATAAGCTCCTTGCCATGCTAAGTAATTCAAAAACCATGCTTCTTGAAGACACAAATCTGATTTTTACATGCCCAAGGCCGACACAAGCCTCAACAATTGCACAAGCTTCTATTTTTCTTTCATTTCTCTCATTTCCACACATTTCTCTCTCTCCCTCTCATTCTTCTCTCTTTCTCTCGGCTTTGGCTGAGTTCCTATGCTCCATAGCTCATCTTCATCACTCCATGGTTAATCAAGGCAAGCAAGAAGGTAGGGAACTCGACTAAGCAAGCTAGGTTGCAAGAAAACTCACATGCAAGCTCTTTGAACAACCATTTCGGCTTAGGTGAGTTTGCTAGCTTCCATTTCTTTTCTTCTTGTTCTAACCACATGCATCTACTAAGAACTTGGTCACTAAGCTAGGAAAAATAGAGAAAATCGAGTGGTGTCTCAGCTAAGCAAGGAAGAAGATCAACTTTGTGCTTCACCAAGAGTCTTGTGCATCTTCTTGTTGTTTTGCTAAGGTGGGGGCTAAAACTTCTTGAAAATCTTTCAAAAAACCCACATGCATGCTCTTAAATGTTTATATTTGCTTCTGTACTTGAGATATATGTGTGTTCATAAGCTTTTACAACCCTGCATGGCAAGATTTTGGGCTAGAATGTGATGTTAGATGAAATCGTGCATGTGACAGCTTTCTGTCTTGTTGGTGTTAGGTGATTGTGGCTAGGTAAATGATGTGTAAAATGTGTGAAAAGTGGTAGGTAACTAGTTCTCCCAGTTCTGAACATTTTTCGCATAAATAGGCCAAAGCTAATTTTGAGTCTAAGGTCCTCAAAATTCCAAATCATTAAAATGTGTCCAAATCTGGAAAGTCTGGAAAAATGAAGCAGGTTTTGGCAGATTCACTGACCTTGTGGAACGAACCAGTTTTGACTTAGTAAATGACATCCAAAATGCATGAAATTTGGTGTGCTGCTAGATTTTTCAGTTCTAGACGTTTTGTTCAGAAATGTACTAAGGCTAAATCTGACCCTAAGGACCTCAAAAACGACAAGTATTGAAATGTGTGCAAATCTGGACAGTTTTGTGCAATCCCACTGTTTTGGCTATAACTATTGAACCCGAACTCCAAATGATGCGAGGTTTGTTTCTGAATTTAGTTCACTTATTAAGCTTTAATTTGAAATCTTATTCACTAGATTTGGATATTTTTTTCTTGTCTTAATGACTGTGAGAAAACAGCCCATTGCAGTGAGGGTTTCACTTAGTGATATGCTTAGAAAAATTATTGTAGCTTCTCTTGTTGTGTTAAATGCTTGGGATTGTGGCATTGGGATGTTGTGTGGACTGTTTTGAATACTTGAGGGTGTTTGAATCAATCGATGCATGGCTTGAGTTTGATTTTGAGATGACTTGGGGCTTAATCGCACGGGTAAGCACGAATTGGAACCCTAGTAACTAGGTGAATTTGCTAAGTGTTGATCCTTAGGATGTTGTGTTGGATTATGTGTTTAGTAGGCTGCCCGTAGTTTCCCTTGTAGCCCTAAATATGATTTCTTCATGTTGATAAGTAGACTTTTCTTGCACCCGGTCCCACGTAGATGTCGTTGTATGTTGAATAATCTTGTTATTTGATTACGTGAACTTTGAAATGAGTTATATGACTTGATTTACGTGCGTTACATGGCTGCCCGTTTAATGTTCATATAACTCCATGTGCCTTTCAAGTGAAATTACTTGTCTTATCGTGCCTCGCTTGTTTACTTGTCAATGTGCAATCTTATGACTGCTCGGAGGCAACCTACTTTGTTGTCCTCCTAATGTGATATATTAAATGTCATAAATGTGCATTGCATACAAGGTTGCAACCTTTCATTCTGGCGTGGTAGTGTTCACGCACACCGGGCGGCATCGGGCTTGCCGGTGCAACCGTGACTACCATTGTCCAATTCCCTCTCTCGCTTGGGGGCTAGACTTTCTCGGAGAGTTGGGTCGTAGGATTTCGGGGTACATCCGGAGTACACCCATTTGGCGTGATAAGGGGATGATTTGAATTCGGCCGCAACAACTGATACTGGAAATGAACTGAGAGCAAAAGCTCACCGTATCCTTTTCACTATGTGTATAAGTACTCTTGCTTGGTTCCTGGAGGACCTCGGAGAGGAAAGACAGGTAATTGTGTTCCTTTACTTTTATATTATTTGTTATGTACTCATTTGTGATATATTGGTGCTTGCAAAAAGGGTTTTCATAAGTTGAACTAGAAAATGAGTTTCAAAACCTATTTCTTGTTCCCCCTCGCTGAGTTCATAAGGACTCACCCTCTTTTATCATCTCAGGTGAAGAAGATCAAGAACAGGTACCCGAGGACGACGTGCCTAACGATGATTCCTTGGAATGATTGCCTATCCTATGTGCTTTGCTTGATTATGGCCATTGTGAACACTATGCTGCTTGAAGACTATTTATTTTCATGTTGCTTGATGTTTGTAATGTAAAAGACCCCCGTTGTAATTTGAGATCTAATTTTGGCTTGTACTGATAATAACTAGACAGACACTACTATGGTCATTTTGCTATCGTTACTAGTTAGTAACTATCATAGGATTATGAAGTATCTGGTAAGGACTAAGTAAAATGAACCTACCCAATCTTAAGCAGGTACCCATTGTTAAGCTAAGGTCAACAGGTACATTTGTAACGAGGGTTAACAAACAAACGAGACATGGTATCATGCTAGGTTATTAATCAAACGAGACATCGAGATAACTAGTAGGCGTTTCAATTGGCGGTAAATAGTAATCTTAGTTGGAAATGAAATTTGAGGCGTTTAAAGAACTAGGCCAAACTAAAGAGCCCAATTACAGCCGTTATGCTGCCGGTTTTCCGGAAAATTATGGAGTTTAGGCTAAACGTTAAGTGTTAAACTTTTATGAACGACTAAGTACGAGACATGGCTTAAATGTTTAGTTCACACCCTAGTCTAACCTTTATAGGCCGGGTTGGGGCGTGACATCAATCACTCAAATACCACCCAATCATCTAAAGGCTCAATTCAACAATTTAAAAAAAGACAACCTAAACTTCAAAGAATCATATCTTACATTCTACTAATCCAAACAACTCCAAATCAGTTTCTAACACTCACCCATTCAATCAACTACATTAGTCCTCTCGAAAACCAACCAAGACACATCAAAATCAAGTCCAACAACCCTAAAACCTCAATGCACCTAGGCTGAAATTTCCGGATTTTCACCCAAACATCGCAATCAAAAATTCGGCATTATAACAGCGTTACCACGTAATTAACTAACTTTTAGAAATTGACGGCAATCGATTCCAACCACAACAACTCAAGATAATCATCAAATGGCCAATCTATCAACTTTAAATACCCGAAAATAAATAATTTCGCTACAATGGTTCAAATCTCGTAGTAATACACATAAACGATCCCTAGCATGCACTGAGCAATAATATAACTTCAAATTAACATTCTAACGGTTCAAAATGCAATTAGAAGCAAAAACATAAAATATGACTTTTGAGATCTAGAATTTTTCTCTCACCTTTGATGTGAAACAAGCCTAGATATGCGTGCAATGCATGCCCAACAAGCGGAATCCAACTAGGCATGAAACCTACAGACAAAAACTAGGTTTTTCTATGAAAAATTGCTTTGAAAACTTGAAGAAAAAGCTTGGTTTTGCTCTCTATGGTTCTCGGCCATGTAGGTGAAATTTGAGTGTGTTTTGTGTTGTTTTAGTAAGTGTTGATGATATATTATGCATATAAAGGCTTGGTCAAATAAAATAAAAGAAAGTCAAAGTTAATTTTTAGTCTTTTAATTCTATTCTAGTCTTTTAATTCATTTCTTAAGTATTTCTTGCTCAACTATTAAATTAACAACTAAACTAATTCTAGACATTATATTTTAGGTGACAAAGAGTGTTACTTTAGAACAGTTTCACCCGAGTTGGCTTAAAACTCATTTTCTTGCAAAAAAAAGTGTAAAAATCTTTAAAATTCCAAAACCGATTTCAAATCCGTTTTAATCAAACACGGGTCTATTAATACCCGAGGACTAGGTTTTAAAACGTTTAAAACTCCCCTGTAAAAATTTTAGCGGACAGGTGTTCAAAAATACTATTCACCAAAACCGACGATAAAATTTCTGATTCCGTTGTTGATGAAAATTTAATGAATGCACACTTAGCATGTATTAGGAGTATTAATCACATATTTAGCACATTCTAAGTCATATAGCACATAAACAGGTTAATTCACGTAAAACGAGGTAAAATACGCAAATCGAGATAAAGTAAAATATGGGGTCTCATAGGCTGGGACCGTAAACTGAGGGCGTGAGGCTTTGGACCACGTCTCCGTCGCTCCGATGCCCATAACTATTGATCCGTAAAGAGTTACGCGGCGCACAGCAAACCGTTGAAAAGCTTTCCGAGAGCTCTATGACGGGGGCAGAAAACCTGCCATGCTGCGCCTATTTTTGAAGCCCAGAATCGAACGTTTACATCAGTTTCGGGATACTATTATTCTATTGTGTTGTTTTTCTGTCCCGGATCGTACGTGGTGAGCCACGAAAAGGACGACAACCTAATCCATCACATTTCTATTATCGAATCCCACGGCACCTTGGGCAAGACAACTTCGATTAACGTAGAGGCTGGGTCTGCAAACCGAGGGCGTGGGGCTTGGAACCAGGTCTCCGTCGCTTCGGTGCCCATAACTTTTGATCCGTAAGGAGTTACGCGGCGCACAGCATGCCGTTGGAAAGTTCCCCGAGAGCTCCACGACGAGGGCATCAAGCCTGCTCGCCAACTCCTATTTTCGGAGCCCAAAATCGAACATTTTCATCAGTTTTGGGACACTTTTCTTTTTTTGCGCTGTTTTTTCTTCCCGAATCGTACGTCATGAGACTAGAAAAGGACGACAACCTAATCTATCACATTTCTATTATCGAATCCCACAGCACCTTGGGCAAGACAACTTCACTTCACGTAGAGGCTGAGCCCGTAAACCGAGGGCATGGGGCTTGGGACCAAGTCTCCGTCGCTCCGATGCTCATAACTTTTGATTAGTAAGGAGTTACGCAGCGCACAGCATACCGTTGGAAAGCTCTCCGAGAGTTCTACGATAGGGGCAGCAACCTTGCTCTGCTGCGCCTGTTTTTGTAGCCCAAAATTGAACGTTTTCATCAGTTTTGGGATACTTTTCTTATTTTGTGTTGTTTTTCTGTCCCGAATCGTATGTTGTGAACCACGAAAAGGACGACAACCTAATCTATCACATTTCTATTATCGAATCCTACGATACCTTGGGCAGGACAACTTCGCTTCATGTAGTGGCGAGGGCCGCAAACCGAGGGGGTGGGGCTTAAGACTAGGTCTCCGTCGCTCCGGTGCCTATAACTTTTGATCCGTAAGGAGTTACGCGGCGCACAGCATACCGTTGAAAAGCTCTCCGAGAGCTCTACGACGGGGGCAGCAAACCTGCTCGGCTGCGCCTGATTTCGGAGACCAAAATCGAATATTTTTATCAATTTCAGGACACTTTTCTTCTTTTGCTTTGTTTTTTTGTCCCGGATCGTACGTCGTGAGCCGCGAAAAGGACGACAACCAAATCCATCACATTTCTATTATCAAATCCCATGGCACCTGGGGCAAGGCAACTTCGCTTCACGTAGAGGCTGGGCCCGTAAACCGATGGCGTCGGGCTTAGGACCATGTCTCCGTCGCTCCGGTGCCCATAACTTTTGATCTGTAAGGAGTTACGCGGCGCACAACATACCGTTAGAAAGCACTCCGAGAGCTTTACGACGGCGGCAACAAGCCTACTAGGCTGCGCTGGATTTCAGAGACCAAAATCGAACATTTTCATCAATTTCGGGATACTTTTCTTCTTTTGCGTTGTTTTCCTGTCCCGGATCGTACGTCGTGAGCCGCGAAAAGGATGACAACCTAATCCATCACATTTCTATTATTGAATCCCATGGCACCTTGGGCAAGACAACTTCGCTTCACGTAGCGGCTAGGCCCGAAAACCGAGGGCGTGGGGCTTAAGACCAGGTCTCCGTCGCTTCGGTGCCCATAACTTTTGATTTGTAAGGAGTTACGCAGCGCACAGCATACCGTTGGAAAGTTCTCCAAGAGCCCTACGACGGGGGTAGCAAACCTGCTCGGCTACGCCAGATTTCGGAGACCAAAATCGAACATTTTCATCAATTTTAGGACACTTTTCTTCTTTTGCATTATTTTTCCGTCCCGGATCGTACGTCGTAAGCCGCGAAAAGGACGACAACCTAATCCATCACATTTCTATTATCGAATCCCATGGCACCTTGGGCAAGGCAACTTCGCTTCACGTAGAGGCTGGGCCCATAAACCGATGGCGTCGGGCTTGGGACCATGTCTCCGTCGCTCCGGTGCCCATAACTTTTGATCTGTAAGGAGTTACGCGGTGCACAGCATACCGTTAGAAAGCTCTTCGAGAGCTCTACGACATGGGCAGCAAGCCTGCTCGGCTGCATCGGATTTCAGAGACCAAAATCGAACATTTTCATCAATTTCGAGATACTTTTCTTCTTTTGCATTGTTTTCCCATCCCGGATCGTATGTCGTGTGCCGCAAAAAGGACGACAACCTAATCCATCATATTTCTATTATCGAATCCCACGACACCTTGGGCCAGACAACTTCACTTCACGTAGCGGCTAGGCCCGAAAACCGAGGGCGTGGGGCTTAGGACCAGGTCTCCTTCGCTCCGGTGCCCATAACTTTTGATTTGTAAGGAGTTACGCGGCGCACAGCATACCGTTGGAAAGCTCTCCGAGAGCCCTATGACGGGGGCAGCAAGCTTTATTTGCTGCGCCTATTTTTGGCGCCCAAAATCAAACGTTTTCATATGTTTCGGGATACTTTTATTCTTTTGCGCTGTATTTTCGTCCCGGATCGTACATTGTGGGCCACGAAAAGGACGACAACCAATACATCACATTTCTATTATCAAATCCCACAGCACCTTGGGCAAGACAACTTCGCTTCACGTAGAGGCTGGGCCAGCAAACCGAGGGCGTGGGGCTTGGGACCAGGTCTCCGTCGCTCCGGTGCCCATAACTTTTGATCCGTAAAGAGTTACGCAGCGCACAACATACAGTTGGAAAGCTCTCCAAGAGCTCTACGACGGGGGAAGCAACTTTTCTCAGTTGCGCCTATTTTTGGAGCCCAAAATCGAATGTTTTCATCAGTTTCGTGACATTTTTCTTATTTTGCGCTGTTTTTTCATCCCGGATCATACGTCGTGAGCCGCGAAAGGGATGACAACCTAACCCATCACATTTCTATTATCGAATCCCACGGTACCTTGGGCCAGACAACTTCGCTTCACGTAGCGGCTGGGCCCGAAAACCGATGGCGTGGGGCTTAGGACCAGGTCTTTATCACTCCGGTGCCCATAACTTTTGATTTGTAAGGAGTTACGTGGGGCACAACATACCGTTGGAAAGCTCTCCGAGAGCCCTACGACGGGGGCAACAAGCTTGCTTTGCTGCGCCTATTTTTGGTGCCCAAAATCAAACATTTTCATCTGTTTCGGGATACTTTTATTCTTTTGCGCTGTTTTTTCATCCCGGATCGTCCATTGTGGGCCGCGAAAAGGACGACAACCAAATACATCACATTTCTATTATCAAATCCCACGGTACCTTGGGCAAGACAACTTCGCTTCACGTAGAGACTGGGCCTGCAAACCGAGGGCGTAGGGCTTGGGACCAGGTCTCCGTCGCTCCAGTGCCCATAACTTTTGATCCGTAAAGAGTTACGCAGCTCACAACATACCGATGGAAAGCTCTCCAAAAGCTCTACGACGAGGGAAGCAACCTTGCTCGGTTGCGCCTATTTTCGGAGCCCAAAATCGAATGTTTTCAACAGTTTCGTGACATTTTTCTTATTTTGTGTTGGTTTTCCGTCCCGGATCGTACGTCGTGAGCCGTGAAAGGGATGACAACCTAATCCATCACATTTCTATTATCGGATCCCACGGCACCTTGGGAAGACAACTTTGCTTCACTTAGAGGCTGGGGCCGCAAACTGAGGGCGTGGGGCTTGGGGCCAGGTCTCCGTCGCTCTGATGCCTATCACTTTTGATCCGTTAGGAGTTACGCGGTGCACAGCATACCGTTGAAAAGCTCTCTGAGAGCTCTACGACGGGGGTAGCAAGCCTACTATGCTGCGCCTGTTTTTGGAGCCCAAAATTGAACGTTTTCAACAATTTCAGGATACTTTTCTTCTTTTGTGCTATTTTTTCATCCCGGATCGTACGTGGTGAGTCACGAAAAGGCGACAACGTAGTCCATCACATTTCTTTTATCGAATCCCACGGTACCTTAGGCAAGACAACTTCGCTTCACGTAGAGGCCTGGCACGCAAACCAAGGGCATGGGGCTTGGGACCAGGTCTACGTCGCTCCGGTGCCCACAACTTTTGATCCGTACGGAGTTACACGGCGTACAGTATACCGTTAGAAAGCTCTCCGAGAGCTCTACGACGAGGGCTGCAAGTCTACTCACTTGCTCCAATTTTTGGAGATCAAAATTCTCTAAACGCCTTAAATTTTTCAATCTCAATTTTATTTCCAACTAAGATTACTATTTACAATCAATTGAAATGCCTACTAACTATCTCGATGTTACATTTGATTAATAACCTAGCATGATACTATGTCTCATTTGTTTGTTAAACCTTGTTACAAAAATACCTATTGATCTTAACTTAATAGCGAGTACCTGATTAAGATTTGGTTGGTTCATTTTACTTAGCCCTTACCTAATACTTCATAATCCTATTATAGGTACTAGTAGTAATAATAGCAAAATGACCATAGTAGTGTCTAGTGTCTGTCTAGTTAACATCAGTACAAACCAAAATAGGCACAATCGGGTAGGATTGTTGCCCCCGTCGTAGAGCACTCGGAGAGCTTTCCAACGGTATGCTGTGCGCCATGTAACTCATTACGGATCAAAAGTTATAGGCACCGGAGCGACGGAGACCTGGTCCTAAGCCCCACGCCCTCAGTTTGCGGGCCTAGCCTCTACGTGAAGCGAAGTTGTCTTGCCCAAGGTAGCGTGGGATTCGGTAATAGAAATGTGATGGATTAGGTTGTTGTCCTTTTCGCGGCTCATGACGTACGATTCGGGATGAAAAAATGGTGCAAAATAAGAAAAGTGTCCAAAAATTGATGAAAACGTTTCATTTTGGGCTCCAAAAACTGGCGCAGCCGAGTAGGCTTGCTGCCCCAGTCGTAGAGCTCTCGGAAAGAGCTTTCCAACAGTATGTTGTGCGCCCCGTAACTCCTTACGGATCAAAAGTTATAGGCACCGGAACGACGGAGACTTAGTCCTAAGCCCCACGCCCTCGGTTTGTGAGCCCAGCCTCTACGTGAAGTGAAGTTGTCTTGCCCAAGGTGCCATGGGATTCGGTAATAGAAATGTGATGGATTAGGTTGTCGTCCTTTTCGTGGCTCACGACGTATGATCCGGGATGAAAAAACAGCACAAAATAAGAAAAGTGTCCAGAAACTAATGAAAACGTTCAATTTTGGGCTCCAAAAACTAGCGCAGCTGAGTAGGCTTGCTGCCACCGTCGTAGAGCTCTTGGAGAGAGCTTTCTAACGGTATGCTGTGCGCCCCGAAACGCCTTACGGATCAAAAGTTATGGGCACCAGAGCGACAGAGACCTAATCCTAAGCCCCACGCCCTCGGTTTGCGAGCCCAGCCTCTACGTGAAGCGAAGTTGTCTTGCCCAAGGTGGCATGGGATTCAGTAATTGAAATGTGATGGATTAGGTTGTCATCTTTTTCGCAGCTCACGGCGTATGATCCGGGACTTAAAAACAGCGCAAAAGAAGAAAAGTTTCCAGAAACTGATGAAAACATTAGATTTTAGGCTCCAAAAATAGGCGCAGCCGAGCAAGCCTTCCACCGTCGTAGAGCTCTCGGAGAGCTTTCCAACGGTATGCTGTGCGCCGCGTAACTCCTTACGAATAAAAAGTTATGGGCACCGGAGCGACGGAGACCTTGTCCTAAGCCCCACCGCTCTCGGTTTGCGAGCCCAGCCTCTACGTGAAGCGAAGTTGTCTTGCCCAAGGTGCCGTGGGATTCAGTAATAGAAATTTGATGGATTAGGTTGTCGTCCTTTTCGAGGCTCACGACGTACGATCCGGGACTGAAAAATAGCGCAAAATAAGAAAAGTGTCCAGCAACAGATGAAAATGTTAGATTTTGGGCTCCGAAAATAGGTGCAGCAGAGCAGGCTTGCTTCCACCGTCGTAGAGCTCTCGGAGAGCTTTCCAACGGTATGCTGTGCGCCGCGTAACTCCTTACGAATAAAAAGTTATGGGTACGAGAGCGACGGAGACCTTGTCCTAAGCCCCACTGCTCTCGGTTTGCAGGCCCAGCCTCTACGTGAAGTGAAGTTGTCTTGCCCAAGGTGCCATGGGATTCGGTAATAGAAATGTGATGGATTAGGTTGTCGTCTTTTTTGCGGCTCACGACGTACTATACGGGACAAAAAAACAGCCCAAAAGAAGAAAAGTGTCCAGAAACTGATGAAAATATTTGATTTTGGGCTCCGAATATACGTACAGCCAAGCAAGCTTGATGTCCCCGTAGTAGAGCTCTAGGAGAGCTTTCCAACGGTATGTTGTGCGCCGCGTAACTCCTTACGGATCAAAGGTTATGGGCACCGGAGCGACGGAGACCTGGTTCTAAGCCCCATGCCCTCGGTTTGAGGGCCCAACCACTACGTGAAGTGGAGTTTTTTTTCCCAAGGTGGCGTGGGATTCTGTAATAGAAATGTAATGAATTAGGTTGAAGTCCTTTTTGCGGCTCACGACGTACGATCCAAGACGAAAAAACAGCGCAAAAGAAGAAAATTGTCCAAAAACTAATGAAAATGTTTGATTTTGCGCTCCAAAAATGGGCGCACCCGAGCAACCTTGCTGCCCCCGTCGTAGAGCTCTCGGAGTGCTTTCCAACGGTATGCTGTGCGCCGCGTAACTCCTTACGGATCAAAAGTTATGGGCAACGGAGAGACGAAGACCTGGTCGTAAGCCCCACGCCCTCGGTTTACGAGCCCAGCCTCTACGTGAAGCGAAGTTGTCTTGCCCAAGGTGGCGTGGGATTCGGTAATAGAAATGTGATGGATTAGGTAGTCGTTATTTTCACGGCTCACGAAGTACGATCAGGGATAGAAAAACAGTGCAAAAGAAGAAGGGTGTCCAGAAACTAATGAAAACTGGTACAGTAGAGCAGGCTTGCTGGCCCCATCGTAGAGCTCTCGGAGAGCTTTCCAACGGTATGCTGTGCGCCGCGTAACTCCTTATGGATCAAAAGTAATGGGCACTGGAGTGACGGAGACCTAGTCCTAAGCCCCCACGCCCTCGGTTTGCGGGCCCAACCTCTATGTGAAGCGAAGTTGTCTTGCACAAGGTGCGGTGGGATTCGGTAATAGAAATGTGATGGATTTCGTTGTCGTCCTTTTCGCAGCTCACGATGTACAATCCGGGACGGAAAAACAGCGCAAAACAAAAAAAGTGTCAAGAAACTGATGAAACCTTCGATTTTGGGCTATGAAAACAGGCGCAGCCGAGCAAGCTTGTTGCCCCCGTCGTAGAGTTCTCGGAGAGCTTTCCAACGGTATGCTGTGCGCCACGTAACTCCTTACGGATCAAAAGTTATGGGCACCGGAATGACGGAGACTTGGTCCTAAGCCCCACGCCCTCGGTTTGCAGGCCCAGCCTCTACGTGAAGCGAAGTTGTCTTGCCCAAGGTGGCATGGGATTCAGTAATTGAAATGTGATGGATTAGGTTGTCGTCTTTTTCGCAGCTCACGACGTACGATCCGGGACGGAAAAACAACGCAAAAGAAGAAAACTGTCCAGAAATTGATGAAAATGTTTGATTTTGGGCCCAGAAAATAGGCGCAGCCGAGCAGGATTGCTGCCACCGTCGTAGAGCTCTCGGAGAGCTTTCCAATGGTATGATGTGCCGCGCGTAACTCCTTACGGATCAAAAGTTATGGGAACCGGAGCGACGGAGACCTGGTCCTGAGCCCCATGCCCTCGGTTTGTGGGCCCAGCCTCTATGTGAAGCGAAGTTGTCTTGGCCAAGGTGGCGTGGGATTCGGTAATAGAAATGTGATGGATTAGGTTGTCGTTATTTTCACGGCTCACGAAGTACGATCCGGGATAGAAAAACAGTGCAAAAGAAGAAAAGTGTCCAGAAACTGATGAAAACTGGTGCAGCAGAGCAGGCTTGCTGCCCCCGTTGTAGAACTCTCGGAGAGCTTTCCAACGGAATGATGTGCGCCGCGTAGCTCCTTATGGATCAAAAGTAATGGGCACCAGAGCGACGGAGACCTGGTCCTAAGCCCCACACCCTCGGTTTGCGGGCCCAGCCTCTATGTGAAGTGAAGTTGTCTTGCACAAGGTGCGGTGGGATTCGATAATCGAAATGTGATGGATTAGGTTGTCGTCCTTTTCGCAGCTCACGACGTACGATCCGGGACGAAAAAACAGCGCAAAAGAAAAAAAGTGTCAAGAAACTGATGAAACCTTCGATTTTGGGTTATGAAAACAGGCGCAGCCTAACAGGCTGGCTGCCCCCATCGTAGAGTTCTCGGAGAGCTTTCCAACAGTATGCTGTGCGCTGCGTAACTCCTTACGGATCAAAAGTTATGGGCACCGGAGCGACGGAGACTTGGTCATAAGCCCCACGCCCTCGGTTTGCAGGCCCAGCCTCAACGTGAAGCGAAGTTGTCTTGCCCAAGGAGGCATGGGATTCAGTAATTGAAATGTGATGGATTAGGTTGTCGTCTTTTTTGCGACTCACGACGTACAATCCGGGACGAAAAAACAACGCAACAGAAGAAAACTATCCAGAAACTGATGAAAATGTTTGATTTTGGGCTCATAAAATAGGCGCCGCCGAGCAGGCTTGCTGCCACCGTCGTAGAGTTCTCGGAGAGCTTTCCAATGGTATGTTGTGCACCGCGTAACTCCTTATGGATCAAAAGTTATGGGCACCGGAGCGACGAAAACCTGGTCCTGAGCCCCATGCCCTCGGTTTGTGGGCCCAACCTCTATGTGAAACAAAGTTGTCTTGCATAAAGTACCGTGGGATTCGGTAATAGAAATGGGATGGATAAAGTTGTCGTCCTTTTCACGGCTCACGACGTAAGATTCGGGACGGAAAAACAGCGCAAAAGAAGAAAATTGTGAAAAAATTGATTAAAACGTTCAATTTTGAGCTACAAAAATTGACGCAGCAAAGTAGGTTTACTGCCCCCATTGTAGAGCTCTCGGAGAGCTTTCCAACAGTTTACTGTGCGCTGCGTAACTCCTTACGGATCAAAAGTAATGGGCACCGGAGCGACGGAGACCTGGTCCTAAGCCCCACGCCCTCGATTTGCGGGCCCAGCCTCTACGTGAAGCGAAGTTGTCTTGCACAAGGTGCGGTAGGATTCGGTAATAGAAATGTGATGGATTAGGTTGTCGTTATTTTCGCGGCTCACGAAGTACGATCCGGGACGGAAAAACAGCGCAAAAGAAGAAAACTGTCCAGAAACTTATGAAAACAGGTACAATAGAGTAGGCTTGCTGCCCCCGTCGTAGAGCTCTGGGAGAACTTTTCTACAGTATGCTGTGCACCGCGTAACTCCTTATGGACCAAAAGTAATGGGCACCGGAGCGACGGAGACCTGGTCCTAAGCCCTACGCCCTCGGTTTACGGGCCAAGCCTCTACGTGAAGCGAAGTTTTCTTGCACAAGGTGCGGTGGGATTCGGTAATAGAAATGTGATGGATTAGGTTGTCGTCCTTTTCGCAACTCACGGCGTACGATCTGGGACGAAAAAACAGCGCAAATGAAGAACAGTGTCAAGAAACTGATGAAACCTTCGATTTTGGACTCCAAAAACAGGCGCAGACGAGCACGCTTGCTGCCCCCATAGTTGAGTTCTCGGAGAGCTTTCCAACGGTATGCTGTGCGCCGCGTAACTCCTTACGGATCAAAAGTTATGGGCACGGGAAAGACGGAGACTTCGTTCTAAGCCCCACGCCCTCGGTTAGTGGGCCCAGCCTCTACGTGAAGCGAAGTTGTCTTTCCCAAGGTGGCATGGGATTCGGTAATAGAAATGTGATAGATTAGGTTGTTGTCCTTTTCGCGGCTCACGACGTACGATCCGGGACAGAAGAACAGGGTAAAAGAAGAAAAGTGGCCAGAAACTGATGAAAATGTTCAATTTTGGGCTCCGAAAATAGGCGAAGCCGGCCAATATTGCTGCCCCCATCGTAGAGCACTCGGGGAGCTTTCTAACGGTATATTGTGCGTCGCGTAACTCGTTACTGATGAAAAGTTATGGGCACCAGAGCGACGAAGACCTGGTCCTAAGCCCCACACCCTCGGTTAGCGGGCCTAGCCTTTACGTGAAGCAAAGTTATCTTGCCCAATGTGGCGCGGGATTCGGTAATAGAATTGTGATGGATTAGGTTGTTGTCCTTTTCGCAGCTCATGACGTACGATCCGGGACGGAAAAACAGCGCAAAAGAAGAAAAGTGTCCAGAAACTGATGAAAACATTCGATTTTGGGCTCCGAAAATAGGCGCAACCGAGCAGGATTGCTACCCCCGTAGTAGAGCTCACGGAGAGCTTTCCAATGGTATGCTGTGTTCCGCGTAACTCCTTACGGATCAAAAGTTATGGGCACCGGAGCGACGAAGACCTAGTCCTAAGCCCCACGCCCTCGGTTTGCGGGCCCAGCCTCTATGTGAAGCGAAGTTGTCTTGCCCAAGGTGGCGTGGGACTCGGTAATAGAAATGTGATGGATTAGGTTGTCGTCCTTTTCGCAACTCACGACGTACGGTCGGGGACGGAAAAATAACACAAAAGATGAAAAGTGTCCAGAAACTGATGAAAACATTCGATTTTGGGCCCAAAAATAGGCGCAGCCGAGCAAGCTTGCTACCCACGTTGTAGAGCTCTCGGAGATCTTTCTAAAGGTATGCTGTGTGCCGCGTAAATCTTTACGGATCAAAAGTTATTGGCACCGGAGCGACGGTGACCTGGTCTTAAGTCCTACGCCCTCAGTTTGCGGGCCCAGCCTTTACATGAAGCAAAGTTGTCTTGCCCAAGGTGGCATGGGATTCGGTAATTGAAATGTGATGGATTAAGTTGTCGTCCTTTTCGCGACTCACGACGTACGATCCGGGATGAAAAAACAGCACAAAAGAAGAAAACTGTCCAAAAACTTATGAAAATGTTTGATTTTGGGTTCAGAAAATAGGCGCAACTGAGCAGGCTTCATGCCCCCGTCGTAGAGCTCTCGGAGACCTTTCCAATGGTATGTTGTGCGCCGTGTAACTCTTTACAGATAAAAAATTATGGGCACCGGAGTGACAGAGAACTGGACCTAAGCCCCACGCCCTCGGTTTGCGGGTCCAGCCTCTATGTGAAATGAAGTTGTCTTGCCCAAGGTGGCGTGGGATTCGGTAATAGAAATGTGATGGATTAGGTTGTCGTCCTTTTCGCACCTCACGACGTACGATCGGGGACGGAAAAACAACGCAAAAGAAGAAAAGTGTCCAGAAACTGATGAAAATGTTCAATTTTGGGCTCCAAAAATAGGCTCAGTGGACCAAGCTTGCTACCCCGGTCGTAGAGCTCTCGCAGATCTTTCCAACAGTATGTTGTGTGCCGTGTAACTCCTTACGGATCAAAAGTTATGGGTACCAGAGTGACGGAGACCTAGTCCTAAGCCCCACGCCCTCGGTTTGCGGGCCCAGCCTCTACGTGAAGCGAAGTTGTCTTGCCCAAGGTGGCGTGGGACTCGGTAATAGAATTGCGATGGATTAGGTTGTTGTCCTTTTCGCAGCTCATGACATATGATCCGGGGCAGAAAAACTGCGCAAAAGAAGAAAAGTGTCCAAAAACTGATGAAAACGTTTCATTTTGGGCTACGAAAATAGGCGCAGCCGAGTAGGCTTGCTGTCCCCGTCGTAGAGCTCTCAGAGAGAGCTTTCCAACGGTATGCTGTGCGCTGCGTAACTCCTTACGGATCAAAAGTTATAGGCACCGGAGCGACAGAGACCTGGTTCTAAGCCCCACGCCCTCGGTTTGCGAGCCCAGCCTCTATGTGAAGCGAAGTTGTCTTTCCCAAGGTAGAGTGGGATTCGGCAATAGAAATGTGATGGATTAGGTTGTCGTCCCTTTCGCGGCTCACGACATACGATCCAGAACGAAAAAACAGCGCAAAAGAAGAAAAGTGTCCAGAAACTGATGAAAATGTTTGATTTTGGGCTCCGAAAATAGGCGCAGCCGAGCAAGCTTGCTGCCCCCGTCGTAGAGCTCTCGGAGACCTTTCCAATGGTATGTTGTGCACTGCATAACTCCTTACGGATCAAAAGTTATGGGCACCGGAGCGACGGAGACCTAGTCCTAAGCGCCACGCCCTATGTTTGCGGGCCCAGCCTCTACATGAAGCGAAGTTGTCTAGCCCAAGGTGGCATGGGATTCGGTAATTGAAATGTGATAGATTAATTTGTCGTCCTTTTCGCGGCTCACGACGTACGATCCGGGATGAAAAAATAGCGCAAAAGAAGAAAACTATCCAGAAACTTATGAAAATATTTGATTTTGGGCTCCGAAAACAGGCGCAGCCGAGCAGGCTTGCTGCCCCCATCGTAGAGCTCTCGGAGACCTTTCCAATGGTAGGCTATGCGCCACGTAACTCCTTACGGATCAAAAGTTATGGGTACCGGAGCGACGGAGACCTGGTCCTAAGCCCCACACCCTCGGTTTGCGGGCCCAGCCTCTATGTGAAGCGAAGTTGTCTTGCCCAAGGTGGCATGGGATTCGGTAATAGAAATGTGCTGGATTAGGTTGTCGTCCTTTTCGCAGCTCACGACGTACGATCTAGGATGGAAAAACAATTCAAAAGAAGAAAAGTGTCCAGAAACTGATGAAAACGTTCGATTTTGGGCTCCAAAAATAGGCGTAGCCGAGCAAGCTTGCTACCCCCGTCGTGAGCTCTTGGAGAGCTTTCCAAAGGTATGCTGTGTGCAGCGTAACTCCTTACAGATCAAAAGTTATGGGCATTGGAGCGACGGAGACCTGGTCTCAAGTCCCACGCCCTCGGTTTGCGGGCCCAACCTTTACGTGAAGCGAAGTTGTCTTGCCCAAGGTAGCGTGGCATTCGGTAATAGAAATGTGATGGATTAGGTTGTCGTCCTTTTCGAGGCTCACGACGTACGATCCAGGACGGAAGTACAGCGCAAAAGAAGAAAAGTGTCCAGAAACTGATGAAAATGTTCTATTTTGGGCTACAAAAATATGCGCAGCTGAGCAGGCTAGCTACCCCCGTCGTAGAGCTCTCGGAGAGTTTTCCAACGGTATGCTGTGTGCCGCGTAACTCCTTACGGATCAAAAGTTATTGGCACAGGAGCGACGGAGACCTTGTTCTAAGCCCCACGCCATAGGTTTGCGAGCCCAGCCTCTACGTGAAGCGAAGTTGTCTTGGCCAAGGGGGCGTGAGATTCGGTAATAGAAATGTGATGGATTAGGTTATCATCCTTTTCGCGGCTCACGACGTACGATCTGGGACTGAAAAACAGCGCAAAAGAAGAAAAGTGTCAAGAAACTGATGCATACGTTCGATTTTGGGCTCCGAAAATAGGCGCAGCTGGGCAGGATTGCTGCCCCCGTCGTAGAGCACTCGGGGAGCTTTCCAACAGTATGCAGTGCGCCGCGTAACTCATTACGGATAAAAATTTATGGACACCGGAAAGACGGAGACCTGGTCCTAAGCCCCACGCCCTCGGTTTGTGGGCCTAGCCTCTACGTGAAGCGAAGTTCTCTTGTGCTAGGTGGAATGGGATTCGGTAATAGAAATGTGATGGATTAGGTTGTTGTCCTTTTCGCAGCTCATGACGTACGATCCGGGTTAGAAAAACAGCGTAAACAAAGAAAAGTGTCTAGAAACAGATGAAAACATTTAATTTGGGCTCCAAAAACAGTAGCAGCCAAGCAGGCTTGTTGCCCCCGTCGTAGAGCTCTCGGAGACCTTTCTAATGGTATGCTGTGCACCGCGTAACTCCTTACGGATCAAAAGTTATGGGCACCGGAGCGACGGAGACTTGGTCCTAAGCCCCACGCCCTCGGTTTGCGGGCCCAGCTTCTATGTGAAACAAAGTTGTCTTGCCCAAGGTGGCGTGGGATTCGATAATAGAAATGTGCTGGATTAGGTTGTCGTCCTTTTCACAGCTCACGACGTATGATCTGGGACGAAAAAACAACGTAAAAGAAGAAAAGTGTCCAGAAAGTGATGAAAACGTTTGATTTTGGGCTCCAAAAATAGGCGCAGCCGAGCAAGCTTGCTACCCCCATTGTAGAGGTCTTGGAGAGCTTTCCAAAGGTATGCTGTGTGCCGCGTAACTCCTTACGGATCAAAAGTTATGGGCACCGGAGCGACGAAGACCTGGTCCTAAGCCCCACGCCCTCAGTTTGCGGGCCCAGCCTCTACGTGAAGCGAAGTTGTCTTGCCCAAGGTGGCGTGGGATTCGGTAATTGAAATGTGATGGATTAGGTTGTAGTCTTTTTTCGCAGCTCAAGACGTCCGATCCGGGACGGAAGAAGAGGGCAAAAGAAGAAATGTGTCCAGAAAGTGATAAAAACGTTCGATTTTGGGATACGAAAGTATGTGCAGCCGAGCAGGCTTGCTACCCCCGTCGTAGAGCTCTCGGAGAGTATTCCAACGGTATGCTGTACGGCGCGTAACTCCTTACGGATCAAAAGTTATGGGCACCGGAGCGATGGAGACCTTGTTCTAAGCCCCACGCCCTCGGTTTGAGGGCCCAGCCTCTACGTGAAGTGAAGTTGTCTTGGCCAAGGTAGCGTGGGATTCGGTAATAGAAATGTGATGGATTAGGTTGTAGTCCTTTTCGCTACTCACGACGTACAATCCGGTACTGAAAAACAGCGCAAAAGAAGAAAAGTGTCAAGAAACTGATGAAAACGTTCAATTTTGGGCTCCGAAAATAGGCGGAGCCGGGCAGGATTGTTGCCCCCATCGTAGAGCACTCGGGGAGCTTTCTAACGGTATGCTGTGCACCACGTAACTCATTACAGATCAAAGGTTATGGGCACCGAAGCGACGGAGACTTGGTCCTAAGCCCCACGCCCTCGGTTAGCGGGCCTAGCCTCTACGTGAAGCGAAGTTTTCTTGCCCAAGGTGGCATGGGATTCGGTAATAGAATTGTGATGGATTAGGTTGTTGTCCTTTTCGCAGCTCATGACGTACGATCCGGGACGAAAAAATAGCGCAAAAGTTGAAAAGTGTCCAGAAACTGATCAAAACGTTTCATTTTGGGCTCCGAAAACAAGCACAGCCGGGTAGACTTGCTGCCCCCTTCGTAGAGCTCTCAGAGAGAGCTTTCTAACGGTATGCTGTGCGCCGCGTAACTCCTTACGGATCAAAAGTTATAGGCACCGGAGCGACGGAGACCTAGTTCTAAGCCCCACTCCCTCGGTTTGCGGGCCCAGCCTCAACGTGAAGCGAAGTTGTCTTGCCCAAGGTGGAGTGGGATTCGGTAATAGAAATGTGATGGATTAGGTTGTCGTCCTTTTCACGGCTCATGACGTGCGATCCGGGACGAAAAAATAGCACAAAAGAAGAAAAATATCCAGAAACTGATGAAAATGTTTGAGTTTGGGGTCCGAAAATAGACGCAGCTGAGCAAGCTTGCTACCCCCGTCGTAGAGCTCTCGGAGACCTTTCCAACGGTATGCTGTGTGCCGCGTAACTCCTTACGGATCAAAAGTTATGGGCACCGGAGTGACAGAGACCTGTCCTAAGCCCCACGCCCTCAATTTGCGGGCCCGGCCTCTATGTGAAGCGAAGTTGTCTTGCCCAAGGTGGCGTGGGATTCGGTAATAGAAATGTGATGGATTAGGCTGTCGTCCTTTTCGCAGCTCACGACATACGATCCGGGACAGAAAAACAACGCAAAAGAAGAAAAGTGTCCAGAAACTGATAAAAACGTTTGATTTTGGGCCCCAAAAATAGGCGCAGCCGAGCAAGCTTGCTACCCCAATCGTAGAGCTCTCGGGGAGCTTTCCAACGGTATGCTGTGTGTCGCATAACTCCTTACAGATCAATAGTTATGGGCACCGGAGCGACGGAGACCTGGTCCTAAGCCCCACGCCCTCGGTTTGCGGGCCCAGCCTCAACGTGAAGCGAAGTTGTCTTGCCCAAGGTGGCATGGGATTCGGTAATAGAAATGTGATGGATTTGGTTGTCCTCCTTTTCGAGGCTCACGACGTACGATCCGGGACGGAAGAACAGCGCAAAAGAAGAAAAAGGTCCAGAAACTGATGAAAACGTTCTATTTTGGGCTATGAAAATATGCGCAACTAAGCAGGCTTGTTGCCCCCGACGCAGAGCTCTTGGAGAGTTTTCCAACGGTATGCTGTGCGCTGCGTAACTCCTTACAGATCAAAAGTTATGGGCACTAGAGCGACGAAGACCTTGTTCTAAGCCCCACGCTAGCGGTTTGCGAGCCCAGCCTCTACGTGAAGCGAAGTTGCCTTGGCCAAGGTGGCATGGGATTCGGTAATAGAAATGTGATGGATTAGGTTGTCGTCCTTTTCGCTGCTCACGACGTACGATCCGGGACTGAAAAACAGCGCAAAAGAAGAAAAATGTCAAGAAACTGATGAAAACGTTTAATTTTGGTCTCTGAAAATAGGTGCAACCGGGCAGGATTGCTGCCCCCGTCGTAGAGCACTCTGGGAGCTTTCCAACGGTTTGTTGTGCGCCGCGTAACTCATTACGGATAAAAAGTTATGGACACCGGAGCAACGGAGACCTGGTCTTAAGCCCCACGCCCACGGTTTGCGGGCCTACCGTCTACGTGAAGCGAAGTTGTCTTGCGCTAGGTAGCGTGGGATTCGGTAATAGAAATATAATGGATTAGGTTGTTGTCCTTTTCGCAGCTCATGACGTACGATCCGGGACAGAAAAACAGCGCAAAAGAAGAAAAGTGTCCAGAAACTGATGAAAACGTTTAATCGGCTCCGACAACAGGCACAGCCAAGCAGGCTTGCTGCCCCCGACGTAGAGCTCTCGGAGAGAGCTTGCCAACGGTATGCTGTGTGCCGCGTAACTCCTTACGGATCAAAAGTTATGGGCACCGGAGCGACGGAGACCTGGTTCTAAGCCCCATGCAATCGGTTTGCGGGCCCGGCCTCTATGTGAAGCGAAGTTGTCTTGCCCCAGGTGGCGTGGGATTCGGTAATAGAAATGTGATGGATTAGGTTGTCGTCCTTTTCGCGGCTCACGACGTATGATCTGGGACGGAAGAATAGCGCAAAAGAATAAAAGTGTCCAGAAACTGATGAAAACGTTCGATTTTGGGTTCCGAAAACAAGCACAACCGAGCACGCTTGCTTCCCATGTCGTAGAGATTTCAGAGAGTTTTCCAACGGTATGCTGTGCGTCACATAACTCCTTACGGATCAAAAGTTATGGGCATCAGAGCGACGGAGACCTGGTTCTAAGCCCCACGCCCTCGGTTTGCGAGCCCAGCCTCTACATGAAGCGAAGTTGTCTTGCCCAAGGTGGCGTGGGATTCGGTAATAGAATTGTGATGGATTATGTTGTCGTCCATTTCGCAGCTCACGACGTACGATCTGCGATGGAAAAACAACGCAAAAGAAGAAAAGTGTCCAGAAATTGATGAAAACGTTCGATTTTAGGCTCCAAAATTAGGCGCAACCGAGCAAGCTTGCTACCCCCGTCATAGAGCTCTCGGAGGGCTTTCTAACGGTATGCTGTGTGCCGCGTAACTCTTTACGGATCAAAAGTTATGGGCACCGGAGCGACGGAGACCTGGTCCTAAGCCCCACGCCCTTGTTTTTGCGGGCCCAGCCTCTACGTGAAGCGAATTGTCTTGCCCAAGGTGGCATGGGATACGGTAATAGAAATGTGATGGATTAAGTTGTTGTCCTTTTCGCAGCTCACGACGGATGATCCGAGACGGAAGAACAACGCAAAAGAAGAAAAGTATCCAGAAACTGATTAAAACTTTCGATTTTGGGCTACGAAAATATGCGCAGCTGAGCAGGCTTGCTGCCCTCGACATAGACCTCTCGGAGAGTTTTCCAACGGTATGCTGTGTGCCGCGTAACTCCTTACGGATCAAAAGTTATGAGCACCGGAGCGACAGAGACCTGGTCTTAAGCCCCACGCCCTCGGTTTGTGAGCCCAGCTTCTACGTGAAGCGAAGTTGTCTTGCCCAAGGTGCCGTGGGATTCGGTAATAGAAATGTGATGGATTAGGTTGTCGTCCTTTTCGCAGCTCACGATGTACGATCCGGGATGGAAAAACAGCGCAAATGAAGAATAATGTCCAGAAAATGTTCAATTGTGGGCTCCGAAAATAGGCGCAGCCGAGCAGACTTACTGCCCTCGTAGTAGAGCTCACGGAGAGCTTTCCAACAGTATGTTGTACGCCGCGTAACTCCTTACGGATCAAAAGTTATGGGCATAGGAGCGACGGAGACCTGGTCCTAAGACCTACGCCCTCGGTTTGCGGGCCCAGCCACTACGTGAAGCTGGGTTTTTTTGCCTAAGGTGGCGTGGGATTCGGTAATAGAAATGTAATGGATTAGGTTGTCGTCCTTTTCGCAGATCACGACGTACGATCCGGGACAGAGAAACAGCGTAAAAGAAGAAAAGTGTCCAGAAATTGATGAAAATGTTAGATTTTGGGCTCAAAAAATGGGCGCAGCCGACCAGGCTTGCACCCCACGTCGTAGAGCTCTCATAGAGCTTTCCAATGGTATGTTGTGCGCCGCGTAGCGCCTTACGGATCAAAAGTTATGGCACCGGAGCGATGGAGACCTTGTCCTAAGCCCCACCGCTCTCGGTTTGCGGTCCCAGCCTCTACGTGAAGCGAAGTTGTCTTGCCCAAAGTGCCATGGGATTCTGTAATAGAAATGAGATAGATTAGGTTGTCGTCCTTTTCGTGGCCCACGACGTACGATCTGGGACGGAAAAACAGTGTAAATGAAGAAAAGTGTCCAGAAACTAATGAATATGTTCGATTTTGGGCTCCGAAAATAGGCGCAGCCGAGCAGGCTTGCTGCCCCCGTCGTAGAGCTCACAGAGAGCTTTCTAACGGTATGTTGTACGCCGCGTAACTCCTTACGGATCAAAAGTTATGGGCAGAGGAGCGACGGAGACCTAGTCCTAAGCCCAACGCCCTCGGTTTGCAGGCCCAGCCACTATGTGAAGTAGAGTTTTTTTGCCCAAGGTAGCGTGGGATTTGGTAATAGAAATGTAATGGATTCGGTTGTCGTCCTTTCCGCGGCTCACGACGTACAATTCGGGACACAAAAATAGCACAAAAGAAGAAAAGTGTCCAGAAACTGATGAAAATGTTAGATTTTGGGCTCCGAAAATAGGCACAGCCGAGCAGGCTTGCTACCACCGTCGTAAAGCTATCGGAGAGCTTTCCAACGGTATGCTGTGCGCCACGTAACTCCTTACGGATCAAAAGTTACGGGCACCGAAGCGACGGAGACCTTGTCTTAAGCCCCACCGCTCTTGGTTTGCGGGCCCAGCCACTACATGAAGTGAAGTTGTCTTGCCCAAGGTGCCGTGGGATTCAGTAATAGAAATGTGATGGATTAGGTTGTCGCCCTTTTCGCGGCTCACGATGTACGATCCGGGACTGAAAAACAACGCAAAATAAGAAAAGTGTCCAGAAACTGATGAAAATGTTAGATTTTGGGCTCCAAAAATAGGCGCAGCCAAGCAGGCTTGTTACCCACGTCGTAGAGCTCTCGGAAAGCTTTCCGACGGTATATTGTGCGCCATGTAACTCCTTACAAATCAAAAGTTATGGGCATCGGAACGACGGAGACCTGGTCCTAAGCCCCACGCCCTCGGTTTGCGGGCCCAGCCTCTACGTGAAGCGAAGTTGTCTTGCCCAAGGTGCCATGGGATTCGGTAATAGAAATATGATAGATTAGGTTGTCTTCTTTTTCGCAGCTCACGACATACTATTTGGGGCGGAAAAACAGTGCAAAAGAAGAAAAGTGTCCAGAAACTGATAAAAATGTTCGATTTTGTTCTCCGAATATAGGCGCAGCCGAGCAGGCTTACTGCCCCCGTAGTAGAGCTCTAGGAGAGCTTTCCAACGGTATGCTGTTTGCCGCGTAACTCCTTACGGATCAAAAGTTATGGGCACCGGAGCGACGGAGACCTGGTCCTAAGCCCCATGCCCTCAGTTTACGGGCCCAACCACTACGTGAAGCGGAGTTTTTTTGCACAAGGTGGCATTGGATTCGGTAATAGAAATGTAATGGATTAGATTGTCGTCCTTTTCGCGGCTCACGACGTACGATCCAGGACGGAAAAATAGTGCAAAAGAAGAAAAGTGTCCAGAAACTGATGAAAACGTTCGATCTTGGGCTCCGAAAACTGGCGCTGCCGACCGGGCTTGCTGCCCCCGTCGTAGAGCTCTCGGAGAGCTTTCTAACGGTATGCTGTGTGCCGCGTAACTCCTTACGGATCAAAAGTTATGGGCTATGGAGCAACGGAGACCTAGTCCTAAGCCCTACGCCCTCGGTTTGCAGGCCCAGCCTCTACGTGAAGCGAAGTTGTCTTGCCCAAGATGGCGTGGGATTCGGTAATAGAAATGTGATGGATTAGGTTGTCGTCCTTTTTGCGTCTCACGACGTACGATTCGGGACGAAAAAACAGCGCAAAAGAATAAAACAATCCATAAACTAATGAAAATGTTTGATTTTGGGCTCCAAAAATAGGCGCAGCCGAGCAGGCTTGCTGGCCCCGTCGTAGAGCTCTCGGAGAGCATTCCAACGGTATGCTGTGTGCCGCGTAACTCCTTATGGATCAAAAGTTATGGGCTACGGAGCGACGGAGACCTGGTCCTAAGCCCCACGCCCTCGGTTTGCTGGCCCAGCCTCTACGTGAAGAGAAGTTATCTTGCAGAAGGTGCCATGGGATTCGGTAATAGAAATGTGATGGATTAGGTTGTTGTCCTTTTCGCGGCTCACGACGTACGATCTGGGATGGAAAAACAGCGTAAAAGAAGAAAAGTGTCCAGAAACTATTGAAAACGTTCAATTTCGGGCTCCGAAAATAGGCGCAACAAAGCAGGTTGGCTGCCCCCGTTGTAGAGCTCTCGGAGAGCTTTCCAATAGTATGTCGTTCACCGCGTAACTCCTTACGGATCAAAAGTTATGGGCACCGGAGCCACGGAGACCTGGTCTTGAGCCCCATGCCCTCGGTTTGTGGGCCCAGCCTCTACATGAAGCGAAGTTGTTTTGCACAGGGTGCCATGAGATTCGGTAATAGAAATGTGATGGATTAAGTTGTCGTCCTTTTCGCAGCTCACAACGTACGATCCGGAACAGAAAAGCAGCGCAAAATAAGAAAATTGTCAAAAAACTGATGAAAACATTCAATTTTGGGCTTCGAAAACAGACGCAACAGAGTAGGCTTCTACCCCCGTCGTAGAGCTCTCGGAGAGCTTTCCAATGGTATGCTGTGCGCCGCGTAACTCCTTACGGATCAAAAGTTATGGGCGCCGGAGCGACGGAGACCTAGTCTTGAGCCCCATGCCCTCGGTTTGTGGGCCCAGCCTCTACGCGAAGTGAAGTTATCTTGCACAAGGTGCTGTGGTATTCGGTAATAGAAATGTGATGGATTAAGTTGTTGTCCTTTTCGCGGCCCACGACGTACGATCCGGGACGAAAAAACAAAGCAAAAGAAGAAAATTTTCAAAAAACTGATGAAAACGTTCAATTTTGGACTCCGAAAATAGACGCAACAGAGCAGGCTTGCTGCCCCTGTCGTAGAGCTCTCGGAGAGCTTTCCAACGGTTTACTGTGCGCTGCGTAACTCCTTACAGATCAAAAGTTATGGGCACCGGAGCGACGGAGACCTGGTACTAAGCCCTACGCCCTCGGTTTGCTGACCCAGCCTCTACGTGAAGCGAAGTTGTCTTGCACAAGGTGTCGTGGGATTCGGTAATAGAAATGTAGTAGATTAGGTTGTCGTCCTTTTCGCGGCTCACGACATATGATCCGGGACGAAAAAACAGCGCAATAGAAGAAAAGTGTCTAGAAACTAATGAAAATGTTCAATTTTTGGCTCCGAAAACTGGCGCAGCAGAGCAGACTTGCTGTCCCCATCGTAGAGCTGTTGGAGAGCTTTCCAACGGTATGCTGTGCGCCGCGTAACCCCATAAGGATCAAAAGTTATGTGCACCGGAGCGACGGAGACCTGGTCCTAAGCCCCATGCCCTCGGTTTGTGGGCCCAGCTTCTACATGAAGCGAAGTTGTCTTGCCCAAGGTGGCGTGGGATTCGATAATAGAAATGTGATGGATTAGGTTGTCGTTATTTTTGCGGCTCACAAAGTACGATCCGGGATGGAAAAATAGCGCAAAAGAAGAAAAGTATCCAGAAACTGATGAAAATAGGTGCAGCAGAGCAGGCTTGCTGCCCCTGTCGTAGAGCTCTCGGAGAGCTTTCCAACGGTATGCTGTGCGCCGCGTAACTCCTTATGGATTAAAAGTAATGGTCACCGGAGCGACGGAGACCTGGTCTTAAGCCCTATGCCCTTGATTTGCGGGCCCAGCCTCTACGTGAAGAAAAGTTGTCTTGCACATGGTGCGGTGGGATTCGGTAATAAAAATATGATGGATTAGGCTGTCGTCCTTTTCGAAGCTTACGACGTACGATCCGGGACGAAAAAACTGCGCAAAAGAATTAAAGTGTCAAGAAACTGATGAAACCTTCGATTTTGGGCTCTAAAAACAGGGGCAGCCGAGCTGGCTTGCTGCCCCCATCGTAGAGTTCTCGAAAAGCTTTCCAACAGTATGCTGTGCGCCGCGTAACTCCTTGCGGATCAAAAGTTATGGGCACCGGAACGACGGAGACCTGGTCCTAAGTCCCACGCCCTCGGTTTGCAGGCCAAGCCTCTACGTGAAGCGAAGTTGTCTTGCACAAGGTGACGTGCGATTCGGTAATAGAAATGTGGTAGATTAGGTTGTCGTCCTTTTCGCGGCTCACGACGTACGATCCGAGATGGAAAAACAGCGCAAAAGATGAAAAGTGTCCAGAAAATGATGAAAAATTGATTTTGATCTCTAAAAACTGGTGCAGCCGAGCAAGCTTGCTGCCCTATTTGTAGAGCTCTCGGAGAGCTTTCCAACGGTATGCTGTGCGCCGCGTAACTCCTTACGGATCAAAAGTTATGGGCACCAGAGCGACGGAGACCTGGTCCTAAGCCCCACGCCCTCGGTTTGCGGGCCTAGCCTCTACGTGAAGCGAAGTTGTCTTGCACAAGGTGCCGTGGGATTCGGTAATAGAAATGTGGTACATTAGGTTGTCGTTATTTTCGCGGCTCACGGAGTTCGATCCGGGATGAAAAAATAGCGCAATAGAAGAAAAGTGTCCAGAAACTGATGAAAACAGGTGCAGCAGAGCAGGCTTGCTGCCCCCGTCGTAGAGCTCTCGGAGAGCTTTCCAACGGTATGCTGAGCGCCGCATAACTCCTTATGGATCAAAAGTAATGGGCACCGAAGTGACGGAGACTTGGTCCTAAGCCCCACACCCTCGGTTCGCGGGCCCAGCCTCAACGTGAAGCAAAGTTGTCTTGCACAAGGTGCGGTAGGATTCAGTAATAGAAATGTGATGGATTAGGTTGTCGTCCTTTTCGCAGCTCACGACGTACGATCCGGGACGGAAAAACAGTGCAAATGAAGAAAAGTGTCAAGAAACTGATGAAAACTTCAATTTTGGGCTCCGAAAACAAGCGCAGCCGAGCAAACTTGCTGCCCCCATCGTAGAGCTCTCGGAGAGCTTTCCAACGGTATGCTGTGCACCGCGTAACTCCTTACAGATCAAAAGTTATGGGCACCGGAGCGACGGAGACTTGGTCCTAGGCCCCACGCCCTCGGTTTGCCTGCCCAGCCTCTACGTGAAGCGAAGTTGTCTTGCATAAGGTGCCATGGGATTCGGTAATAGAAATGTGGTGGATTAGGTTGTCGTTATTTTCGCGGCTCACGAAGTACGATCCGGGATAAAAAAAAACAACGCAAAAGAATAAAAGTGTCCAGAAACTGATGAAAACAAGTGCAACAGAGCCGGCTTGCTGCCCCCGTCGTAGAGCTCTAGGAGAGCTTTCCAGCGGTATGCTATGCGCCTCGTAACTCCTTATGGATCAAAAGTAATAGGCACCAGAGCGACAGAGACCTGGTTTTAAGCCCCACGCCCTCGGTTTACGGGCCCAGCCTCTACGTAATGCGAAGTTGTCTTGCACAAGGTGCGGTGGGATTCCGTAATAGAAATTGATGGATTAGGTTGTTGTCCTTTTCCCAACTCACGACGTACGATCCGGGATGGAAAAACAGCTCAAAAGAAGAAAATTGTCAAGAAACTGATGAAAACTTCGATTTTGGGCTCCGAAAATAGGCGCAGCCCAGTAGGCTTGCTTCCCCCGTCATAGAGCTCTCGGAGAGCTTTCCAACGGTATGCTGTGCACCACGTAACTCCTTACGGATCAAAAGTTATGGGCACCGGAGCGACGGAGACTTGGTCCTAGGCCCCACGCCCTTGGTTTGCGGGCCTAGCCTCTACGTGAAGCGAAGTTATCTTGCATAAGGTGCGGTGGGATTCGGTAATAGAAATGTGATAGATTAGGTTGTCGTCTTTTTCGCGGCTCACGACGTACGATCCGTGACGGAAAAACAGCGCAAAAGAAGAAAAGTCTCCAGAAACTGATGAAAATGTTCGATTTTGGGCTTCGAAAATAGGCGCAGATGAGGAGGCTTGTTGCCCCTGTTGTAGAGCTCTCAGAGAGCTTTCCAATGGTATGCAGTGCACCGCGTAACTCCTTACGGATCAAAAGTTATGGGCACCAGAGTGACGGAGACCTGGTCCTAAGCCCCATGCCCTCGGTTTGCGGACCCAGCCTCTACGTGATGCAAAGTTGTCTTGTACAAGGTGCCGTTGGATTCGGTAATAGAAATGTGGTGGATTAGGTTGTTGTCGTTTTCGGGGCTCACGACGTACGATCCGGGATGAAAAAATAGCGCAAAAGAGGAAAAGTATCCAGAAACTGATGAAAACGTTTGATTTTGGGCTTCGAAAACAACCGCAGGCGAGCAAGCTTGCTGCCCTCATCGTAGAGCTCTCGGAAAGCTTTCCAACGGTATGCTGTGTGCCGCGTAACTCCTTACGTATCAATAGTTATGGGCACCGGAGAGACGGAGACCTGGTCCTAAGCCCCATTCCGTTGGTTTGCGGGCCCAGCCTCTACGTGAAGCGTAGTTGTCTTGCACAAGGTAATGTGGGATTCAGTAATAGAAATGTGGTGGATTAGGTTGTCGTCCTTTTCGCGGCTCAGGACGTACGATCCGGGACGGAAAAATAGTGTAATAGAAGAAAAAGTGTCCAGAACCTGATGGAAACTTCGATTTTGATCTCCGAAAACTGGCGCAGCCGAGCAGGCTTGCTGTCCCCGTCGTAGAGCTCTCGGAGAGCTTTCCAACAGTATGATGTGCGCCGCGTAACTCCTTACGGATTAAAAGTTATGGGCACCGGAGTGACGGAAACCTGGTTCTAAGCCCCACGCCCTCGGTTTGCGGGCCCAGCCTCTACGTGAAGTAAAGTTGTCTTGTACAAGGTGCTATGGGATTCGGTAATAGAAATGTGATTGATTAGGTTGTCGTCCTTTTTGCGGCTCACGACTTACGATCCGGGACGAAAAAACAGCGAAAAGGAAGAAAAGTGTCCAGAAACTGATGAAAACATTTGATTTTTGGCTCTGAAAACTGGCGCAGCCAAGGAGTCTTGATGCCCTCGTTGTAGAGCTCTCGGAGAGCTTTCCAACAGTATGCTGTGCGCCGCGTAACTCCTTACGGATCAAAAGTTATAGGCACCGGAGCGACGGAGACCTGGTCGTAAGCCCCACGCCCTCGGTTTACGGACCCAGCCTCTACGTGAAGTAAAGTTGTCTTGCTCAAGGTGCCGTTGGATTCGGTAATAGAAATGTGGCGGATTAGGTTGTCGTCCTTTTCGCAGCTCACGACGTACGATCCGGGATGAAAAAATAGTGCAAAAGAAGAAAAGTGTCCAGAAACGGATGAAAACGTTCGATTTTGGGCTCCGAAAATAGCCGCAGCCGAGCAGGCTTGCTACCCTCATCGTAGAGCTCTCGGAGAGCTTTCCAACGGTATTCTGTGCGCCGCGTAACTCTTTACGGATCAATAGTTAAGGCATCGGTGCGACGGAGACCTGGTCCTAAGCCCCACGCCCTTGGTTTGCGGGCCCAGCCTCTACGTGAAGCGAAGTTGTCTTGCACAAGGTGCCATGGGATTCGGTAATAGAAATGTGGTGGATTAGGTTGTCGTCCTTTTCGCGGCTCAGGACGTACGATCCGGGACGGAAAAACAGCGCAAAAGAAGAAAAAGTGCCCAGAAACTGATGAAAACTTCAATTTTGATCTCCGAAAAAAGGCACAGCCTAGCAGGCTTGCTGCCTCTGTCGTAGAGCTCTTAGAGAGCTTTCCAACGGTATGCTGTTCGCCGTGTAACTCCTTACGGATCAAAAGTTATGGGCACCGGAGCGACGGAGACCTGGTCCTAAGCCCCACGCCCTCGGTTTGCGGGCCCAGCCTCTACGTGAAGCGAAGTTGTCTTCCCCAAGGTGGCGTGGGATTTGGTAATAGAAATGTGGTGGATTAGGTTGTCGTCCTTTTCGCGGCTAACGACTTACGATCCGGGACGAAAAAACAGCGCAAATGATGAAAAGTGTCCAGAAACTGATGAAAACGTTCGATTTTGGGCTCCGAAAACAGGCGCAGCCAAGCAGGCTTTCTGCCCCCGTCGTAGAGCTCTCGGAGAGCTTTCCAACGGTATGCTGTGCGTCGCGTAACTTGTCACGCCCCAACCCGGCCTATAAGATTAGACTAGGGTGTGATCTAAACATTCAAGTCATATCACATACCTAACCGTTTATGAAGATTACACACTTAATGTTTTTGGCCGAAACTCCAAAATTTTTCAGTAAACCGGCAGCATAACGGCTATAATTGGGCTCTTTGGTTTGACCTAATTCTCTAAACGCCACAATTATTCCAATCATTAATCCAATTCCATTAAGGACTCCTATTTGTCACCAACCGATTGGCCAACTAGTTTATCTTGAAAGTCTCGTTTGGTTAATAAGCCTAACATGATAACTATGTCCCGTTTATTTGTCAATTTCCTATCATGCAAGTACTAATTATCCTTTAGTTTGCAAATGAGCACCTAAGTGAAATTAGATAGAATTAACTTAGTTGATTGTTCATCTAGTGGTTTGAATGCCTACGATAACTACTAATTAAGAAAACGATAGCAAACAACCAAATAAAAGTTCGTCCGGTTATAGATAGTACAATCTCATAATTAGACCCAAATTACAACGGGTTCATTTACATCAATAAACAACGAGCAACATAAAAGAAATAGTCTTCAAGTAGCATAGTTCACAAATAGCCAAAATCACGCAAAGCATACAAGACAGGCAATCACTCCAAGGAATCATCGTTAGGCACATCGTCGTCGGATACCTGTTCTTGATCTTCTTCACCTGAGATGATAAAAGAGGGTGAGTCCTTATGAACTCAGCGAGGGGGAACGAGAAATAAGTTTTGAAACTCATTTTCCGGTTCAACTTATGAAAATCATTTTGCAAGCATGAATATAACAATAATACAAGTACAGGAACAGAAATACCAGTCTTTCCTCCCCGAGGTTCTCTAGGAACCAAGCGAGAGTACAGTGAGCTTTTGCTCTCAGATCAGTTTCAGAATCAGAAGTTGCGGCCGACTTCAAATCATCCCCCAAAACACGCCAGGTGGGTGTACTCCGGATGTATCCCGAAAGCCTACGACCCAACTCTCCGAGGAAGTCTAGCCCCCAAGCGAGAGAAGGAATGGGACCATGGTAGTCACGGGTGCACCGGCAAGCCCGATGCCGCCCGGTGTGCGTGATCGCTACCATGCCGACAGGAAAGGTTGCAACCTTGTATGCAATGCACATTCATGACAGGTAATATCTCACAGTAGGAGGACAACAAAGTAGGTTGCCTCCGGACAGTCATAAGATTGCACATTGACAGGTAAACAAGCAGGGCACGATAAGACAGGAAATGTATCACAGTAAGATGACAACAAAGTAGGTTGCCTCTGGACAGTCATAAGATTGCACATTGACAGGTAAACAAGCAGGGCACGATAAGATAGGTAATTTCACTTGAAAGGCATATAGAGTTATATGAAGATTAAACAGGCAGCCATGTAACACATGTAAAACAGGCCATATAACTCATTAAGAAGCCCACGTGATCAAGTGATAAGATTATTCAACATGCAATGACATCAATCATGGGTTCGGGTGCAAGAAAAGCTTATTTGTCAACATGCAACGGTCAAAATCACATTTGAAGTCATAAGACATTTACGGGCAGCCCACTAAGCATATAATTTCCACACAATATCCAAATGATCAACACTTAGCAAGACTACCTAGTCATTAGGGTTTCCGTTTCATGCTTAACCGTGTGATTAAACCCTAAGTCAACTCAAAATCATTCTCAAGTCATGCATCATTCAATTCAAGAATCCTCAAGTACCCAAAACAGTCCAGACAACATTCCAACACCACAATTCCAAGCAATTAGTACCACAAGAGAGGTTACATCAATTTTCCAAGCATATAGCTAAGTGAAACCTTTACTGCAATAGGCTGTTTTCTCACAATCAATAGGATAACCAAAAAATAGCCAAATCCAGTGAATAAGATTTCAAATTAAATCTTAAGAAGTTAACAAAAATCAGAAACAAACCTTGCATCAATTGGAGTTCGGGATCATTAGATATAGCTGAAACAGTGGAATAGCACAAAACTGTCCAGATTTGCACACTTTTCAGAATTTGACGTTTTTGAGGTCCTTAGGGTCACTTTTAGCCTTGGTCCATTTCTGACAAAATTGTCCAGAACTGAAAATTTTAGCATCACACAAATTTTCATACATTTTTGACATAATTAACTAAGTCAAATCTGGTTCGTTCTACAAAGTCAGTGCATCTGCCAAAACCTGCTTCATTTTTCCAGATTTCCAGATTTGGTCACATTTTAAGGATTTGCCATTTTGAGGACAAAATTAGCTTCGGCCTATTTCTGGGACAAATGTTCAAAACTATCCAAAATATTCACCTACCAATTTTCAAGCATTTTTAACATCATTTTCCTAGCTAAACTTACCTCGAACAGACTGGTCAGAGAGCTGTCAACAATTTCGACTTCACCTAGCATCATTTTCAAGCCAAGATCTTGCCATGCATGGTTGTTTAAGCTTATGAACGACCATATAGCTCAAGTACAGAAGCAAATACACACATTTATGAGCATGCATGTGAATTTTTGAAGAGTTTTCAAAAGGTTTTAACCCTCACCTTAGCAATCAACCACAAAGATGCACAAAAAACTTGTTGAAGCTTCAAATCTCTTCTTCTTCTTGCTTAGCCGAGATTCCAACTTGGTTTCTCTATTTTTCCTAGCCTAGTGATCAATCTCTTAGCACATGCATGAGGTTAGAACAAGAAGAAAAAAAATGGAAGCCAAGAAAACTTACCTAGGACGAAAATGGTGACTCAAAATGCTTGCATGTGTGTTTCTTGCATCCTAGCTTGCTTGGGTGAGTTTGTTTGCTTATGGTTTGTATTGATGCACCTTAGGATGATGAAGATGAGCTAAGAGGTGGAGAGAACTCAGCCAAAACCGAAATGGAGAGAGAGAATGAGAAGGAGAGAGAGAAAATGTGAGAGGAAAGAAGAAATGACAAAAAAATGAAGGCTTTTGCATTATTCAATCACTTGGTCGGCCTTGGGCCATTAAATTCTGATTTTTGTGTCTCCAATGTGTGATTTTAAAATGTTTAGCCTGGGCAAAGGTGGTTTGGTTGAGCAAGGTAGAGGATTTAGGTGGTTTTGAGCATTTTTTTTATGCATTGTGCTAAGTGTTTGTCATAGTTTGTCTAGGAATAATTCTTTATGCATTTGTGTCATTAGAATTGTCATAGGAATGTTGGGAAATTAGGGATTCTAGGTAGAATAAAATATAGGAATGTTTGTTGATGAGTTGAATTATGAATAGAATAATAGTTAGTGGGAAATGTAGGAATAGTTTAGTATTATTTTATTGTTAGTGGAGTTTGTAGAGAATTTGAATTAAGAATATAATATTGGTTAGTGGATTGTGTAGGATTATTTTAGTGTCTAGTGCTTTGTGTGGGATTCTTTCTTGATCAACGTGGTGGCACGGATTCCTAGGTCTAGGGCACGAATTACGAGGTAGACACGAATTACGAGGTAAGACACGAACTACGAGGTACATCACGTATTTCAAGATTAAGGCACATACTTCAAGATAAGTGCACGGATTCTAATGCTAACACACGCAACCCTATGTGAATGAACGTAGACCAAAATAAGGCACGTAATTCAATGCAATGCACGTAATTCAAGACACGACTCTTAAACCTAGGTTAAGGCACGCAGTTCAAGGTTAATGCACATGAAACGAAGAGACACACGCAAATCAAGGTCTCGCACATAAATTAAGGCCATGGCATGTTTATCTAGGTATCGCACGTATATCGAGGATTAGGGCACACAATTCTAGGTTAAGGCACGTATAACGAGGCATGCACAAAAACCAAGACAAGGCACGTAATCCTAGGTCGGTCATATAATTTTAGGTCTAAGGTGCGCAAATCGAGGTAAGGCACGTTATTCGGGGTCGGCCCTCACATCCTCCCCTCCTTAAAAGAATTTCGTCCCGAAATTCATTCTTGCCTATTGAGGTTATTTAGACGGATTATGACCCGTTATTCTTCCTACTCCTGTTCGTCCTGTGTTTGGCGATCTCTTACCACAACCAATTCACTTCCTATGTTTCTCCAATCATCTAATTCGGTGTGACCCCTATATTTACAGTTCGTTCCTTTGAACAACTCTCTTTTCTCCAATTGATATTAAGGTCGAATTCATTAACTAAGATTAGAATCTTCATACATAGTCATCAAGGCTGCATCGGTATTCAGACTATATAACTATAACTCCAAAATCATGACTCATGTTGTATCAATCTCGCATTCATACCTCAAAAGGAATATCACAATAATACTGCAATCTTATGGTTACATACACTAATTTCAAGATGATAGGTCTATATCAAATTTATATATCCTACCAACTAGTTTCAAAATTGTTAACACGTTGGACCTACACATGTTATGGATCATTTCTACAATACGACCCTATCTTCAAGAAGAACTCACCAAACAAACTAATCCTTCTTAAATCATTATATGTTGATAATATCATAGGCCTTCTTATCTCGTAGGTACATTAGGTTAGCAAATCTTCTAATGACTAGTCTCCCGACTACAGGCTCCTATTCCCTAACATTCATTCCCAGTTTCGTTAACCTTTACGTTCGTAATCAAGGAGAAAGGCCGTTGAGATTCATTAAACTCAAATTCTAAGGTTTATTAAGTATCACTAACAAATTGCCATCGAAATTGCATGGGTAAACTAATCATGTTGCACTAGTTCAACTCTTACAAGTAAATTTCATCAACTTATGATCCACAATCTATCTTCTTATTCAAATCTCTATTTTCACGTCACGAGGCTTCAGAATTTTCTTTTAATCTTATCCAAAACTCCTAAGGTGAATAGTTTCAACCCCAAATAAATTCCACTAACCTCAATCCAAGGTTACGTCATACTTAAGAAGACAATGGTCCTACTCACTTAGCAACCTAGTCATTCCTTCGAACACTTAATGCCTGCCAATATATCTTCAACATTAATGTTACTAAGCTGGGTTCATAGCCATGTAAGTGATATCAATTCTATACTAGGTTATCGGCCGTACAACAATAATCCTACGACTATTAATGGGTACTGAAATGACCGACTTCATAAAATACTTACACGAGATAACTTCAAGGTTGTATCAATATAAGAATTATGACCACGAGGCATCCTTCAACATAACCTAATAGAGCTTCATAAGTAATCAACCACTTATTTAACTATCACTACAAGATTCACCCCTCTTATTCAACGATCACAATTCAAAGTCTACCGATCGCTAGTTTCTAGATGTGAAACGGTGCACATAGATACAGTGGTCTAACAATAGTCTCTTGGGTCATTATGACTCTAATTCATCTCTATCTTAACTCTATGAAATCTTACTCTTCTCATTTACATGTTCAACTAGCTAAGAGCGTCAAGACTCATCGACCTTAGGTTCTAAGGTTCACCATGAATCATCATGCATACTTACTATTAGCTATTTAGGATTATTAATCATATCCTAACGACTCCACTTTGTAACCGAATGCTTTAATCTCATTTCCATGGTTTATATAATAGGTCTATCGGTCTTACTTAAGGATATATGCTTTCCAACATCCTCTAGGGTATCTAAACAACGAGTGTATAGAATGACTTACTTGCATAATCACAACTAAACCCGAGAGGCACCAAATTAATACCATGATTCTAAATGTCACCGATATCCAACTTAGGACCTTTAGCAACGTTAGTCATCTAATGCACAATTCAATTCCTTACACTTCTATCCGACCTAACATTTTAGGTGCAGTTTTTCCAAACACGAGTTCTAGCTACGTGAATTCCTTGATTCCAATATTCTTATACCTTGTTATACTAAAGAATCATCAACCTTGTTAAACTCAGTCTCCAGAGTTACCTACATGTCTTGAGGTTATCCATTATTAAGTTACTTAAACACATTATTCACGCCTTAATAATCTAACCCCTATCGTCCATTTCCACGAGTTCATCTCTTAATTTCTAGGTCACAATCTTACCATTGAGTGAACTTGAAACTCGTTAATATACACCGTATTAGGTTCAACGATGCTTAATTCCAATCAAGTAGGGATTCAATCATATAATTAGTCTATTATACCATTTTAAGATATAAGAATTTGATTCAAAAGCAACTCCTAAGTCAAACTTCCATTATAAGCATGTGAACATATATATATACTACTCCACATCTCCAATAGTATTTTCTTATATCTAAGGAAAGTTGTATGTCCTTAACATTTATTCTTGAACCACAATTAGAAGAACAGTTTGACGGAATTAATAACTTTATAGCTATAAAATTGATAACTTAATCACAGGCATGTGTATTCCAAAGATAAAGAGATAATTTTACCTCAACAATTATACATGTGCTACGCATTTTATATATATGCATATCCAATAAGATATATGATCCATTGAGCACCTGTGAAGATGCGAGAAATCTCTAACCGAGGCTTTTGTTCGTCCTGCACAAATTCACTTCCCTGGAAGTCCTAATCCTAACTATCTATGTGTATAAACAGTCATTCATGGTTATATAACATGCACATGTATCAAGGAAGGAGTATAAAAGCATGCATGCATTATTAAGGGCACTAACGTGTCGGTGTGCATGACACATAATACATATAGTCCACAAAGGCACATAATATTCAATGCACAAAGCAATTAAAGCACATTAGCACACATTAACACATATAAACAAGACATCATAGTTACCTTAGGGCTTCTACCCACGGTCCGAGAGTTGAACCCGAGTAACGCCTAGTTAGTAAACTAAGCTCTGATACCATTCTACTTATAGGGTGTCACGCCCCAACCCGGCCTATAAGGTTAGACTAGGGTGTGATCTAAACATTCAAGTCATATCACATACCTAACCGTTTATGAAGATTACACACTTAATGTTTTTGGCCTAAACTCCAAAATTTTTCGGTAAACCGGCAGCATAACGGTTGTAATTGGGCTCTTTGGTTTGACCTAATTCTCTAAACGCCTCAATTATTCCAATCATTAATCCAATTCCATTAAGGACTCCTATTTGTCACCAACCGATTGGCCAACTAGTTTATCTTGAAAGTCTCGTTTGGTTAATAAGCCTAACATGATAACTATGTCCCGTTTATTTGTCAATTTCCTATCATGCAAGTACCTATTATCCTTTAGTTTGCAAATGAGCACCTAAGTGAAATTAGATAGAATTAACTTAGTTGATTGTTCATCTAGTGGTTTGAATGCCTACGATAACTACTAATTAAGAAAACGAAAGCAAATAACCAAATAAAAGTTCGTCCGGTTATAGATAGTACAATCTCATAATTAGACCCAAATTACAACTGGGTCATTTACATCAATAAACAACGAGCAACATAAAAGAAATAGTCTTCAAGTAGCATAGTTCACAAATAGCCAAAATCACGCAAAGCACACAAGACAGGCAATCACTCCAAGGAATCATCGTTAGGCACATCGTCCTCGGAAGGTGTTCTTGATCTTCTTCACCTGATATGATAAAAGAGGGTGAGTCCTTATGAACTCAGCGAGGGGGAACGAGAAATAAGTTTTGAAACTCATTTTCCGGTTCAACTTATGAAAATCCTTTTGCAAGCATGAATATAACAATAATACAAGTACAGGAATAGAAATACCAGTCTTTCATCCCCGAGGTTCTCTAGGAACCAAGCCAGAGTATTTATACAGATAGTAAAAAGGATACAGTGAGCTTTTGCTCTCAGATGAGTTTCAGAATCAGAAGTTGCGGCCGACTTCAAAACATCCCCCAAAACGCGCCAGGTGGGTGTACTCCGGATGTACCCCGAAAGCCTACGACCCAACTCTCCGAGGAAGTCTAGCCCCCAAGCGAGAGAAGGAATGGGACCATGGTAGTCACGGGTGCACCAGCAAGCCCGATGCCGCCCGGTGTGCGTGATCGCTACCATGCCGACAGGAAAGGTTGCAACCTTGTATGCAATGCACATTCATGATAGGTAATATCTCACAGTAGGAGGACAACAAAGTAGGTTGCCTCCGGACAGTCATAAGATTGCACATTGACAGGTAAACAAGCAGGGCACGATAAGACAGGAAATATATCACAGTAGGAGGACAACAAAGTAGGTTGCCTCCTGACAGTCATGAGATTGCACATTGACAGGTAAACAAGTAGGGCACGATAAGATAGGTAATTTCACTTGAAAGGCATATAGAGTTATATGAAAATTAAACAGGCAGCCATGTAACACATGTAAAACAGGCCATATAACTCATTAAGAAGCCCACGTGATCAAGTGATAAGATTATTCAACATGCAATGACATCAATCATGGGTTCGGGTGCAAGAAAAGCTTATTTGTCAACATGCAATGGTCAAAATCACATTTGAAGTCATAAGACATTTACGGGCAGCCCACTAAGCATATAATTTCCACACAATATCCAAATGATCAACACTTAGCAAGACTACCTAGTCATTAGGGTTTCCGTTTCATGCTTAACCGTGTGATTAAACCCTAAGTCAACTCAAAATCATTCTCAAGTCATGCATCATTCAATTCAAACATCCTCAAGTACCCAAAACAGTCCACAGAACATTCCAACACCACAATTCCAAGCAATTAGTACCACAAGAGAGGTTACATCAATTTTCCAAGCATATAGCTAAGTGAAACCTTTACTGCAATAGGCTGTTTTCTCACAATCAATAGGATAACCAAAAAATATCAAAATCCAGTGAATAAGATTTCAAATTAAATCTTAAGAAGTTAACAAAAATCAGAAACAAACCTTGCATCAATTGGAGTTCGGGATCATTAGATATAGCCGAAACAGTGGAATAGCACAAAACTGTCCAGATTTGCACACTTTTCAGAATTTGACGTTTTTGAGGTCCTTAGGGTCACTTTTAGCCTTGGTCCATTTCTGACAAAATTTTCCAGAACTGAAAATTTTAGCAGCACACCAATTTTTATACATTTTGAACATAATTAACTAAGTCAAATCTGGTTCGTTCTACAAAGTCAGTGCATCTGCCAAAACCTGCTTCATTTTTCAAGTTTTCCAGATTTGGTCACATTTTAAGGATTTTCCATTTTGAGGACCTTAGAGTCAAAATTAGCTTCGGCCTATTTCTGGGAAAAATGTTCAAAACTGTCCAAAATATTTACCTACAAATTTTAAAGAATTTTCAACATCATTTGCCTAGCTAAACTTACCTCGAACAGACTGGTCAGAGAGCTGTCAACAATTTCGACTTCACCTAGCATCATTTTCAAGCCAAGATCTTGCCATGCATGGTTGTTTAAGCTTATGAACGACCATATAGCTCAATTACAGAAGCAAATACACACATTTATGAGCATGCATGTGAATTTTTGAAGAGTTTTCAAAAGGTTTTAACCCTCACCTTAGCAATCAACCACAAAGATGCACAAAAAAACTTGTTGAAGCTTCAAATCTCTTCTTCTTCTTGCTTAGCCGAGATTCCAACTTGGTTTCTCTATTTTTCCTAGCCTAGTGATCAATCTCTTAGCACATGCATGAGGTTAGAACAAGAAGAAAAGAAATGGAAGCCAAGAAAACTTACCTAGGACGAAAATGGTGACTCAAAATGCTTGCATGTGTGTTTCTTGCATCCTAGCTTGCTTGGGTGAGTTTCTTTGCTTATGGTTTGTATTGATGCACCTTAGGATGATGAAGATGAGCTAAGAGGTGGAGAGAACTCAGCCAAAACCGAAATGGAGAGAGAGAATGAGAGGGAGAGAGAGAAAATGTGAGAGGAAAGAAGAAATGACGAAAAAATGAAGGCTTTTGCATTATTCAAGCACTTGGTCGGCCTTGGGCCATTAAATTCTGATTTTTGTGTCTCCAATGTGTGATTTTAAAATGTTTAGCATGGGCAAAGGTGGTTTGGTTGAGCAAGGTAGAGGATTTAGGTGGTTTTGAGCATTTTTTTTATGCATTGTGCTAAGTGTTTGTCATAGTTTGTCTAGGAATAATTCTTTATGCATTTGTGTCATTAGAATTGTCATAGGAATGTTTGGAAATTAGGGATTCTAGGTAGAATAAAATATAGGAATGTTTGTTGATGAGTTGAATTATGAATAGAATAATAGTTAGTGGGAAATGTAGGAATAGTTTAGTATTATTTTATTGTTAGTGGAGTTTGTAGAGAATTTGAATTAAGAATATAATATTGGTTAGTGGATTATATAGGATTATTTTAGTGTCTAGTGCTTTGTGTAGGATTCTTTCTTGATCAACGTGGTGGCACGGATTTCTAGGTCTAGGGCACGAATTACGAGGTAGACACGAATTACGAGGTAAGACACGAACTACGAGGTACATCACGTATTTCAAGACTAAGGCACATACTTCAAGATAAGTGCACGGATTCTAATGCTAACACACGCAACCCTATGTGAATGAACGTAGACCAAAATAAGGCACGTAATTCAATGCAATGCACATAATTCAAGACACGACTCTTAAACCTAGGTTAAGGCACGCAGTTCAAGGTTAATGCACACGAAACGAAGAGATACACATAAATCAAGGTCTCGCACATAAATTAAGGTTATGGCATGTTTATCTAGGTATCACACGTATATCGAGGATTAGGGCACACAATTCTAGGTTAAGGCACGTATAACGAGGCATGCACGAAAACCAAGACAAGGCACGTAATCCTAGGTCGGTCATATAATTTTAGGTCTAAGGTACGTAAATCGAGGTAAGGCACGTTATTTAGGGTCGGGCCTCACATAACTCCTTACGGATCAAAAGTTATGGGCACCGGAGCGACGGAGACTTGGTCCTAAGCCCCACGCCCTCAGTTTGCAGGCCCAACCTCTACGTGAAGCGAACTTGTCTTGCCCAAGGTGGCGTGGGATTCAGTAATAGAAATGTGATGGATTAGGTTGTCGTCCTTTTTGCAGCTCACGACGTACGATCCGGGACGAAAAAATAGCGCAAAAGAAGAAAATTGTCCAGAAACTAATGAAAACGTTCGATTTTGGGCTCCAAAAGCAGGCACAGCCGAGCAGGCTTGCTGCCCACGTCGTGGAGCTCTTGGAGAGCTTCCAACGGTATGTTGTACGCCGCGTAACTCGTTACGGATTAAAACTAATGGGCACCGGAGCGACGGAGACTTGGTCCTAAGCCCCATGCCCTCGGTTTGCGGGCCCAGCCTCTACGTGAAGCGACGTTGTCTTGCACAAGGTACCGTGGGATTCGGTAATAGAAATGTGATGGATTAGGTTGTCGTCCCTTTCGCGGCTCACGACATACGATACGGGATGAAAAAACAGCGCCAAAAAAGAAAAGTGTCCATAAATTGATGAAAACGTTCGATTTTGGGCTCTGAAAACAGGTACAACAGGGCAAGCTTGTTGCCCCCATCGTAAAGCTCTTGGAGAGCTTTCCAACGGTATGCTGTGTGCCTCATAGCCCCATACGGATAAAAAGTAATGGGCAACGGAGCGATGGGGACCTAGTCCTAAGCCCCACGCCCTCGGTTTTCGGGCCCAGCCTCTATGTGAAATGAAGTTGTCTTGCACAAGGTGCCATGGGATTTGGTAATAGAAATGTGATGGATTAGGTTGTCGTCCTTTTTGCGGCTCACGACGTACGATCCGGGACCGAAAAATAGCGCAAAAGAAGAAAAGTGTACAAAAACTGATGAAAACATTCAATTTTGGGCTCTGAAAATAGGTGCAGCAAAGCAGGCTTTCTGTCCCTATCGTAGAGCTCTCGGAGAGCTTTCTAACGGTATGTTGTGCGCCGCGTAACTCCTTACGGATCAAAAGTTATGGGCACCGGAGCGACGGAGACTTGGTCCTAAGCCCCACGTGTGAGGCCCGACCCCGATTTGCGTGCGAAACCTAGCTTCGTGTGCCCTAACCTAGATTTGCGTGCCATGATCTAGGATTAAGAAATGAGCCCATTTTATATGCCATGCATTGAATTATGTGCATTAGTTTTGGATTGCGTGCATTTACTTGAAAAACGTGCGTTCATCTCGTAGTTCGTGTCCTACCTCGTAGTGCGTGCCTAGACCTAGGAAAGCGTGCCTTCACGCTAATCAAGAAAGCATCTTCCACGAAGCACTAGGCTATTAAAAAATCCTACAAAATCCACTAACAATATAATAATCCAAATTCCATTCACTAGGAGACAAAAATGCACCAAACACAAAACATTCCTTATTCTTTATTCATTATTCCTTTTGCACTTTCAAGATACCATTAAAATAACACTCAACCAAGACAAAATTCAGAATTATGCACATGTTTGGCCAGCCATATCATGTTTTGAGCAAGAAAATTTGAACAACATAAGTTATTGTGCATGCTTAGTCATTCTATGACACAAAGGCATTAAAAATTGCTCAAAAATCCTACCACTTGCAAAATATTTTCGGCCACTTCATCCTTGCCCATCCTAGAAATTTCAAAATAGCATATTGGAGACACAAAATGCAGAATTTGGGAGCCCAAGGCCGACATTCTCCTTGAACATGCAAAAGGCTTGAATTGTTGTCATCTTTCTTCATTCTCTTTCATTCTTTGTCACTTCCCTCTCATTTCTCACTCTCTCTCTCGGCCCTAGCTGCACATTACTCCCTCCATAGCTTCTCTCCCTCACAACATAGCAAATCAAGTTAAGCAACCATCAAAAAATCGAAGCAAGCAAGCTAGAGTTCGAAAACACTCATGCATGTGCATTGAAGCTTCATAATCGGCTTAGGTGAGCTTCTCAACATCCATTTGTTTTCTTCATGTTTTAACCTCATGCATGTGCTAAGAGTTTGATCACTAAGCTAGGAAAAATAGAGAAAAGCTAGTTGGGTTGTCGCCTAAGCAAGGAGAAGGAGAAAGTTGTGCTTCAACAAAGGTTTTGAGCATTTTGTGGTTGATTGCTAAGGTGAGGGTTAAAACCTTTTGAAAACTCTTTAAAAACTCACATGAATGCTCATAAATGTGTGTATTTGCTTCTTTACTTGAGATATATGGTCGTTCATAAGCTTAAACAACCATGCATGGCAAGATCTTGGCTTGAAAATGATGCTAGGTGAAGTCGAAATGGATGACAGCTCTCTGACCAGTCTGTTCGAGGTACTTTTAGCTAAGAAAATGATGTTGAAAATGCTTGACAATTGGTGGGTGACTAGTTTGGACTGTTTTGAACATTTTTCCCAGAAATAGGCCGAAGCTAATTTTGACTCTAAGGTCCTCAAATTGGCAAATATTTAAAATGTGACCAAATCTGGAAATCTGGAAAAATGAAGCAGGTTTTGGCAGATGCACTGACCCTGTGGAACGAACCATATTTGACTTAGTAAATATTGTCCAAAATGCATGTAATTTGGTGTGCTGCTATACTTTTCAGTTCTGGACAATTTTGTCAGAAATGGACCAAAGCTAAAACTGACCCTAAGGACCTCAAAAACGTCAATTTCTGAAAAGTGTGCAAATCTGGACAGTTTTGTGTTACCTCACTGTTTGGGCTATAACTAATGATTCTGAACTCCAATTGATGCGAGGCTTGTTTCTGATTTTATTTAACTTCTTAAACTTTAATTTGACATCTTATTCACTGAATTTGGAGATTGTTTGATTATCCTATTGATTGTGAGAAAACAGCCTATTGCAGTAAAGGTTTCATTTAGTTACATGCATGCGAAAATTGTTGTAACCTCTCTTGTGGTACTAATTGTGTGGAAATGTGGTGTTGGGATGTTGTGTGGACTGTTTTGAATGTTTGAGGATGTTGAATTAAATGATGTGTGGTTTGAGATTGACATTGAGTTGGGTTGAGGCTCAAATTGCACGAATATACATGAAATGGAAGTCCTAATGACTAGGTAGTTTCGCTAAGTGTTGATCATTTGGATATTGTGTGGTAATTATACACTTAGTGGGCTGCCCGTGATTGTTTTATAAATTCAAAAGTGATCTTGACCGTTGCATGTTGTCAAATAAGCTTTTCTTGCTACCGAACCCATTTAATTTCACTGCATGTTGAATAATCTTATCACTTGATTACGTGGGCTTCTTAATGAGTTATATGTCCTGTTTTACATGTGTTACATAGCTGCCCGTTTAATTTTCATATAACTCTATATGCCTTTCAAGTGAAATTTCATGTCTTATCGTGTCCTGCTTGGTTGCCTGTCAATGTACAATCTTATGACTGTCCGGAGGCAACCTACTTTGTTGTCCTCCTACTGTGATACATTACCTGTCATGAATGTGCATTGCATACAAGGTTGCAACCTTTCCTGTTGGCATAGTAGCGATCACGCACACCGGGCGGCATCGGGCTTGCCGGTGCACCCGTGACTACCATGGTCCCATTCCCTCTCTCGCTTTGGGGCTAGACTTCCTCAGAGAGTTGGGTTGTAGGATTTCGGGGTACATCCGGAGTACACCCACCTAGCGTGTTTGGGGGATGATTTGAAGTCGGCCGCAACAACTGATCCTGGAACTACTTTGAGAGCAAAAGCTCACTGTATCCTTTTTACTATGTGTATAAGTACTCTCGCTTGGTTCCTAGAGAACCTCGGGGAGGAAAGACCGGTATTCTTGTTTTGTACTTGTATTTCTGTACTTGTATTTCTGTTGTATTCATGTTTGAGAAAGGGATTTTCATAAGTTTAACCGAAAAATGAGTTTCAAAACTTATTTCTCGCTCCCCTCACTGAGTTCATAAGGACTCACCTTCTTTTATCATCTCAGGTGAAGAAGAACAGGTACAGGAACCCGAGGACAATGTACCTAATGATGAACCCCTGGAGTGATTGCCTGTCATTGTTGTTTTGTTTGAACGTGACTACTTGTGTACTTTGTGCTGCTTGAAGGCCATTTATCTTATGTTGCTTGTTGTTGCTAATGTAAAAGACCCTCGTTGTAATTTGGGGTATAATTTTGGTTTGTACTCATATTAAGTAGACTGATGCTAGACGTGACACTATTGTGATCGTTTTGCTTTTATCACCGATAGTATCTATCTTAGGTTATGACGCTTAGTTAAGATCTAAGTAAATGAACTTATCCAATCTTAACAGGTACTTGCTATTGAGCTAAGATCAACAGGTATAATTGTAACGAGGACAAACAAACAAACGAGACATAGTATCATGCTAGGCTATAAATCAAACAGGACGTCGCATAACCAATAGACAATTCATTTGATGGTAAACTAGTAATCTTAGTTGAAAATGGGTTTGAGATGGTAAATTTTGAGGCATTTAGAGAATTAGGTCAAACCAAAGGGCCAATTACAGCCGTTATGCTACCGGTTTTCCGGGAAAACTTTAGAGTTTAGACTAAAATCACTAGGTGTTAATCTTCATAAACAACTAAGTACATGATATTACTTGAATGTTAGTTCACACCCTAGTCTAGCCTTATAGGCCGGGTTGGGGCGTGACACTTTAGAAGATTGGTATCAGAGCTTAGATTGCTTAAGCCGGGTTTAACTCTCGGACCTTGGTTAGAGCCCTAAGATAATTAGGATGACTTGTTTGTGTGTTATTGTGTGATAAATGTGCCTTCTATGTTCTATGTGCTTAAGTGACTTATATGCCTTAAATGTTTTTAGAATTGTACCTATATTATGTTGCATATCATATGCCTTAGATTCTTAATTGTCACATTTCAATAAATTGTGCATTGTAATCTGTGCCTTTAGATGGCTGGCCCTAGTACCCGTACTACTAATAGAAGCAGTGAACCTCAAGAGACCGGGGATGCTTATCAGACTAATCCTGGTATAGCTATGTTTAATATGATGGCAACTGCCATGGATCGTGTATCACGTGTGATGGAGTGTCAAGATGCTCGTGAAGCCAACAACAACATCAACAACAGGAATGAGGGTAATCATGGGAGACATAGCAGAATGAGGGAATTCCTTGACTTTCGCCCGTCTAAATTCTACGGGGAAGCTGATGATGAGAAAGCAGAGGCTTGGCTGTCCAAGATCGAGAAAATTTTCAGGCCACTTGATTATACAGATGAAGAGAAATTGGAGTTTGCTGTATTTCTGTTGCACGGGGATGCCGAGCATTGGTGGCACACTGTAGAGGCACTGTGGGAGACTGATCAGACACCTCACTTGTGGGGTAATTTCGTTAAGGCGTTTAAGGAGAAATATGTACCTGCAGTCTCCAGGCAGAGGCGGATCAAGGAGTTCATGCACTTGACCCAGGGTAATATGACGGTGGCCCAGTATGAGGCTCGTTTTGATTGACTGTCCCGTTATGCTCAATATATGGTTTGTACTCCGGAGGCAAAAATGTGGAAATTTACTGTTGGATTGAGGCCAGAGATTCAGGACCAGTTAGCTTCTCATGACTTCGAGACTTATTCTACTATCTTTGCTGCTGCCTCTCAAGTTGAGAAGAGGAAACTAGATGGAGCCGGTTCGCGTCAGCCAAACAAGAAACCATACCAGCCCCCAGGTCAGCAGAGAAAATTCCAGAGTCAGGGTCGTAATCAGGGCCAGAGCCAGAACAGGTCAGGGAATAACCGTGGCCCGACGAAAGCGCCATCAGCCTCTTCCGCCCGCGGATCCACAGGTAGTTCACCTGCTACTCAGTCCGTCAGCTGTTCATATTGTGACAGGAAGGGGCATACCGAGGCCCAGTGTTGGAGAAAGTTGGGACGATGTATGAGGTGCGGCAGTGATCAGCATCAGATCAAGGATTGCCCTAAACGTCAGGCAGGGCAGAATCAGGGTAAACCAGCCGGTAGAGGCAAGACTCCAGTTCCTAAGGTCCAGGCTCGAGCCTATGCTATCGAGTGCGAGGAGATTCCGGATGAGACCGCTGTTGTTGAAGGTACATTCTTCATACTGAATCAACCTGTTAAGGTGTTAATTGATCCGGGTGCTACTCATTCATTTATTACTCCCTTATGTGTGGAACGTGTAAAATTGAAAGTTGTATGTTTTCCATATGAAGTAGAAGTTGGTACTCCAATGGGTTCTAAACTTGTAACTAGTTCAGCTTGTAAAGCATGTAAAATCCAAATTAAGGATAGGGAATTCTCAGCCAATCTTATTGTATTACCTTTTCGAGACTATGAGGTCATTTTAGGGATAGACTGGCTGGCAAAACATCATGTCCAACTGGATTGCTGGGCAAAGATTATAACGTTCCGGGTACCTGATCAACCAATACTGGAGATTTTGGGTCGAAGAGATTTCACCGGGAGTTCCATCATTTCATCTACAAAAGCAGTGAAGTCCTTGAGGAAAGGGTGCAACAGATACTTGGCTTACCTTATCAACAAGCCGTCGGATAAAGCTAAATTGGAGGAGATGCCTGTGATCAAAGACTATGCAGATGTGTTCCCAGAAGAATTACCCGGTTTACCCCCGAATCGGGAGATCGAGTTTGTTATAGAGTTGCTGCCTGGCGCCCAATCGATATCTAAGGCTCCCAATCGTATGGCACCGGCTGAGCTACAAGAATTGAAGGACCAATTGCAAGGATTGCTGAAGAAGGGATTTGTACAACCGAGCTCTTCACCGTGGGGTGCGCCAGTACTATTTGTTAAGAAGAAAGACGGAACGTTGAGGCTATGCATTGACTATTGAGGTTTGAACCAAGTGACTGTCAAGAATAAATACCCACTTCCCCTGATTGACGAATTATTTGATCAACTGCAAGGAGCCAAAGTGTATTTGAAACTCGACTTGAGGCAAGGGTATTATCAGTTGCGGATCAAGAAGGAAGATGTGCCTAAAACGGCTTTCAGGACGAGATATGGGCATTATGAATATGTGGTGATGCCTTTTGGACTAACTAATGCCCCTGCAGCTTTTATGGATTTGATGCATAGGGTGTTTCAACCCTACTTGGACCAATTTGTGGTGATCTTCATTGATGATATTTTGGTATACTCGAAATCGGAGGCGGAGCATGAGCAACATCTGCGGTTGGTACTGCAGAAACTTCGAGAGCACCAATTGTATGCAAAGTTTAGCAAATGTGAATTTTGGTTGCAGCAGATTGCATTTTTGGGGCATATCATATCCCAAGAGGGAATAGCGGTAGATCCAGCAAAGATCGATGCAGTGATGTCTTGGAAGAAGCCGGAAAATGTTACGGATTCGGAGTTTTCTTGGTCTAGCCGACTATTACTGGAGGTTCGTGAAGGATTTCTCTAAGATTGCAGGACCGCTTACAAAGCTCACTCAAAAGCAAACCAAGTTTGTGTGGGATGATAAGTGTGAGAACAGCTTCCAAGAGTTGAAGAAAAGATTGACTACCGCACCAATTCTTGCATTGCCTGAAGGGAGTCAAGGTTTCGTAATCTATAGCGATGCTTCGAAAGAAGGACTGGGATGTGTATTGATGCAAAATGGAAGAGTGATTGCATATGCTTCTAGGAAACCAAAGCCGTATGAGATGAATTACCCGACACATGATTTGGAGTTAGCGGCTATTGTGTTTGCACTCAAGAAATGGAGGCATTATCTGTGGGGTAACAAGTTTGAGGTATTTACCGATCATAAGAGCTTGAAATATTTGTTCTCTCAAAAGGAGTTGAATATGAGGCAATAGCGGTGGATGGAGCTTTTGGACGATTATAACTGCTCAATTAATTATGTGCCCGGTAAGGCGAACGTAGTTGCAGATGCCTTAAGCAGAAAAGCAAGCATGGCGAAACTGGAAGTCAAGGTGCAGGAGTTGTTGGAGGAAGCGTTTCTGTGGAAACCACAATTGACTTAGAAAGGGTTACTTTTTGCCACTACCCAAGTTCAATCGACTTTGTTATCTGAGTTACGAGAGGCTCAACAGAAGGACCAACAGTTTCAGAAGATTAAGGAAAGTAACGCAGATTTTAAGTTTCATGATGATGGTATTTGGAGATTTAGGAACCGGGTTTGTGTTCCCAATGAGCCAGAGCTGAAAAAGAAGATTCTTGAGGAAGCACATAATTCAAGATATACTATTCACCCCGGCGGAACAAAGATGTATTGGGATTTGAAGCAACACTACTGGTGGAATAACATGAAAAGAGAAATTGCGGAGTTTGTAGCACGGTGTTTGACTTGCCAGAGAGTCAAAGCAGAACATCAACGACCCGCAGGTTTACTTCAACCGTTGGAGATTCCTCAATGGAAATGGGAACATATAACTATGGATTTTGTTATGGACCTGCCTAGATCACGAAAGGGTCGTGACACCGTTTGGGTTATAGTGGATAGATTGACTAAGTCGGCACACTTTTTACCAATGAACAAGGAGGATAGTCCTGAGGATTTGGGAGATATGTATGTGGCGGAGATTGTAAGATTGCACGGGATGCCTGTGAGTATTGTATCAGATAGGGATCCTCGTGTTACTTCCCGATTTTGGAAGAGATTGCAGGAAGCTTTGGGGCCGAAATTGAGTTTTAGCACGGCTTATCACCCTCAGACGGATGGTCAATCGGAGATAACTATTCAGATTTTGGAGGATATGCTGAGGGCATGTGTGTTGGACTTCGGGAAAGGTTGGGAGAAATATCTATCTCTAGCAGAGTTCGCCTACAACAATAGTTATCAGGCCATGATCAGGATGGCCCCTTTTGAGGCGCTGTATGGACGTAAGTGTCGATCCCCAATCTACTGGGATGAAGTAGGTGAGACGAAGACTTTTGACCCGACCCTTTTACCTGAACTGATGAAGACTGTTGATAACATCCACCTCATCCGGAAACGGATGCTTACCGCCCAGAGCAGGCAAAAGAGTTATGCAGACCGACGGAGACGGAGTCTCGAGTTTGAGGTTGGTGACAAGGTGTTCTTGAAGATATCACCCCGGAAGGGGACTGATTAAACATGGCAAGAGTGGAAAGCTGTGTAACCTCTCTTGTGGTACTAATTGTGTGGAAATTTGGTGTTGGGATGTTGTGTGGACTGTTTTGAATGTTTGAGGATGTTGAATTAAATGATGTGTGGTTTGAGATTGACATTGAGTTGGGTTGAGGCTCAAATTGCACGAATATACATGAAATGGAAGTCCTAATGACTAGGTAGTTTCGCTAAGTGTTGATCATTTGGATATTGTGTGGTAATTATACACTTAGTGGGCTGCCCGTGATTGTTTTATAACTTCAAAAGTGATCTTGACCGTTGCATGTTGTCAAATAAGCTTTTCTTGCTACCGAACCCATGTTAATTTCACTGCATGTTGAATAATCTTATCACTTGATTACGTGGGCTTCTTAATGAGTTATATGTCCTGTTTTACATGTGTTACATAGCTGCCCGTTTAATTTTCATATAACTCTATATGCCTTTCAAGTGAAATTTCCTGTCTTATCGTGTCCTGCTTGTTTGCCTGTCAATGTGCAATCTTATGACTGTCCGGAGGCAACCTACTTTGTTGTCCTCCTACTGTGATACATTACCTGTCATGAATGTGCATTGCATACAAGGTTGCAACCTTTCCTGTTGGCATGGTAGCGATCACGTACACCGGGCGGCATCGGGCTTGCCGGTGCACCCGTGACTACCATGGTCCCATTCCCTCTCTCGCTTGGGGGCTAGACTTCCTCGGAGAGTTGGGTTGTAGGATTTTGGGGTACTTCCGGAGTACACATACCTGGCGTTTTTGGGGGATGATTTGAAGTCGGCTGCAACAACTGATCCTGGAACTGATCTGAGAGCAAAAGCTCACAATATCCTTTTTACTATGTGTATAAGTACTCTCGCTTGGTTCCTAGAGAACCTCGGGGAGGAAAGACCGGTATTCCTATTCTGTACTTGTATTTCTGTACTTGTATTTATGTTGTATTCATGTTTGAGAAAGGGATTTTCATAAGTTTAACCGGAAAATGAGTTTCAAAAATTATTTCTCATTCCCCCTCGCTGAGTTCATAAGGACTCACCCTCGTTTATCATCTCAGGTGAAGAAGAACAGGTACAGGAACCCGAGGACAATGTACCTAATGATGAACCCCTGGAGTGATTGCCTGTCATTGTTGTTTTGTTTGAACGTGACTACTTGTGTACTTTGTGCTGCTTGAAGGCCATTTATCTTATGTTGCTTGTTGTTGCTAATGTAAAAGACTCCCGTTGTAATTTGGGATCTAATTTTGGTTTGTACTCGTTTTAAGTAGACTGATGCTAGACGTGACACTACTGTGATCATTTTTCTTTTCTCACCGATAGTATCTATCTTAGGTTATGACGCTTAGTTAAGATCTAAGTAAATGAACTTATCCAATCTTAACAGGTACTTGCTATTGAGCTAAGATCAACATGTATAATTGTAATGAGGACAAACAAACAAACGAGACATAATATCATGCTAGGCTATAAATCAAACAGGACGTTGCATAACCAATAGACAATTCATTTGATGGTAAACTAGTAATCTTAGTTGGAAATGGGTTTGAGATGGTAAATTTTGAGGCATTTAGAGAATTAGGTCAAACCAAAGGGCCAATTACAGCCGTTATGCTACCGGTTTTCCGGGAAAACTTTGGAGTTTAGACTAAAATCACTAGGTGTTAATCTTCATAAACAGCTAAGTACATGATATTACTTGAATGTTAGTTCACACCCTAGTCTAACCTTATAGACCGGGTTGGGGCGTGACACCACGCCCTCAGTTTGCGTGCCCAGCCTCTACGTGAAACGAAGTTGCCTTGCCCAAGGTGGCGTAGGATTCGGTAATAGAAATGTGATGGATTAGGTTGTTGTCCTTTTTGCGGCTCACGACGTACGATCCAGGATGAAAAAACAGCGCAAAAGAAGAAAAGTGTCCAGAAACTGATGAAAACGTTCGATTTTGGGCTCCAAAAGCAGGCGCAGCCGAGCAGGCTTGCTACCCCCGCCGTGGAGCTCTTGGAGAGATTTCCAACGGTATGCTGTACACCGCGTAACTCGTTACGGATCAAAACTAATGGGCAACAGAGCGACGGAGACCTGGTCCTAAGTCCCATGCCCTCGGTTTGCGGGCCCAGCCTCTATGTGAAGTGAAGTTGTCTTGCACAAGGTGCCGTGGGATTCAGTAATAGAAATGTGATGGATTAGATTGTCGTCCTTTTCGCAGCTCACGACGTACGATCTGGGATGAAAAAACAGCGCAAAAGATGAAAAGTGTCCAGAAACTAATGAAAACGTTCGATTTTGGGCTCTAAAAATAGGCATAGCTGAGCAAGCTTGCTGCCCCCGTCGTAGAGCTCTCGGAGAGCTTTCCAACTGTTTGCTGTGCGCTGCGTAACCCCATACGGATAAAAAGTAATGGGCAACAGAGCGACGGAGACCTAGTCCTAAGGCCCACGCCCTCGGTTTTCGGGCCCAGCCTCTACGTGAAACGAAGTTGTCTTGCTCAAGGTGCCATGGGATTCGATAATAGAAATGTGATGGATTAGGTTGTCATCCTTTTCGCGGCTCACGACGTACGATCCGGGACGGAAAAATAGCGCAAAAGAAGAAAAGTGTACAAAAACTGATGAAAACATTCAATTTTGGGCTCCAAAAAAAAGCGCAGCAGACCAGGCTTTCTGCCCCGTCGTTGAGCTCTCGGAGAGCTTTCCAACGGTATGTTGTGCGCCTCATAACTCCTTACCGATCAAAAGTTATGGGCACCGGAGCGACGGAGACTTGGTCCTAAGCCCCACGTCCTCAGTTTGCGTGCCCAGCCTCTATGTGAAGCGAAGTTGTCTTGCACAAGGTGCCATGGGATTCGGTAATAGAAATGTTGTGGATTAGGTTGTCGTCTTTTTCGCGGCTCAAGACGTACGATCCGGGATGAAACAACAGTGTAAAAGAAGAAAAGTGTCCAGAAACTGATGAAAATGTTTGATTCTGGGCTCTGAAAACTGGCGCAGTCGAGCAAGCTTGCTGCCCCTGTTGTAGAGCTCTCGGAGAGCTTTCCAACGGTATGCTGTGCGCCGCGTAACTCCTTACGGATCTAAAGTTATGGGCACGGGTACGACGGAGACCTGGTCCTAAGCCCCACGCCCTCGGTTTGCGGGCCCAGCCTCTATGTGAAGCGAAGTTGTCTTGCACAAGGTGACGTGGGATTCGGTAATAGAAATGTGGTGGATTAGGTTGTCGTCCTTTTCGCTACTCACGACGTACAATCCGTGACGGAAAAACAGTGCAAAAGAAGAAAAGTGTCCAAAAACTGATGAAAACTTTGATTTTGATCTCCGAAAACTGGCGCAGTTGAGGTGACTTGCTGCCCCTATCGTAGAGCTCTCAGAGAGCTTTCCAACAGTATGTTGTGCGCCGCGTAACTCCTTACGAATCAAAAGTAATGGGCACCGGAGCGACGGAGACCTGGTCCTAAGCCCCACGCCCTCGGTTTGCGGTCCGAGCCTCTACGTGAAGCGAAGTTGTCTTGCACAAGGTGCGGTGGGATTCGGTAATATAAATGTGATGGATTAGGTTGTCGTCCTTTTCGCAGCTCACGACGTACCATCCGGGACGGAAAAACAGCGCAAAAGAAGAAAAGTGTCAAGAAACTGATGAAAACTTCAATTTTGGGCTTTGAAAACAGGCGCAGTCGAGCAGGCTTGCTCCCCCCGTCGTAGAGCTATCGGAGAGCTTTCCAACGGTATGCTGTGCACCGTGTAACTCCTTACGGATCAAAAGTTATGGGCACCAGAGCGACGGAGACTTGGTCCTAAGCCCCACGCCCTCGGTTTACGGGCCCAGCCTCTACGTGAAGCGAAGTTGTCTTGCACAAGGTACGGTGGGATTTGGTAATAGAAATGTGATGGATTAGGTTGTTGTCCTTTTCCTGACTCACGACGTACGATCCGGGACGGAAAACAGCGCAAAAGAAGAAAAGTGTCCAGAAACTGATAAATCTTTAAGATATACGGATTTGATTCAAAAGCAACTCCTAAGTCAAACTTCCATTATAAGCATATGAATATATATATACGATTCCACAAGTCCAATAATATACTCTTATATCTAAGGAAAGTTATATGTCATTAACCTTTATGCTTGAACCACAATTAGAAGAACGATTTAACGGAATCAAGAACTTCATAGCTATTAGATTGATAACTCAATCACAGGTATAGGTATTCCAAAGATAAGGAGATAACTTTACCTTAACAATTATACCTGCACTACGCATTTCATATATATGCATATCCAATAATACATACGATCCATCGAGTACCTGTAAAGATGCCAGAAATCTCTAACCGAGACTTTTCGTTCTTCCTGCATGAATTCAATTCCCTGAAAGTCCTAATCCTAACTATCTATGTATATAAACAGTCAATCATGGACATATAACATGCACATGTGTCAAGGAAGGAGTATAAAAGCATGCATGTATTATCGAGGTCTCTAACGTGTCGGTGTGCATGACACATAATACATATGGTCCTCAAAAGCACATAATATTCAATGCTCAAAGCAATTAAAGCACATTAGCACACATTAACACATATAAACAAGACATCATAATTACCTTAGGGCTTCTACCCATGGTCCGAGAGTTGAACCCGACTAATGCCTAGTTAGTAAACTAAGCTCTGATACCATTCTAATATAAGGTGTCACACCCCAACCCGACCTATGAAGGTTAGACTAGGGTGTGATCTAAACATTCAAGTCGTGTCACGTACCTAATCATTCAAGAGGGTTTAACACTTAACGTTTTAGCCTAAACTCCACAAATTCTCCGAAAAACCGGCAGCATAACGGCTGTAATTGGGCTCTTTAGTTTGACCTAATTCTCTAAACGCCTCAAAATTTCCAATCTCAATTTCATTTCTAACTAAGATTACTATTTATAACCAATCGAAACGCCTACCAGTTATCTCAAAGTCCCGTTTGATTAATAACCTAGCATGATACTATGTCTCGTTTGTTTGTTAATCCTCGTTACAAAAGTACCTGTTGATCTTAGCTTATCAATGAATACCTGCTTCAAATTGGATAGATTCATTTTACTTAATCCTTACTTGATACTTCATAATCCTATGATAGGTACATAGAAACAACGATAGCAAAATGACCATAGTAGTGTCTATCTAGTTAGGATCAGTACAAGCCAAAATTAGATCCAAATTACAACGGGGTCATTTACCTCAATAAAATGAACAGTTTGCAATCAAACACAACATCCATATAGCAACCATTTTCAGAAAAAGCACAAAAGCACGTAGTCACTCCAATGAATCATCAACGAGCACATTTACTTCGGGTACTTGTTCCAAATCTGCTGCACCTGTGACAAAAAAGAGGGTGAGTCCTTATGAACTCAGCGAGGGGGAACGAGAGATAACGTTTTGAAATTCTTTTTCGGTTAAACTTATGAAAAACCCTTTTTGCAAGCCTGACATTTATCACAAGTAAGTACATAATGTAATATAAAAGTAAAAGAACACAATTACCCGTCTTTCCTCCCCGAGGTCCTCTAGGAACCAAGCGAGAGTACTTATACACATAGTGAAAAGGATACGGTGAGTTTTTGCTCTCAGTTCATTTCCAGTATCAGCTGTTGCGGCCGACTTCAAATCATCCCCTTATCACGCCAAATGGGTGTACTCCGGATGTACCCCGAAATCCTACGACCCAACTCTCCGAGGAAGTCTAGCCCCCAAGCGAGAGAGGGAATTGGACAATGGTAGTCACGGTTGCACCGGCAAGCCCGATGCTGCCTGGTGTGCATGAACGCTACCACGCCAGAATGAAAGGTTGCAACCTTGTATGCAATGCACATTTATGACATTTAAAATAACACATTAGGAGGACAACAAAGTAGGTTGTCTTCGAGCAGTCATAAGATTGCACATTGACAAGTAAACGCGCGAAGCATGATATGACAAGTAATTTCACTTGAAAAGCACATGGAGTTATATGAATATTAAACGGGCAGCCATGTAACGCATGTAAATCAAGTCATATAACTCATTTCGAAGTTCATGTAATCAAATAACAAGATTATTCAACATGCAACGACATCTATGTGGGACCGGGTGCAAGAAAGGCCTACTTGTCAACATGTAATCATTGAAATCACATTTAGGGCTACAAGGGCAACTACGGGCTACAAGGGCAACTACGGGCAGCCTACTAATCACATAATTAAACACGATATCCATAGGATCAACACTTAGCGAGTTTACCTAGTCACTAGGGTTTCAATTCGTGCTTACCCGTGCGATTAAGCCCCAAGTCATCTCGTAATTAAATTCAAGCCATGCATTGATTAATTCAACACCCTCAAGCATTCAAAACAGTCTACACAACATCCAAATGCCACAATCCCAAGCATTTAATACAACAAGAGAAGTTACAATAATTTTCAAGGCAAATCACTAGATGAAAACCTCACTGCAATGCTAATTCTAGTGAACAAGATGTCAAATTAAAGCTTAAGGAGTGAACTAAATCTAGAAACAAACCTCGCATCATTCGGAGCTCGGGTTCAAGAGTTATAGCCAAAACTGTGAGACTACACAAAATTGTCCAGATTTGCACACATTTCAATACTTGTCTTTTTTGAGGACCTTAGGGTCAGATTTAGCCTTAATCCATTTCTAATAAAAAAAATGTCCAGAACTGAAAAATCTAACAACACACCAATTTTTATGCATTTTGTATATCATTTACTAAGTCAAAACTGGTTCGTTCTACAAGGTCAGTGAATCTGCCAAAACCTGCTTCATTTTCCCAGACTTTCCAGATTTTGACACATTTTAATATTTTCCCATTTTGAGGATCGTAGAGTCAAAATTATCTTTGGCTTATTTCTGTGAAAAGTGTTCATAACTGGAAAAACTAGTTACCTACCAATTTTCTCGCATTTTCAACATCATTTACCCAGTCAAAATCCCCTCGCACCAACAAGGCAGAAGGCTGTCACATACCCGATTTCATCTATCATCACATTCTAGCCAAATATCTTGCCATGCATGTTTACAAAAGTTCATGAACACACATATATCACAAGTACAGAAGTAAAGATTGAAATTTAAAGGCATGCATGTGGTTTTTGAAAACTTTTAAAAGAGTTTAACCCTCACCTTAGCAACTTGATGGATGAAAATGCACAAATTCTCTTGAAATCGCACAAATGGACCTATTTCCTTGCTTTGGCTGAGAGGTATCTTGATTTCCTTTAAACCCTAGCTTAGTTAGCTTGTGTAAGAAGTGTGCATGTGTTTAGAACAAAAAGAAATGGAAGAAAACCATCAAAACTTTACCTAGGCCGAAAATGATGAGTTATGAGCTTGTATGAGACTTTCTTCCGTGTTTGCTTGCTATGGCTTGCTATGGCCGAGCTTGGGAGAGTCTTAGAGAGTCCTTGAGAGCTTGTGAGGAGTCTTGGATGCTCAAGAGAGAGCTAGGGTAAAAATGATGAGAGAGGGAGAGAGAGAGAGTTGAGAGAAAAATGAGGTTTTGAGTGTTTTTGAGCTATGTGTGCTTAGGTGAAGTGTCAATTTCGTGTATGGCATGATGATTTCAGCCAAAGGCATTCAAATTATGCTAATTATTCTGCCTAGGGAGTGAAAGGTATAAGGGATAAGTGTGGGCATGCTTGGGAGTTAGAAAAAAGAGCATAGGGTTTAGGAAAAGTGTGTAAGAGTATGTTTTGTTGTCTTGAGCATTTGAATTTTGATTATGTGTTGGGCGGGTGTGTATTTTCAGATTTGAGAGGATGAGAAAGAGTGTAGAGATTTAGTGTGTGTGTGTGTGTGTGTATTTTCATGAGTCTTGTGTTTAGTGTTTGTGTAAGAAAATGTTGGCTTAGGTGTTTGTGTAACTTTGAAGTTAGAATAGAATATAGGGCATGTTTAGAGGTTTGTGAGATTTTGTCTTCTAGTGGGTTTAAAATATAATATTTAGGTGTTAGTGGATTTTGTAGGAAAAGGTAATTAGGTATATTATATTGGGGATGGTTTGGATGATGATAGAGTTTTGTCTTGTAGTGAATTTGAATTAGGATTAAAATAATGTTAGTGGAATGTTTAGAAATAATTTAATGTTATTTTATAGTTAGTGGAATTTGTAGGATTCGAATTAGGAATATAATAATAGTTAGTGGATTGTGTATGATTATTTTATTGTCTTGTGCTTTGTGATAGAATCTTTATTGATTAGCGTGTAGGCACATATTCCTAGGTCTAGGGCACGCACTATGAGGTAAACATGAACTACGAGGTAAGACACATAATTCAAGACTAATACACGGATTCCAAAGTAAATGCACGCAATCCTAAATGAATGCACGCAAACCAATGCAAAGCATAAAATTCGATACAATGCACGTAAACCAAGGTATGACACTTAAACCTAGGTTAAGACACGCAATTCAAGGTTAGGGTACACGAAACGAGGTTACACACCTAAATCGAGGTTAGGACACGTATATCTAGGTATCGCACGTAAGTCGAGGATTAGGGAACACAATTCTAGGTCAAGGCACGCATGATGAGGCAGACACGAAAACCAAGACAAGGCATGTAATCCAAGGTTAGTCATATAATTCTGGGTCTAAGGCACGCAAATCGAGGTAAGACACGTTATTCGGGGTCGGGCCTCACATCCTTCCCTCTTTAAAAGAATTTCGTCCCGAAATTCATTCTTATTTGTTGGGGTCATTTAGATGGGTTCTGGCTTTTGATATTTTTCCCACTCTGGTTCATCCCATGTTTTGTGATCTCTCTTACACCAACCAATTCGCTTCATACGTTTTTCCAATCCTTTATTTCGGTGTGTCCCCTACATTTACAGTTCGTTTCTTTGAACGACTCTATTCTCCATTTGATCTTAAGGTCAAGTTCATTAACTAAGGTTAGAATCTCCAAACATAGTAATCAAAGCTGCATCGGTATTCTAACAATATAACTATGACTCCAAAATCATGACTTATGTTGTATCAATCTCGCATTCATACCTCAAAAGCAATATCACAATAATTCCACGATCCTATGGTGACATACACTAATTTCGGGATGATAGGTCTATATCCAATTTACATATCCTATCTACTAGCTTCAAAATTGTTAGCACGTAAGACATACACATGTTATGGATTATTTCCACGATACAACCCTATTTTTAGGAAGAACTCATCAAACAAACTAATCCATCTCAAATCGTCATCTATCGATAGTATCATAGTCCTTATCTCGTAGGTACATTAGATTAACAAATCTTCTAATGATTAGTCTCTCGGTTACAGGCTCCTATTCACTAACATTCTTCCCTAATTTCGTTAACCTTTACGCTCGTAATCAAGGAGAAAGACCGTTGAGATTCATGAAACTCAAACTCTAAGGTTTATTAAGTACCACCAACAAATTGTCATCAAAATTGCATAGGTAAACTAATCATGTTACACTAGTTCAACTCTTACAAGTAAATTTTATCAGCTTGTGATCCATAATTTATTTCCATATTCAAATCTCTATTGTCAAGTCACAAGGCTTCAAAATTTTCTTTTAATCTTATCCAAAACTCCTAAAACGAATAGTTTCAACCTCAAATAAATTTCACTAATCTCAATCCAAGGTTACGTCATACGTAAGAAGACAATGGTTCTACTCACTTAGCGACCTAGTCATTCATTCGAACACTTAATTCCTGCCAATATATCTCCAACATTAATGTTACTAAGCTGGGTTCATAGCCATGTAAGTGATATCAATGTTTCACTAGGTTACCGGCTGTGCAACAACAATCCTAGGACTATAAATGGGTACCAAAATGATCTAACTCATAAGATACTTACCATACTAATCCAAGTAGCTTGTTACACGAAATAACTTCAAGGCTATGTCAAGATAAGAATCATAACCACAAGGCATCCTTCAATATAATCTAAGAATCATAACCACGCCCTCGGTTTGCGGGCCAAGCCTCTACGTGAAGCGAAGTTGTCTTGCCCAAGGTGGCGTGGGATTCAGTAATAGAATTGTGATGGATTAGGTTGTCGTCCTTTTCACGGCTCACGACGTATGATCCGGGATGAAAAAACAGCGCAAAATAAGAAAAGTGTCCAAAAACTGATGAAAACGTTCGATTTTGGGCTCCGAATGTGAGGCCCGACCCTGAATAACATGTGTTATCTCGATTTACGTGCCTTAGACCTAGAATTATATGACTGATATTGGATTGTGTGCCCTAATCCTCAATGTACTACATACCTAGATATACGTGTCCTGACCTTGAATTACGTGCGAGACCTCGATTTACGTGCGATACCTCGTTTCGTGTGCCCTAACCTAGATTTGCGTGGCTTGACCTAGATTTGCGTGGCTTGACCTAGGTTTAAGAATTGTATTCGTTTTGTGTGCCTTGCATTGAATTACGTGCATTCATTTTGGGTTGCGTGCATTTACTTGGAAAACGTGCATTCGTCTCGTAGTTCGTGTCTACCTTGTGATTCATGCCCCGTATTGATTTCGGTGCGTGCCAAGTAGTGCGTATCCTAAACCTCGAATTGTGTGCCTACACGCTAAGCAAGAAAAAATCCTACAGAATCCACTAACCAATATTATATTCCTAATTCAAATTCTCTACAAGCTCCACTAATAATAAAATAATACTAAAATATTCCTACATTTCCCACTATCCATTATTCTATTCATAATTCAACTAATCAACAAACATTCCTATATTTTATTCTACCTAGATTCCCTAAATTCCCAACATTCCTATCACAATTCTATGACACAAATGCATAAAAATTAACCCAAAACCCTACCCAATGCACCCAAAATCTCGACACATGCATATGCCCATGCTAGGATGATTCAAATTGTGCTTCTTGGAGACACAAATCTGATTTTTGCATGCCCAAGGCCAACATTTGCATCAACAATAGCAAAAGCTTCTATTTTCTCTCATTTCTCTCACTCTCCTCACATTTATCTCTCTCCCTCTCATTCTTCTCTCTCAATCTCGGTTTTGGCTGAGTTCATACACCCCATAGCTCATCTTCATCATTCCATGGCTCATCAAGGCAAGCTAGAAGCTAAGAAACTCGATTAAACAAGCTAGGATGCAAGAAACACACATGCAAGCTCTTTGAACTTCCATTTCGGTTTAGGTGAGTTTCCTAGCTTCCATTTCTTTTCTTCTTGTTCTAACCTCATGCACCTACTAAGAACTTTGTCACTAAGCTAGGAAAATTGAGAAAAAATGGGTGGAGTCTTGGCTAAGCAAGGAAAAGAACAAATCTTGTGCTTCATCAAAGTCTTGTGCATCTTCTTGTTGTTTTGCTAAGGTGAGGGCTAAAACCTTTTGAAAATCCTTCAAAAATCCACATGCATGCTCTTAAATGTATGTCTTTGCTTCTGTACTTGAGTTATATGTGTGTTCATAAGCTTTTACAACCATGCATGGCAAGATTTTGGCTTGAAGATGATGATAGATGAAATCGGGTTTGGTGACAGCTCTCTGTCTTGTTGTTGCGAGGTGAGTTTGGCTAGGCAAATGATGTTTAAAATGCATGAAAATTGGTAGGTAACTATTTTTGCCAGTTTTGAACATTGTTTACAGAAATAGGCCAAAGCTAATTTTGACTCTAAGGTCCTCAAAATGGCAAATCATTAAAATGTGTCCAAATCTGAAAGTCTAGAAAAATGAAGCAGGTTTTGGCAGATGCACTGACCTTCTGGAACGAACCCATTTTGACTTAGTAAATGATGTCAAAAATACATAAAATTTGGTGTGCTACTATATGTTTTAGTTCTGGACATTTTTGTCAGAAATGGACTAAGGCTAAATCTGACCCTAAGTACCTCAAAAACGACAATTATCGAAATGTGTGCAAATCTGGACAGTTTTGTGCAATCCCACTGTTTTGGCTATAACTATTGATCTCAAACTTCAAATGATGCAAGGTTTGTTACTGATTTTAGTTCACTTCTTAAGCTTTAATTTGACATCTTATTCACGGGAATTGGAGATTGTTTGCTTGTCTTAATGATTGTGGGAAAACAGCCTATTGCAGTGAGGGTTTCATTTAGTTATATGCTTAGAAAATTTGTTGTAAAATCTCTTGTGGTATTAATTGCTTGGGATTGTGGCATTGAGATGTTGTGTGGACTGTTTTGAGTACTTGGGGATGTTTGGATTGATTGATGCTTGGCTTGAGATTGATTTTGAGTTGACTTGGAGCTTAATTGCTCGGGTAAGCACGAAATGGAAACCCTAGTGACTAGGCGTATTTGCTAAGTGTTGATCCTTTGAATATGGAGTGTAATTATATGTTTAGTAGGCTGCCCGTAGTTGCCTTATAGCCCTAAATGTGATTTTGATTTGTTGCATGTTGACAAATAGGCATTTCTTGCATCCGAACCACGTAGATTGTTGTTGCATGTTGAATAACCTTATTATTTGATTACGTGGACGTTGAAATGAGTTATATGACTTGATTTACGTGCGTTACATGGCTGCCCATTTAATGTTCATATAACTCCATATGCTTTTCAAGTGAAATTACTTGTCTATTCATGCCTCGCTTGTTTACTTGTCAATGTGCAATCTTATGACTGTCCGGAGGCAACCTACTTTGTTTTCCTCCTAATGTGATATATTAAATGTCATAAATGTGCATTGTATACAAGGTTGCAACATTTCATTCTGGCGTGGTAGCGTTCACGCACACCGGGTGGCATCGGGCTTGCCAGTGCAACCGTGACTACCATTGTCCAATTCCCTCTCTCGCTTGGGGGCTAGACTTCCTCGGAGAGTTGGGTCGTAGGATTTCAGGGTATATCCGGAGTACACCCATTTGGCGTGTTAAGAGGATGATTTGAAGTCGGCCGCAACAACTGAGAGCAAAAGCTCACCGTATCTTTTTTACTATGTGTATAAGTAATATCGCTTGGTTCCTAGAGGACCTCAGGGAGGAAAGACAGGTAATTGTATTCATTTACTTTTGTATTATTGTTCTGTACTTAATTGTGTTATATTCATGGTTGCAAAAGGATTTTTATAAGTTGAACCGGAAAATGAGTTTCAAAACCTATTTCTCGTTCCCTCTCGCTGAGTTCATAAGGACTCACCCTCTTTTTTGTCATAGGTGCAGCAGATTTGGAACAAGTACCCGAAGTAAATGTGCTTGTTGATGATTCCTTGGAGTGACTACATGCTTTGTGCTTTGCCTGAAAGTGGTTGCTATATGGATATTGTGTTTGATTGCAAACTGTTCATTTTATTGATGTAAATGACCCCGTTGTAATTTGGGTCTAATTTTGGCTTGTACTGATTGTAGCCGGACAAACTCTTTATTTGGTTGTTTACTTTCGTCATTTAATTAGTAGTTATCGTAGGCGTTTGAACCGCTAGGTGAAGAAGTAAATAATGTAACTCTACTTAATCTCACCTAGTGATCATGCACAAGCTAAAGGATAATAGGTATTTGCATGATAGGAAACTGACAAATAAACAGGACATAGTTATCATGTTAGGCTTATTAACCAAACGAGACTTTCAAGATAAACTAGTAGGCAAATCGGTTGGTGACAAAATAGGAGTCTTTAATGGAATTGGATTAATGATTGGAATAATTGAGGCGTTTAGAAATTAGGTCAAACTAAGGAGCCAATTACAGCCGTTATACTGCAGGTTTTTTGGAAAATTTTGGAGTTCTAGGCTAACGTTAAGCATTAAACCTTAATGAACGATTAAGTACGTGAAATGATATGAACGTTTAGATCACACCCTAGTCTAACCTCTATAGGTCAGGTAGGGGTGTGACACCGAAAACAGTTGCAGCTAAGCAGGCTTGCTGCCCTCATCGTAGAGCTCTCGGAGAGCTTTCCAATGGTATGTTGTGCGCCGCGTAACTCCTTACGGATCAAAAGTTATGGGCACCAGAGCGACGGAGACCTGGTCCTAAGCCCCATGCCCTCGGTTTGCGGGAACAGCCTCTACGTGAAGCGAAGTTGTCTTGCCCAAGGTGGCATGGGATTCGGTAATAGAAATGTGAAGGATTAGGTCGTCGTCCTTTTCGCGGCTCACGATTTACGATCCGGGACGAAAAAATAGCGCAAAATAAGAAAAGTGTCCAGAAACTGATGAAAACGTTCAATTTTGAGCTCCGAAAATAGGCGCAGATGAGCAGGCATACTACTCCCGTCGTAGAGCTCTCGGAGAGCTTTCCAACGGTATGTTGTGCGCCGCGTAACACCTTACGGATCAAAAGTTATGGGCCAGATGAGTAGGCTTGCTACCCCCGTCGTAGAGCTCTCGAAGAGCTTTCCAACGGTATGTTGTGCGCCACGTAACACCTTACGGATCAAAAGTTATGGGCACCGGAGCGATGGAGACCTGGTCCTAAGCCCCACGCCCTCGGTTTGCAGGAACATCCTCTACGTGAAGCGAAGTTGTCTTGCCCAAGGTGGCATGGGATTCGGTAATAGAATTGTGATGGATTAGGCTGTCGTCCTTTTCGCGGCTCACAACGTACGATCCGGGACGAAAAAACAGCGCAAAAGAAGAAAAGTATCTAAAAACTGATGAAAACGTTCAATTTTGGGCTCCGAAAACAGGCGCAGCTGAGCAGGCTTGCTGCCCCCATCGTAGAGCTCTCGGAGAGCTTTCCAACGGTATGATGTGCGCCGCGTAACTCCTTACGGATCAAAAGTTATGGGCACCGCAGCGACGGAGACCTGGTCCTAATCCCCACACCCTCGGTTTACGGGCCCAGCCTCTACATGAAGCGAAGTTGTCTTGCAGAAGGTGCCGTAGGATTCGGTAATAAAAATGTGATGGATTAGGTTGTCGTCCTTTTTGCGGCTCACGATTTACGATCCGGGACGGAAAAACAACGCAAAAGAAGAAAAGTGTCCAGAAATTGATGAAAACGTTCAATTTTGGGCCCCGAAAACAGGCGCAGCCGAGCAGGCTTGCTGCCCCCGTCGTAGAGCTCTCAGAGAGCTTTCCAACGGTATGCTGTGTGCCGCGTAACTCCTTACGGATCAAAAGTTATAGGCACCGGAGCGACGGAGACCTGGTCATAAGCCCCACGCCCTCGGTTTGCTGGCCCAGCCTCTACGTGAAGCGAAGTTGTCTTGCAAAAGGTGCCATGGGATTCGGTAATAGAAATGTGATGGATTAGGTTGTCGTCCTTTTCGCGGCTCACGACGTACGATCCGGGACGGAAAAACAGCGCAAAAGAAGAAAAGTGTCTAGAAACTAATGAAAACGTTCAATTTTGGGCTCTGAAAACAGGCGCAGCAAAGCTGGTTGGCTGCCCCCGATGTAGAGCTCTCGGAGAGCTTGCCAACGGTTTGCTGTGCGCCGCGTAACTCTTTACGGATCAAAAGTTATGGTCACCGGAGCGACGGAGACCTGGTCTTAAGCCCCACGCCCTCGATTTGCTAGCCCAGCCTCTACGTGAAGCGAAGTTGTCTTGCACAAGGTGCCGTGGGATTCGGTAATCGAAATGTGGTAGATTAGGTTGTCGTCCTTTTCGCGGCTCACGACGTACGATCCAGGACGGAAAAACATCGCAAAAGAAGAAAAGTGTCTAGAAACTGATGAAAACATTCAATTTTGGGCTGTTAAAACAGGCACAGCAGAGCAGGCTTGCTACCCCCATCGTAGAGCTCTCGGAGGCCTGGTCCTGAGCCCCATGCCCTCTGTTTGTGGGCCCAGCCTCTGCGTGAAGCGAAGTTGTCTTGCCCAAGGTTGTGAGGCCCGACCTCGAATAACGTGTATTACCTTGATTTGCGTGCCATAGACCAAGACTGTTATGACTGACCTTGGATTACGTGCCCTGTCTTGATTTTCGTGCATGCCTCGTCATTCGTGCCTTGACCTAGAATTATGTGCCCTAATCCTCGACTTATGTGCCCCGACTTTGAATTGCGTGCGTTATCTCATTTTGTGTGCCCTGACCTTGAATTGCGTGTCCTAACCTAGGTTTAAGAGTTGTACCTCGATTTATGTGCATTGCATTGAATTACGTGCCTTGTATTGGTTTACGTACATTTACCTAGGGTTACGTGCATTTGCATTGGAATTCGTGCATTTATCTTGAAGTACGTGCATTAGTCTTGAAGTTCGTGTCTTACCTTGTAGTTCGTGTCTACCTCATAATTCGTGCCCTAGACCTAGGAATCCGTGCCACCACGTTAATCAAGAAAGAATCCTACACAAAGCACTAGACACTAAAATAATCCTACACAATCCACTAACCAATATTATATTCCTAATTCAAATTCTCTACAAATTCCACTAATAATAAAATAATACTAAATTATTCCTACATTTCCTACTATCTATTATTCTATTCATAATTCAACTCATCAACAAACATTCTTATATTTTATTCTACCTAGATTCCCTAAATTCCCAACATTCCTATGACAATTTTATAACACAAATGTATAAAAATTAACCAAAAACCCTACCCAATGCACCCAAAATCTCGACACATGCATATGCCCATGCTAGGATGATTCAAATTGTGCTTATTGGAGACACAAATCTGATTTTTGCATGCCCAAGGCCAACATTTGCATCAACAATAGCAAAAGCTTCTATTTTCTCTCATTTCTCTCACTCTCCTCACATTTCTCTCTCCCCCTCTCATTCTTCTCTCTCAATCTCGGTTTTGGCTGAGATCATACACCCCATAGCTTATCTTCATCATTCCATGGTTCATCAAGGCAAGCTAGAAGCTAGGAAACTCGATTAAACAAGCTAGGATGCAAGAATCACACATGCAAGCTTTTTGAACAACCATTTCAGCCTTGGTGAGTTTGCTAGCTTCCATTTCTTTTCTTCTTGTTCTAACCACATGCATCTACTAAGAACTTGGTCACTAAGCTAGGAAAAATAGAGAGAAATCAGGTGGTGTCTTGGCTAAGCAAGGAAGAAGAAGAAATTTGTGCTTCATCAAGTTTTGTGCATCTTCTTGTTGATTTGCTAAGGTGAGGGCTAAAACCTTTTGAAAATCCTTCAAAAATCCGCATGCATGCTCTTAAATGTATGTCTTTGCTTCTGTACTTGAGTTATATGTGTGTTCATAAGCTTTTACAACCATGCATGGCAAGATTTTGGCTTGAAGATGATGATGAAATCGGGTTTGGTGACAACTCTATATCTTGTTATTTCGAGGTGAGTTTGGATTTGAAAATGACGTTAAAAATGCATGAAAATTGGTAGGTAACTATTTTTGTCAGTTTTGAACATTTTCGCAGAAATAGGCCAAAGCTAATTTTGACTCTAAGGTCCTAAAAATGGCAAATCATTAAAATGTGTCCAAATCTGGAAATCTGGAAAAATGAAGCAGGTTTTGGCAGATGCACTGACCTTGTAGAACGAACCAGTTTTTACTTATTAAATGATGTCCAAAATGCATGAACTTTGGTGTGCTGCTAGGTTTTTCCGTTCTGGACATTTTTATCAGAAATGTACTAAGGCTAAATCTGACCCTAAGGACCTCAAAAACGACAATTATATAAATGTGTGCAAATATGGACAGTTTTGTGCAATCCCACTGTTTTGGCTATAACTATTGATCTCGAACTTCAAATGATGCAAGGTTTGTTTCTGATTTTAGTTCACTTCTTAAGCTTTAATTTGACATCTTATTCACTGGAATTGGAGATTGTTTTATTGTCTTAATGATTGTGAGAAAACAGCCTATTGCAGTAAGGGTTTCACTTAGTGTTATGCTTAGAAAAATTGTTGTAACATCTCTTGTTGAATTAAATGCTTAGGATTGTGGCTTTGAGATGTTGTGTGGACTGTTTTGAGTACTTGAGGATGTTGAATTAATTGATGTATGGCTTGAGATTGACTTTGAGTTGACTTGGGGCTTAATCGCACGGGTAAGCACGAAATGGAAACCCTAGTGACTAGGCAAACTTGCTAAGTGTTGATCCTTTGAATATTGAGTGTAATTATATGTTTAGTAGGCTGCCCGTAGTTGACTTATAGCCCTAAATGTGATTTTGATTCGTTGCATGTTGACAAATAGGCCTTTTTTGCATCCGAACCACGTAGATTGTTGCTGCATGTTGAATAACCTTATTATTTGATTTCGTGGACGTTGAAATGAGTTATATGACCTGATTTACATGCGTTACATGGCTGCCCATTTAATGTTCATATAACTCCATATGCTTTTCAAGTGAAATTACTTGTCTATTCATGCCTCGCTTGTTTACTTGTCAATGTGCAATCTTAAGACTGTCCGGAGGCAACTTACTTTGTTGTCCTCCTAATGTGATATATTAAATGTCATAAATGTGCATTGCATACAAGGTTGCAACCTTTAATTCTGGCATGGTAGCGTTCACGTACACCGGGCGGCATCGGGCTTGCCGGTGCAACCGTGACTACCATTGTCCAATTCCCTCTCTCGCTTGGGGGCTAGACTTCCTCGGAGAGTTGGGTCGTAGGATTTTGGGGTACATCCGGAGTACACCAACTTGGCGTGTTAAGGGGATGATTTGAAGCTGGCCGTAACAACTGAGAGCAAAAGCTCACCGTATCCTTTTTCTATATGTATAAGTACTCTCGCTTAGTTCCTAGAGGACCTCGGGGAGGAAAGACGGGTAATTGTGTTCCTTTACTTTATATTATTGTTATGTACTTAATTGTGTTATATTCATGCTTGCAAAAGGATTTTCATAAGTTGAACCGGAAAATGAGTTTCAAAACCTATTTCTCGTTCCCCCTCGCTGAGTTCATAAGGACTCACCCTCTTTTACCATCTCAGGTGAAGAAGATCAAGAACAGGTACCTGAGGACAATGTGCCTAACGATGATTCCTTGGAGTGATTGCCTGTCCTATGTGCTTTGCGTGATTATGGCTATTTGTGAACTATGCTACTTGAAGACTATTTCTTTTCATGTTGCTCAATGTTTGTAATGTAAAAGACCCACGTTGTAATTTGGGATCTAATTTTGGTTTGTACTGATGTTAACTAGACAGACACTAGACACTACTATGGTCATTTTGCTATTATTACTACTAGTACCTATAATAGGATTATGAAGTATTAGGTAAGGGCTAAGTAAAATGAACCAACCAAATCTTAAGCAGGTACCCGCCATTAAGCTAAGATCAACGGGTATTTTTGTAACGAGGTTTAACAAACAAATGAGACATAGTATCATGCTAGGTTATTAATCAAACATAACATCGAGATAGTTAGTAGGCGTTTCAATTGATGGTAAATAGTAATCCTAGTTGGAAATGAAATTGAGATTGAAAAATTTGAGGCGTTTAGAGAATTAGGTCAAACCAAAGAGCCCAATTACAGCCATTATGCTGGCGGTTTTCCGGATAATTTGTGGAGTTTAGGCTAAAACGTTAAGTGTTAAACCCTCTTGAACGATTAAGTACGTCATATGACTTGAATGTTTAGATCACACCCTAGTCTAACCTTTATAAGTCGGGTTGGAGCGTGACAAAGGTGGCGTGGGATTCGGTAACAGAAATGTGATGGATTAGGTTGTCGTCCTTTTCGCAGCTCACGAACTACGATCTGGGACGAAAAAATAGCGCAAAAGGAAAAAGTGCCCAGAAACTGATGAAAAAAGGTACAGCAGAGCAGGCTTGCTACCCCTATCGTAGAGCTCTCGGAGAGCTTTCCAACAGTATGCTGTGCGCCGCGTAACTCCTTATGGATCAAAAGTAATGGGCACCAGAGCGACGGAGACCTGGTCCTCAGCCCCACACCCTCGGTTTGCGAGCCCAGCCTCTACGTGAAGCGAAGTTGTCTTGCACAAGGTGCCATGGGATTCGGTAATAGAAATGTGGTAGATTAGGTTGTTGTCCTTTTCGTGGCTCACGACGTACGATCCAGGATGGAAAAACAACGCAAAAGAAGAAAAGTGTCCAAAAATTGATGAAAATGTTCAATTTTGGGCTCTGAAAATAGGCGCAGCCGAGCAGGCTTGCTACCCCTATCGTAGAGCTCTTGAAGTGCTTTCCAACGGTATGCTGTGTGCCGCGTAACTCCTTACGGATCAAAAGTAATGGGCACCGGAGCGGCGGAGACCTGGTCCTAAGCCTCACGCCCTCGGTTTGCTGGCCCAGCCTCTACGTGAAGTGAAGTTGTCTTGCACAAGGTGCCATGGGATTCGGTAATAGAAATGTGATGGATTAGGTTGTCGTCCTTTTTACGGCTCACGACGTACGATCCGGGACGAAAAAACAGCGCAAAAGAAGAAAACTATCCAGAAACTTATGAAAATGTTCAATTTTGGGCTTCGAAAACGGGTGCAGCTGATCAGGCTTGCTACCCCGTCGTAGAGCTCTTGGAGAACTTTCCAACGGTATGTTGTGCGTCGCGTAACTCCTTACAGATCAAAAGTTACGGGCACCGGAGCGACGGAGACATGGTCCGAAGCCCAATGCCCTCGGTTTGCGGGCCCAGCCTCTACGTGAAGCGAAGTTTTCTTGCCTGAGGTGGCATGGGATTCGGTAATAGAAATCCAATGGATTAGGTTGTCGTCCTTTTCGCGGCTCACGACATACGATCCGGGACGGAAAAACAGCGCCAAAGAAGAAAAGTGTCTAGAAAATGATGAAAACATTAGATTTTGGGCTCCGAAAACAAGTGCAGCTGAGCAAACTTGCTGCCCTCATTGTAGAGCTCTCGAAGAGCTTTCCAAAGGTATGCTGTACGCCGCGTAACTCCTTACGGATCAAAAGTAATGGGTACCGGAGCGACGGAGACCTGGTCCTAAGCCCCACACCCTCGGTTTGCAGGCCTAGCCTCTACGTGAAGCAAAGTTGTCTTGCACAAGGTGTAGTGGGATTCGGTAATAGAAATGTGATGAATTAGGTTGTCGTCCTTTTTGTGGCTCACGACGTATGATCCGGGACGGAAAAACAGCGCAAAAGAAGAAAATTGTCCACAAATTGATGAAAACATTCGATTTTGGGCTCCAAAAACAGGCGCAGCCTAGCATGCTTTCTGCCCCCGTCATAGAGCTCTCAGAGAGCTTTCCAACGGTATGTTGTACGCCGTGTAACTCCTTACAGATCAAAAGTAATGTGCAACGGAGCGACGGAGACCTGGTCCTGAGCCCCATGCCCTCGGTTTGTGGGCCCAGCCTCTACGTGAAGCGAAGTTGTCTTGCCCAATGTGGCATGGGATTCGGTAATAGAAATGTGATGAATTAGGTTGTCGTCCTTTTCGCGGCTCACGACGTACAATCCGGGATGGAAAAACAGCGCAAAAAAAGAAAAGTGTCCAAAAACTGATGAAAACATTCGATTTTGGGCTCCGAAAATAGGTGCAGCCTAGGAGGCTTGCTGCCCCCTTCGTAGAGCTCTCAGAGAGCTTTCCAACGGTATGCTGTGCGCTGCGTAACTCCTTACGAATCAAAAGTTATGGGCACCGGAGCGATGGAGACCTGGTCCTAAGCCCCATGCCCTCGACTTGCCGGCCCAGCCCCTACATGAAGCGAAGTTGTCTTGCACAAAGTGTCGTGGGATTCGGTAATAGAAATGTGGTGGATTAGATTGTCGTCCTTTTCGAGGCTCACGACGTTTGATCCGAGACGGAAAAATAGCGCAAGAGAAGAAAAGTGTCCAGAAACTGATGAAAACGTTTGATTTTGGGCTCCAAAAATAGGTGCAGCCGAGGAGGCTTGCTGCCCCCGTCGTAGAGCTCTCGGAGAGCTTTCCAACGCCTTACGGATCAAAAGTTATGGGCACCAGAGCGACGGAGACCTGGTTCTAAGCCCAACGCCCTCGGTTTGCAGGACCTGCCTCTATGTGAAGTGAAGTTGTCTTGCACAAGGTGCCATAGGATTCGGTAATATAAATGTGATGGATTAGGTAGTCGTCCTTTTCGCCCCTTACGACGTACGATCCGGGACGGAAAAATAGGGAAAAAGAAGAAAAGTGTCCAGAAACTGATGGAAACGTTCGATTTTGGGCTCCAAAAATAGGTGTAGCCGAGGAGGCTTGTTGCCTCAGTTGTAAAGCTCTCGGAGAGCTTTTCAACGGTATGCTGTACGTCGCGTAACTCCTTAAGGATCAAAAGTAAAGGGCAACGGAGCGACGCAGACCTGGTCCTATGCCATACGCCCTCGGTTTGCTGGCCTAGCCTCTACATGAAGCGAAGTTGTCTTGCCCAAGGTGTAGTGGGATTCGGTAATAGAAATGTGATGAATTAGGTTGTCGTCCTTTTCGTGGCTCACGACGTACGATCCGGGACGAAAAAATAGCGCCAAAGAAGAAAAGTGTCCAGAAACTACAGAAAACGTTCGATTTGGGCTCCAAAAACAGGTGCAGCCAAGCATGCTTGCTGCCCCCATCGTAGAGCTCTCGGAGAGCTTTCCAATGGTATGATGTACGCTACGTAACTCCTTACGGATCAAAAGTAATGGGCAACGGAGCGACGGAAACCTGGTCCTGAGCCACACGCCCTCGGTTTGTGGCCCAGCCTCAACGTGAAACAAAGTTGTCTTGCCCGAGGTGGCATGGGATTCGGTAATAGAAATGTGATAAATTAGGATGTCGTCCTTTTCGTGGCTCACGACGTACGATCCGGGACAGAAAAACAGCGCAAAAGAAGAAAAGTGTCCAGAAACTGAAGAAAACGTTCGATTTTGGGCTTTGAAAACAGGCGCAGCTGAGCATGCTTGCTACCCCCGTTGTAGAGCTCTCGGAGAGCTTTCCAACGGTATGCTGTACGTCGCGTAACTCCTTACGGATCAAAAGTAATGGGCAACGGAGTGACGGAGACCTGGTCCTGAGCCCTACGCCCTCGATTTGTGGGCCCAGCCTCTACGTGAAGCAAAGTTGTCTTGCCCGAGGTGGCATGGGATTCGGTAATAGAAATCTGATGGATTAGGTTGTCGTCCTTTTCGCAGCTCACGACGTACGATCCGGGACAGAAAAACAGCGCAAAAGAAGAAAAGTGTCCAGAAACTGATGAAAACATTCGATTTTGGGCTCCAAAAATAGGCGCAGCCAAGCAAGCTTGCTGCCCTCGTTGTAGAGCTCTCGAAGAGCTTTCCAACGGTATGCTGTGTGTGAGGCCCGACCCCGAATAACGTGTGTTACCTAGATTTGCGTGCCTTAGACCCAGAACTGTATGACTGACCTTGGATTACGTGTCTTGTCTTGGTTTTTGTGCATACCTTGCCATACGTGCCTTGACCTTGAATAGTGTGCCCTAATCCCTGACTGACGTGCGATACCCAAATATATGTGCCCTGACTTCGATTTGCGTGTGATATCTCGTTTCGTGTGTCCTAATCTAGATTTGCGTGCCTTGACCTAGGTTTAAGAATTGTGTTCGTTTTGTGTGCTATGCATTGAATTACGTGCATTCATTTAGATTTGCGTGCATTTACTTGGAAAACGGGTGTTCGTCTTGTAGTTCGTGTACTACCTCGTAGTACGTGCCCTAGACCTAGGAAAGCGTGCCCTCACGCTAATCAAGGAAGCATCTTACACAAAACACTAGACTATTAAACAATCCTACAAAATCCACTATCAATATTATAATCCTAATTCAACTCACTAGAAGACAAAATAACACAAAAAGCTAGAATTCTTTATTCTTTATTCTTTATTCTTTTTGCACTTCCAACACTCAATTAAATAACATCCAAAACATGACAAAAATTCAGAATTTTAATAGCCTTGGCCGACCACCACATCAAATTTTATACATGCTTGCTCAATTCAATTCATTCTAGACAAGTTATGTCAAAAACACTTATCAATGCATAAAAAAATGCTCAAAACCACATCAAATTTCTACCTTGCTCGACCAAACAACCATTGCCCATGCTAGCATTTTAAAATCACATCTTGAAGACACAAAATCAGGAATTTTGGGGTGCCCAAGGCCGACCATATGCATGAAGAAATGTAAAAGCTTGTCATTCCTTGTCATTTTCTCATTTTTCCTTTCATCTTCTCTCTCCCTCTCATTTTTCTCTCTCTCTCTCTCGGCCTTGGCTGAGTTCTCACCATCCTTTGCTCATCTTCTTCACACCATAGCTGATCAATCCAAGCAACAATCAAAGAAACTCAAGCAAACAAGCTAGGATGCGAAAATTGCACATGCATGTCCTTTGAAGTCTTCATTTCGGCCCTAGGTAAGTTCTTGGCTTCCATTTCTTTTCTTCTTGTTCTAACCTCATGCATGTACTAAGAGCTTGGTCACTAAGCTAGGAAAAATAGAGAAAATCTAGTTGGAACCTCGGCTAGGCAAAGGAGAAGAAGAAAAGTTTGCTTCAACAAGTTTTGTGCATCCTCTTGGTTGATTGCTAAGGTGAGGGCTAAAACCTTTTGAAAATCCTTCAAAAATCCACATGCAAGCTCATAAAAGTATGTCTTTGCTTCTGTACTTGAGTTATATGTTCATTCATAAGCTTTTGCAATCATGCATGGCAAGATCTTGGCTTGAAAGTGATGATAGGTGAAGTCGGATTGTTGACAGCTCTCTGACCAGTTTGTTTCGAGATAAGTTTTGCTAGGAAAATGATGTTGAAAATGCATGAAAATTGGTAGGTGACTATTTTTTCCAGTTTTGAACATTTTTCGAAGAAATAGGCCAAAGCTAATTTCGACATTAAGGTCCTCAAAATGGAAAATCTTTAAAATGTGTCAAAATCTGGAAGTTTGGAAAAATGAAGCAGGTTTTGGCAGATGCACTGACCTTGTAGAACGAACCAGTTTTGACTTAGTAAATGATGTCCAAAATGCATTAAATTTAGTGTGATGCTATATTTTTCAGTTGTGGACATTTTTGTCAGAAATGGACTAAGGTTAAATCTGACCCTAAGGACCTCAAAAAACGACAAGTATTGAAATATGTGCAAATCTGGACAGTTTTGTGCAATCCCACTGTTTTGGCTATAACTATTGGACCCGAACTCCAAATGATGCAAGGTTTGTTTCTGATTTTAGTTCACTTCTTAAGATTTAATTTGAAATCTTATTCACTGGAATTGGAGATTGTTTGCTTATCTTAATGATTGCGAGAATACAGCCTATTGCAGTAAGGGTTTCACTTAGTGTTATGCTTAGAAAAATTGTTGTGACTTCTCTTGTTGAATTAAATGCTTGGGATTGTAGCTTTGGGATGTTGTGTGGACTGTTTTGAATGTTTGAGGATGTTGGATTAAATGATGCATGGCTTGAGATTGATTTTGAATTGGTTTGGGGCTCAAATTGCACGGATATGCACGAAATGGAAACCCTAATGACTAGATAGGCTTGCTAAGTATTGATCATTTGGATATTGTGTGGAATTATACGCTTGGTAGGCTTCCCGTAGTTGCCCTTATAACCTTAAATGTAATTTTGATTATTGCATGTTGACAAATAGGCTTTTCTTGTATCCGAACCCACGTAGATGTTGTTGCATGTTGAATAATCCTATCACTTGATTACGTGGACTTCGAAATGAGTTATATGACTTGATTTACATGTGTTACATGGTTGTCTGTTTAATGTTCATATAACTCTATATGCCTTTCAAGTGAAATTACTTGTCTTATCGTGCCCTGCCTGTTTACTTGTCAATGTGTAATCTTATGACTGTCCGGAGGCAATCTACTTTGTTGTCCTCCTAACGTGATATGTTAATGTCATAAATGTGCACTGCATACAAGGTTGCAACCTTTGCTATCGGCGTGGTAGCGATCACGCACACCAGGCAGCATCGGGCTTGCCGGTGCACCCGTGACTACCACTGTCCCATTCCCTCTCTCGCTTAGGGGCTAGACTTCCTCGGAGAGTTGGGTCGTAGGATTTCGGGGTACATCCGGAGTACACCCACCTAGCGTGTTAAGGGGATGATTTGAAGTCGGCCGCAACAACTGATTATGGAACTGATCTGAGAGCAAAAGCTCACTGTATCCTTTTTACTATGTGTATAAGTACTCTCGCTTGGTTCCTAGAGAACCTCGAGGATGAAAGACTGGTATTTCTATTCCTGTACTGATATTAGTGTTATATTCACGCTTGCAAAAGGATTTCATAAGTTGAACCGGAAAAATGAGTTTCAAAACCTATTTCTCGTTTCCCCCTCGCTAAGTTCATAAGGACTCACCCTCTTTTATCATCTCAGGTGAAGAAGATCCAGAACAGGTACCCGAGGACGGTGTGCCTAACGATGAATCCTTGGAGTGATTGCATGTTTGTGTGCTTTGCGTGATTATGGCTACTCGTGAACTTTATGCTACTTGAAGACTATTTCCTTTTATGTTGCTCGATGTTGTACTGTAAAGACCCCCGTTGTAATTTGGGGTCTAATTTTGGTTTGTACTGATATTGCTAGACAGACACTAGACACTACTATGATCGTTTTGCTATTATTACCGCTAGTATCTATCATAGGTTATGACGTATTAGTTAAGGACTAAGTAAATAAACCTATCCAATCTTAAACAGGTACTTCTGTAACGAGGAGAAACAAACAAACGAGACATAGTATCATGCTAGGTTATAAATCAAACGAGACATCAAGATAACCAATAGGCATTTCAATTGATGTAAAATAGTAATCCTAGTTGGAAATGGAACTTGAGATTAGAAAATTTTGAGGCGTTTAGAGAATTAGGCCAAACCAAAATGTCCAATTACAGCCGTTATGCTGCCGGTTTTCCGAAAAACTTTGGAGTTTAGACTAAAACGATAAGTGTTAAATCTTCATAAAACGGTTAAGTATGTGACATGTCCTAAACATTTAGATCACACCCTAGTCTAACCTTATAGGCCGGGTTGGGGCATGACACTGTGCGCCGCTTAACTCCTTACGGATCAAAAGTAATGGGTACCGGAGCGACGGAGACCTGGTCCTAAGCCCCACGTCCTCGGTTTGTGGGCCTAGCCTCTACGTGAAGCGAAGTTGTCTTGCACAAGGTGCAGTTGGATTCGGTAATAGAAATGTGATGAATTAGGTTGTCGTCCTTTTCGTGGCTCACGACGTACGATCCAGGACGGAAAAATAACGCAAAAGAAGAAAAGTGTCCAAAAACTAATGAAAACGTTCAATTTTGCACATCGAAAATAGGTGCAGCTGAGCAGGCTTGCTGCCTTCATCGTAGAACTCACGGAGAGCTTTCCAACGGTATGCTGTGCGCCGCATAACTCGTTACGGATCAAAAGTAATAGGCACCGGAGCGATGGAGACCTGGTCCTAAGCCCCACACCCTCGGCTTGCGGGCCCAGCCTCTACGTGAAGCAAAGTTGTCTTGCACAAGGTGCATTGGGATTCGGTAATAGAAATGTGATGGATTAGGTTGTCGTCCTTTTCGCGGCTCACAACGTACGATCCGGGACGGAAAAACAGCGCAAAAGAAGAAAAGTGTCCAGAAACAGATGAAAACGTTCAATTTTGGGCTCCGAAAACAGGTGCAGTCGAGGAGGCTTGTTGCCATCGTCGTAGAGCTCTTGGAGAGCTTTCCAACGGTATTCTGTGTGCCGCGTAACTCCTTACGGATCAAAAGTTATGGGCACGGGAGTTACGGATACCTGGTCCTAAGCCCCACGCCCTCGGTTTGTGGGCCCAGCTTCTACGTGAAACCAAGTTGTCTTGCACAAGGTGCCGTGGGATTCAGTAATACAAATGTGGTGGATTAGATTGTCGTCCTTTTCGAGGCTCACGACGTTCGATCTGGGACGGAAAAACAGCGGAAGAGAAGAAAAGTGTCCAAAAACTGATGAAAAAGTTTGATTTTGGGCTCCGAAAACAGGTACAGCCGAGGAGGCTTGCTGCCCCCATCGTAGAGCTCTCGGAGAGCTTTCCAATGATATGCTATGCACCGCGTAACTCCTTACGGATCAAAAGTTATGGGCACTGGAGCGATGGAGACCTGGTCCTAAGCTCCACGCCCTCGGTTTTTGTGCCCAGCCTCTACATGAAGCGAAGTTGTCTTGCCCAAGGTGGTGTGGGATTCGGTAATAGAAATGTGATGGATTAGGTTGTCGTCCTTTTCGCGACTCACGATGTACCATCCGGGACGGAAAAACAGCGCAAAAGAAGAAAAGTGTCAAAAAACTGATGAAAACATTCGATTTTGGGCTCCGAAAACAGGTGTAGACGAACAGACTTGCTGCCTTCATCGTAGAGCTCTCGGGGAGCTTTCCAACGATATGTTGTACGCCGCGTAACTCCTTACGGATCAAAAGTAATGGGCACTAGAGCGACGATGACCTGGTCCTAAGCCCAACGCCCTCGGTTTGCGGGACTAGCCTCTACGTAAAGCGAAGTTGTCTTGCCCAATGTGGCATGGGATTCGGTAATAGAAATCGGATGGATCAGGTAGTCATTTTTTTCGCGGCTCACAACCTACGATCCAGGACGGAAAATCAGGGCAAAAGAAGAAAAGTGTCCAAAAACTGATGAAAACGTTCGATTTTGGGCTCTGAAAATAGGTGCAGCCGAGCATGCTTGCTGTCTCTGTCGTAGAGCTCTCAGAGAGCTTTCCAACAGTATGCTGTGCGCTACGTAACTCCTTACGGATCAAAAGTAATATGCACCGGAGCGACGAAGACTTGGTCCTAAGCCCCACGCCCTCGGTTTGAGGGCCCTGCCCTTACGTGAAGCAAAGTTGTCTTGCAAAAGGTGCTGTGGGATTCGGTAATAGAAATGTTGTGGATTAGGTTGTTGTCCTTTTTGCGGCTCACGACGTACGATCCGGGACAGAAAAATAGCGCAAAAGAAGAAAAGTGTTCAGAAACTGATGAAAACGTTCAATTTTGGGCTCCGAAAACTGGCATAACCGAGCATGCTAGCTGCCCCCGTCGTAGAGCTCTTTGATAGCTTTCCAACGGTATGTTGTGCGTCGCGTAACACTTTACGGATCAAAAGTTATGGGCACCGGAGCGACAGAGACCTGGTCCTAAGCCCAAAGCCCTCGGTTTGCAGGCACAGCCTCTACGTGTGGGATTCGGTAATATAAATGTGATGAATTAGGTTGTCGTCCTTTTCACGGCTCACAACATACGATCCGGGAGGGAAAAACAGCACAAAAAGAAGAAAAGTGTCTAGAAAATGATAAAAACGTTCAATTTTGGGCTCCGAAAATAGGAGCAGTTGAGCAGGCTTGCTACCCCCGTCGTGGAGCTCTCAGATAGCTTTCCAACGGTATGCTGTACGCCGCGTAACTTTTTACGGATCAAAAGTAATGGGCAACGGAGCGACAGAGACCTGGTCCGAAGCCCCACGCACTCGGTTTGCGGGCCCAGCCTCTTTGTGAAGCAAAGTTGTCTTGCACAAGGTGCCATAGGATTCGGTAATAGAAATGTTATGGATTACGCTGTCGTCCTTTTTGCGGCTCATGACGTACGATCTGGGACGGAAAAAAAGCGCAAAAGAAGAAAAATGTCCAAAAACTGATGAAAACGTTTAATTTTTGGCACCGAAAACAGGTGCGGCAAAGCAGGCTTATTGCCCCCATCGTAGATCTCTCGGGGAGCTTTCCAACGGTATGCTGTGTGCCGCGTAACTCCTTACGGATCAAAACTTATGGGCAACGGAGCGACGAAGACCTAGTCCTAAGCCCCACGCCCTCGTTTTGCGAGCCCAGCCTCTACGTGAAATGAAGTTGTCTTGCGCAAGGTGCCGTGGGATTCGGTAATAGAAATGTGGGGGATTAGGTTGTCGTCCTTTTCGATGGTCATGACGTACGATCCGAGATGGAAAAACAGCGCAAAAGAAGAAAATTATCGAGAAATTGATGAAAACGTTTGATTTTGGACTCCGAAAATAGGTACAGCGGAGCAGGCTTGCTGCCCCCATCATAGAGCTCTCGGAGAGCTTTCCAACAGTATGTTGTGCGCATCGTAACTCCTTACGGATCAAAAGTAATGAGCACCGGAGCGACGGAGACCTGGTCCTAAGCCCTACGCCCTCGGTTTGTGGGCCCAACCTCTACGTGAAGTGAAGTTGTCTTGCACAAGGTGCAATGGGATTCGGTAATAGAAATGTGATGGATTAGGTTGTCATCCTTTTTGCAGCTCACGACGTACAATCCGGGACGGAAAAACAGCGCAAAAAAAGAAAAGTGTCTAGAAACTGATTAAAATGTTCAATTTTGGGCTCCAAAAACAGGCACGGCCGAGGAGGCTAGCTGCCCCCGTCGTAGAACTCTCGGAGAGCTTTCCAACGGTATGTTGTGCGCCGCGTAACTCCTTACGGATCAAAAGTTATAGGCACCGGAGCGACGGAGACCTGGTCCTAAGCCCCACGCCCTCGGTTTCCGGGCCCATTCTCTATGTGAAGCGAAGTTGTCTTGCCCAAGGTGCCGTGGGATTCTGTAATAGAAATGTTATGGATTAGGTCGTCGTTCTTTTCGCGGCTTGCGACGTACGATCCGGGACGAAAAAACAGCGGAGAAGAAGAAAATTGTCCAGAAACTAATGAAAACGTTGGATTTTGGGCTCTGAAAATTGGCACAGCTAAGTAGGCTTGCTGCCCCCGTCGTAGAGCTCTCGAAGAGTTTTCCAACGGTATTCTGTGCACCGCGTAACTCCTTACGGATCAAAAGTAATGGGCACTGGAGCGACGGAGACCTGGTCCTAAGCCCCACTCCCTTGGTTTGAGGGCCCAGCCTCTACGTGAAGCAAAGTTGTCTTGCACAAGGTGCCGTGGGATTCCGTAATAGAAATGTGGTGGATTAGGTTGTCGTCCTTTTTGCGGCTCAGGACGTACGATCTGGGACGGAAAAACAGCGCGAAAGAAGAAAGGTGTCCAGAAACTGATGAAAACGTTCAATTTTGGGATCCCAAAAAAGGCGCAGCAGAGCAAGCTTGCTGCCCCTGTCATAGAGCTCTCGGAAAGCTTTCCAACGGTATGCTATAAGCCGCGTAACTCCTTACAGATCAAAAGTAATGGGCAACGGAGCGACGGAGTCCTGGTCCTAAGCCCCACGCCCTCGGTTTGCGGGCCCAGCCTCTACGTGAAGTGAAATTGTCTTGCACAATGTGCCATGTGATTCGGTAATAGAAATGTGATGGATTAGGTTGTCATCCTTTTTGTAGCTCACGACGTACGATCCGGGACGGAAAAATAGCGCAAAAGAAGAAAACTGTCCAGAAACTGATGAAAACATTCAATTTGTGCTCCGAAAACCAGCACAGCTGAGCAAGCTTGCTTTCGCCGTCGTAGAGCTCTCAGAGAGCTTTCCAACGGTAAGCTGTGCGTCGCGTAACTCCTTACAGATCAAAAGTTATGGGCAACGGAGCGACGGAGACCTGGTCCTAAGCCCAACGCCCTCAGCTTGCGGGCCCAGCCTCAACGTGAAGCGAAGTTGTCTTGCCCAAGGTGGCATGGGATTTGGTAATAGAAATCTGATGGATTAGGTTGTCGTCCTTTTCGCGGCTCATGACGTACAATCCGGGATGAAAAAATAGTGCAAAAGAAGAAAAGTGTCCCGAAACTGATGAAAATATTCTATTTTAGGATCCGAAAATAGGCGTAACCGAGCAAGATTGCTGCCCCCGTCGTAGAGCTCTCGGAGAGCTTTCCAACGGTATGCTGTGCGCCGTGTAACTCCTTACGGATCAAAAGTAATGGGCACCAGAGCGACGGAGACCTGGTCCTAAGCCCCACGCTCTCGCTTTGCGGGCACAGCCTCTACGTGAAGCAAAGTTGTCTTGCACAAGGTGCAGTGGGATTCGGTAATAGAAATATGATGAATTAGGTTGTCGTCCTTTTTGCGACTCACGACGTACGATCCGGGACCGAAAAACCTCGCAAAAGAAGAAAAGTGTCCAGAAACTGATGAAAACGTTCAATTTTGGGCACCCAAGAAAGGCGCAGCTGAGCAAGCTTGCTGCCCCATCGTAGAGTTCTCGGAGAGCTTTCCAACGGTATGTTGTACGCCGCGTAACTCCTTACGGATCAATAGTAATGGGCAACGGAGCGACGGAGACCTAGTCCTAAGCCCCACGCCCTCGTTTTGCTGGCCCAGCCTCTACGTGAAGCGAATTTGTCTTGCACAAGGTGCTGTGGGATTCAGTAATAGAAATGTGATGGATTAGGTTGTCGTACTTTTTGCGGCTCACGACGTACGATCTGGGTCAGAAAAATTGCGCAAAAGAAGAAAAGTGTCTAAAAACTGATGAAAACATTCAATTTTGGGCTCCGAAAATAGGTGCAGCATAGCAGGCTTGCTTCCCCCATCGTAGAGCTCTCAGGGAGCTTTCCAACGGCATGCTGTGCATTGCGTAACTCCTTACGGATCAAAAGTTATGGGCACCGGAGCTACGGAGACTTGGTCCTGAGCCCCACGACCTCGGTTTGTGGGCCCAGCCTCTACGTGAAGAGAAGTTATCTTGTCCAAGGTTGCATGGGATTCGGTAATAGAAATGTGATGGATTAGGTTGTTGTCCTTTTCGCGGCTCACGACGTACGATTCGGGACGGAAAAACAGCGCAAAAGAAGAAAAGTGTCCCAAAACTGATGAAAACGTTCGATTTTGGGCTACGAAAATAGGCGCAGCTAAGCAGGCTTACTGCCCCCGTCGTAGAGCTCTTGGAGAGCTTTCCAACGGTATGTTGTACGCCGATCAAAAGTAATAGGCACCGGAGCGACGCAGACCTGGTCCTACGCCCCACGCCCTCGGTTTGCAGGCCCAGCCTCTACGTGAAGTGAAGTTGTCTTGCACAAGGTACAGTGGGATTCGGTAATAGAAATGTAATGAATTAGGTTGTCATCCTTTTTGTGGCTCACGACGTACGATCCGGGAAGGAAAAATAGCGCAAAAGAAGAAAAATTTCCAGAAACTGATGAAACGATCAATTTTGGGCTCCGAAAACAGGCGCAGCAGAGCATGCTTGTTGCCCCTATCGTAGAGCTCTCGGAGAGCTTTCCAACGGTATGCTGTGCGCCGCGTAACTCCTTACGGATCAAAATTAATGGGTAACAGAGCGATGCAGACTTGGTCCTGAGTCCCACGCCCTCGGTTTCTGGGCCCAGCCTCTACATGAAGCAAAGTTGTCTTGCCTGAGGTGGTATGGGATTCGGTAATAGAAATCTGATGGATTAGGTTGTAGTCCTTTTCGCGGCTAACGACGTACAATCCGGGACGGAAAAACAGTGCAAAAGAAGAAAAGTGTCCAAAAACTGTTGAAAATGTTCAATTTTGGGCTCCGAAAATAGGCGTAGCCTAGCAAGCTTGCTACCCTAGTCGTAGAGCTCTCAGAGAGCTTTCCAACGGGATACTGTGCACCGCATAACTCCTTACGGATCAAAAGTAATGGCTACCGGAGCGACGGAGACTTGGTCCTAAGCCCCACGCCCTCAGTTTGCGGGCCCAGACTCTACGTGAAGTGAAGTTGTCTTGCACAAGGTGCAGTGAGATTCGGTAATAGAAATGTGATGAATTAGGTTGTCGTCCTTTTCGTGGCTCACGACGTACGAACCGGGAAGGAAAAACAGCGCAAAAGAAGAAAAGTGTCCAGAAACTAAAGAATACGTTCAACTTCAGGCTCCCAAAAAAGGCGCAGCTGAGCAAGCTTATCTCCCCCGTCGTAGAGCTCTCGGAGAGCTTTCCAACGGTATGTTGTACGCCTCATAACTCCTTACGGATCAAAAGAAATGGGCAACGGAGCGACGGAGACCTGGTCCTAAGCCCCACGCCCTCGGTTTGCGGGCCCAGCCTCTACGTGAAGTGAAGTGACTTGCACAAGGTGCCATGGGATTCGGTCATAGAAATGTGATGGATTAGGTTGTCGTCCTTTTTGCAGCTAACGACGTATGATCAGGGACGGAAAAACAGCGCAAAAGAAGAAAAGTGTCCAGAAACTGATCAAAACGTTCAATTTTGTGCTCCGAAAATAGGCACAGCAGAGCAGGCTTGCTACACCCATCGTAGAGCTCTCGGTGGGCTTTCCAACTGTATGTTGTGCGCCGCGTAACTCCTTACAAATCAAAAGTAATTGGCAACGGAGCAACGGAGACCTGGTCCTAAGCCCCACGCCCACGGTTTGCGGGCCCAGCCTCTACGTGAAGCGAAGTTGTCTTGCACAAGGTACCATGGGATTCGGTAATAAAAATGTGATGGATTAGGTTGTCGTCCTTTTCGCGGCTCACGACGTACAATCCGGGATGAAAAAATAGCTCAAAAGAAGAAAAGTATCCAGAAAATGATGAAAACGTTCGATTTTGGCCTTTGAAAACAGGCGCAGCCGTGCAAGCTTGCTGCCCTCATCGTAGAGCTCTCGGAGAGCTTTCCAACGGTATGATGTGCGCCGCGTAACTCCTTACGGATCAAAAGTAATGGGCACCGGAGCGACGGAGACCTGGTCCTAAGCCCCACGCCCTCGATTTGCGGGCACAGCCTCTACGTGAAGCGAAGTTGTCTTGCACAAGGGGCAGTGGGATTCGGTAATTGAAATGTGATGAATTAGGTTGTCGTCCTTTTCGCAGCTCACAACTTACGATCCGAGACGGAAAAACCGCAGAAAAGAAAAAAACTGTCTAGAAACTGATGAAAACGTTCAATTTTGGGCTCACAAAAAAGGCGTAGCGGAGCAGGCTTGTTGCCCTTGTCGTAGAGTTCTCAGAGAGCTTTCCAACGGTATGCTGTACGCTACGTAACTCCTTACGGATCAATAGTAATGGGCAACGGAGCGACGGAGACCTGGTCCTAAGCCCCATGCCCTCGGTTTGCGGGCCCAGCTTCTAATTGAAGCGAAGTTGTCTTCCACAAGGTACCGTGGGATTCGGTAATAGAAATGTGATGGATTAGGTTGTCGTCCTTTTTGCGGCTCACAACGTACGATCCGGGACGGAAAAACAGTGCAAAAGAAGAAAAGTGACCAGAAACTGACGAAAATGTTCAATTTTGGGCTCTGAAAATAGGCGCAATAGAGCAAGCTTGCTGCCCCCATCGTAGAGCTCTCAGGGAGCTTTCCAACAGTATGCTGTGCGCTGTGTAACTCCTTACGGATCAAAAGTTATGGGCACCGAGCGTCGGAGACATGGTCCTGAGCCCCACGCCCTCGGTTTGTGGGCCCAGCCTCTACGTGAAGCGAAGTTGTCTTGCCCAAGGTTGCATGGGATTCGGTAATAGAAATATTATGGATTAGGTTGTCGTCCTTTTTGCGGCTCACGACGTACAATCCGGGACAGAAAAACAATGCAAAAGAAGAAAAGTGTCCAGAAATTGATGAAAACGTTCGATTTTAGGCTCCGAAAATAGGCGCAGCCTAGCAAGCTTGCTACACTCATCGTAGAGCTCTTGGAGAGCATTCCAACGGGATGCTGTGCGCCATATAACTCCTTACGGATCAAAAGAAATGGGTACCGGAGCGACGGAGACCTGGTCCTAAGCACCATGTCCTCGGTTTGCGGGCTCAGCTTCTACGTGAAGCGAAGTTGTCTTCCACAAGGTACCATGGGATTCGGTAATAGAAATGTGATGGATTAGGTTGTCATCCTTTTCACGGCTCACGACGTATGATCCGGGACGAAAAAATAGCGCAAAAGAAGAAAAGTGTCCAAAAACTTATGAAAACGTTCGATTTTGGGCTATGAAAAAAGGCGCAGCCGAGCAGGCTTGCTACCCCTGTCGTAGAACTGTCGGAGAGCTTTCCAACATTATGTTGTACACCGCGTAACTCCTTACGGATCAAAAGTAATGGGCAGCGGAACGACGTAGACCTGGTCCTACGCCCCATGCCCTCGGTTTGCGGGCCCAGCCTCTACGTGAAGCGAAGTTGTCTTCCACAAGGTACAGTGGGATTCAGTAATAGAAATGTGATGAATTAGGTTGTCGTCCTTTTCGTGGCTCATGACGTACGATCCGGGATGGAAAAATAGCGCAAAAGAAGAAAAGTTTCCAGAAATTGATGAAAACGATCGATTTTGGGCTCTGAAAACAAGCGCAGCCGAGCATGCTTGTTGCCCCGTCTTAGTGCTCTCGGAGAGCTTTCCAACGGTATGTTGTACGCCGCGTAACTCCTTACGGATCAAAATTAATGGGCAACGGAGCGATGGAGACTTGCTCTTGAGCCCCACGCCCACAATTTGTGGGCCCAGCCTCTACGTGAAGCAAAGTTGTCTTGCCAGAGGTGGTATGGGATTCGGTAATAGAAATCTGATGGATTAGGTTGTCGTCCTTCTCGCGGCTCACGACGTACGATCCGGAACGAAAAAATAGTGCTAAAGAAGAAAAGTGTACAGAAACTGATGAAAACCTTTGATTTTGGGCTTTGAAAATAGGTTTAGTTGAGCAGGATTGTTTCCCCCGTCGTAGAGCTCTCTGAGAGCTTTCCAATGGAATGTTGTGCGCCGCGTAACTCCTTACGAATCAAAAGTTATGGGCACCGGAGCGACGGAGACCCGGTCCTAAGCCCAACGCCCTCGGTTTGTGGCCTCAGTCTCTACGTGAAGCGAAGTTGTCTTGCCCAAGGTGGCATGGGATTTGGTAATAGAAATCGGATGGATAAGTTTGTCGTCCTTTTCGCGGCTCACGACGTGCGATCCAGGACGAAAAAAAAGCGCAAAAGAATAAAATTGTCCAGAAACTAATGAAAACGTTCAATTTTGTACTCTGAAAATAGGTGCAGCTGAGGAGACTTGTTTCCCCCATCGTAGAGCTCTCTGAGAGCTTTCCAACGGTATGCTGTGCGCCGCGTAACTCCTTACGGATCAAAAGTTATGGGCACCGGAGTGACGGAGGCCTGGTCCTAATCCCCACGCCCTCGGTTTGTGGGCCCAGCCTCTATGTGATGCGAAGTTGTCTTGCCCAAGGTGGCATGGGATTCGGTAATAGAAATGTGATGGATTAGGTTGACGTTCTTTTCGCAGCTCACGACGTACGATCCGAGACGGAAAAACAGCGCAAAAGAAAAAAAGTGTACAAAAATTGATGAAAACGTTCAATTTTGGGCTCCGAAAACAGGTGCAGCCGAGCAAGCTTGTTGCCCCCATCGTAGAGCTCTCGCAGAGCTTTCCAAAGGTATGCTGTGCACCGCGTAACTCCTTACGGATCAAAAGTAATGGGCACCAGAGCGACGGAGACCTAGTCCTAAGCCCCACGCCCCCGATTTGCGGGCCCAGCCTCTACGTCAAGCAAAGTTGTCTGGCCCAAGGTGACATGGGATTCGGTAATAGAAATCTGATGGATTAGGTTGTCGTCCTTTTCGCGGCTCACGACGTACGATTCGGGACGGAAAAACTGCACAAAAGAAGAAAAGTATCCATAAACATATGAAAACGTTCAATTTTGGGCTCCGAAAATAGGCGCATCAAAGCAGGTTTGTTGCCACCATCGTAGAGCTCTCGGGAAGCTTTCCAACGGTATGCTGTGCGCCGCGTAACTCCTTACAGATCAAAAGTTATGGACACCGGAGCGACGGAGACCTGGTCTTGAGCCCCACCCCTCAGTTTGTGGGCCCAGCCTCTATGGGAAGCGAAGTTGTCTTGCCCAAGGTGGCATCGGATTCGATAATAGAAATGTGATGGATTATGTTGTCTTCTTTTTAGCGGCTCACGACGTACGATCCGGGACGGAAAAACAGTGTAAAAGAAGAAATGTGTGCAGAAACTGATGAAAACGTTCGATTTTGGGCATCGAAAAAAGGTGCAGCCGAGCAGGCTTGCTGCCTTCGCCGTAGAGCTCTCGGAGAGTTTTCCAACAGTATGCTATGCGCCGCGTAACTTTTTACGGATCAAAAGTTATGGGCACCGGAGCGACGGAGACCTAGTCCTAAGCCCCACGCCCTCGTTTTGTGGGCCCAGCCTCTACGTGAAGCGAAGTTGTCTTGCCCAAGGTTGCATGGGATTCGATAATAGAAATGTGATGGATTAGGTTGTCGTCCTTTTCGCAGCTCACGACGTACGATCCGGGATAGAAAAATAGCGCAAATGAAGAAAAGTGTCCAAAAACTGATGAAAACGTTCGATTTTAGGCTACGAAAACAGGCGCAGCTGAGCAGGCTTACTGCCCCCGTCGTAGAGCTCTCGGAGAGCTTTCCAACGGTATGCTGTACGCCGCGTAACTCCTTACGGATCAAAAGTAATGGGCATCGGAGCGACGCAGACCTGGTCCTATGCCCTACGCCCTCGGTTTGCGGGCCCAGCCTCTACGTGAAGCGAAGTTTTCTTGCACAAGGTATCGTGTGATTCGGTAATAGAAATGTGATGGATTAGGTTGTCGTCCTTTTCGCAGCTCACGATGTACGATCCTGGACGGAAAAACAGCGCAAAAAAAGAAAAGTGTCCAGAAATTGATGAAAATGTTCGATTTTGGGCTCCGAAAATAGGTGCAGCCGAGGAGGCTTGCTGTCCATGACGTAGAGCTCTCGGAGAGCTTTCCAACGGTATGTTGTGCGCCGCGTAACTCCATACGGATCAAAAGTTATGGGATCCAGAGCGACGGAGACTTGGTCCTAAGCCCTAAGCACTCGGTTTGCGAGCCCAGCCTCTATGTGAAGCGAAGTTGTCTTGCATAAGGTGTCGTAGGATTCGGTAATAGAAATGTGGTGGATTAGGTTGTCGTCCTTTTCGCAGCTCAGGACATACGATCTGGGACCGAAAAACAGTGCAAAAGAAGAAAAGTGTCCAGAAACTGATGAAAATGTTCAATTTTGGGCTCCAAAAACAGGCGCAGCTTAGCAAGCTTGCTGCCCTCGTCGTACAGCTCTCAGAGGGCTTTCCAACGGTATGCTGTACACCGCGTAACTCCTTACGGATCAAAAGTTATGGGCACCGGAGCGACGGAGACCTGGTCCTAAGCCCAACGCCCTCGGTTTGCGGGCCCAGCCTCTACGTGAAGCGAAGTTGTCTTGCCCAAGGTGGCATGGGATTTGGTAATAGAAATCTGATGGATTAGGTTGTCGTCCTTTTCGCGGCTAACGACGTACGATACGGGATGAAAAAACAGCATAAATAATTAAAAGTGTCCAGAAACTGATGAAAATGTTCGATTTTGGACTCCGAAAACAAGCGCAGCCGAGCAAGCTTATTGACCTCGTCGTAGAGCTCTTGGAGAACTTTCCAACGTTATGCTGTGCGCCGCGTAACTCCTTACGGATCAAAAGTACTGGGCAACGGAGCGACGGAGACCTGGTCTTAAGCCCCACGCCCTCGGTTTGTGGGCCCAGCCTCTACGTGAAGTGAAGTTTTCTTGCACAAGGTGCCATGGGATTCGGTAATAGAAATGTGATGAATTAGGTTGTCGTCCTTTTCGCGGCTCACGACGTACGATCCGGGACGGAAAAATAGCGCAAAAGAAGAAAAGTGTCCAGAAACTGATGAAAATGTTCAATTTTTGGCTCCGAAAACAGGTGCAGCCGAGCAGGCTTGCTGCCCCCGTCGTAGAGCTCTCAAAGAGATTTCCAACGGTATGCTGTGCGCCGTGTAACTCCGTACGGATCAAAAGTTATGGGCACCGGAGAGACGGAGACCTGGTCCTAAGCTCCACGCCCTCGGTTTGCGGGCGCAGCCTCTACGTTAAGCGAAGTTGTCTTGCCCAAGGTTGTCACGCCCCAACTCGACCCCTCCTATAATCTGTCAGGACGCAACGAAATTTCGGCAGTATAACGACAGTAAATAGGGCACCGAGGCTCTAAACCAACCTCAATAGAACATCATACATCAACTTCACAAACCATACAACAAACAACTCAATAAAATAACAACATACATCATAACCATATTATACAATAAACAGTCCTCGTTATATGCCTCCGTTCCAACATAATACATTAACCCTTAATATACAATACAAAAACACATTGAGCCAATCTAGCAACCTAATCATAAACAAAAGAAAAGCTACTAAGACAACATCAACTAATTCATTAACTTATCAACATCTTATACATTATAAACTATAAAGCAGATAAAAGTCTACTAAGTTAATTTACAAGATAATAAAACATGTACGGCATTATGGATAAGACTCTGGAACATAGGACTCATCCACGTAAGACACGTTTTCCACATTCTCTTCTTCATGAGGCACGTACCCGTAATCCTGCAAAAGTACACCTGTATGCATGCAATAATAGAGAGTGAGCTTATATAAATAAGCCCAGTGAGGATCCGATAGATCTCGAGCAAGGTCTACTAAACTCCTTGGAATAATCCTTTGAGTTAATAAACACACAATAACATAAATAATACTATCATCACATAACTATATAACCATTCAATAAAGGATACTCTATTTGGTGTAGCTCCAAACGCCATCACGATCTCAACCGTTCTTCTTATAACTCCCCATTACTCACGCACCTGAGGTACCTCACTGGCCCCTCCCTCCATGACACCTCCGTCATGCGAGCTGGGGGTAGCTTCTGGCAGTCATGCCGTTATCAACCCGACAGCCTAACGCTGCCCGAGAGGTGGCACACACATACCAAGACTCCATAATCATCAACCATCAATCAATCATCAATCAATCATCATTTATTCATCATTGATAGCATCAATTATCATTTAAGCAACAATAACTTAGTTAGATGACAAAGTAGGCCATCTAACCGGACATGCATTATATACACAATTAAACCCTAAATTACTCATCAACAACTCACCATTCAACACTCAAACACCACCCAATCATCTAAAGGCATCGTTCAAGAAATTAAAGAATGATAACCTAAACTTCAAAATTTCATAACTTACATTCTACTAACCCAAACATTGCCAAATCAGTTTCTATCACTCACCCATTCAACCTACTACATTAGCCTTCTCGAAAATCCACCATAACACCTCCAAATCATGCCCGATAACCCTAAAACCCTAGGATGTCTTGGCTGAATTTTCTGGACTTTCCCACGAGCAATGCAATCGAAAATTCGGCATTACAACAGCGCTAACACGTAATTATCAAGTATTTAGAAATCGACGGCAATCGATTTCGATCATCACAACTCAATTAATTCAACATTAAACAATTTAATCAAAATTTAATACCCGAAAAATAAAAATTATGCTACATACGACAGAAACTCGTAGTATTACCACTAAACGATCCCTAGCATGCAAGGAGCAATAATCTAACATCAGATTACAATTCTAACGGTTCAATCTTCATTTATACGCAAAAATGCAAAAGACAACTTTTGAGATCTAGAATTTTTCTCTCACCTTTGATGCAAACGAAGGCTAGAAATAGGTAGAATGGATGCCCAACAATCAATTTCAAGCTTTGAATCACTGAATTCGGCTTTGAAATGCAAAATCTATGAGAAAAATGATTTGAAAATGCCTTCATCTTTCTCCTCCAAGGAGCCACAGTTTTGTGTGTGTTTTTGGGGTGTTTTTGTGCTTTGTGAGTGTGTGTTGGTGATATAAGCTTGTTGGTCAACCATTTAAATGAAAGTCAAAGTTGAAACTTAGCATTTTTTTGTGTTTTCTTGACTTTAAATGCATTTTCTTGATCACCAAAGTTCAAAACAATTATTCAACACCCAAGCTAGCTCAAGTAGGTTATTTTTAGGTGACAAGAAGTTTTACAATCAAACACTTTCACCCGAGTCGGCTTAAATCTCGATTTTTACAAAAGTCAGTGTAAAAACTCTAATAAATTCTTAAGCTGATTTTAAAACTGTTTTAATCAAACACAGGTCTATTAAAGTCCGTGGTCTAGGTCTAGAAGGGTTAAAAAGACCAGTTTCAAAATTTTAGCGGACGTGTTTCGAAAACACTATTCACTAAAAATCGACGATAAAATTTCTGATCCCGTTTTTGATAAAAATTTCATGAATGCACATTTAGCACGTATTAGGAGTATTGACATCAAAATTATAACATTCTAGGTCATATAGCACATAAACAGGTCAAATGCACACAAAACGAGATAAAACACGTAAATCGAGTTAAACCAGAAAAGTGGGATTTCACAAAGGTGGCTTGGGATTTGGTAATAGAAATCTGATGGATTAAGTTGCCGTCCTTTTCGTGGCTCACGACGTATGATCCGGGACGGAAAAACAGCGCAAAAAAAGAAAAGTATCCAAATACTAATAAATAAGTTGAATTTTGGGCTCCAAAAACTAGCGCAGCCAAGGAGGCTTGCAGCCCCCGTCGTAGAGCTCTCGGAGAGCTTTCCAACGGAATGTTGTGTGCCGCGTAACTCATTACGGATCAAAAGTTATGGGCATCGGAGCGACGAAGACCTAGTCCTAAGCCCCACGCCCTCAGTTTGCGGGCCCAACCTCTACGTGAAGCGAAGTTGTCTTGCCTAAGGTGGCTTGGGATTTGGTAATAGAAATCTGATGGATTAGGCTGTCGACCTTTTCGCGGCTCACGACGCATGATCCGGGACGGAAAAACAACGCAAAAGAAGAAAAGTGTCCAGAAACTGATGAAAAAGTTAAATTTTGGGCTCCGAAAATAGGTGCAGCAAAGCAAGCTTGCTGCCCCCATCGTAGAGCTCTCGGGGAGCCTTCCAACGGAATGCTGTGCGCCGCGTAACTCCTTACGGATCAAAAGTTATGGGCACCGGAGCGATGGAGACCTGGTCCTAAGCCCCACGCCCTCAGTTTTTTGGGTCCAGACTCTACGTGAAGTGAAGCTGTCTTGCCCAAGGTGGCATGGGATTCGGTAATAGAAATGTGATGGATTATTTGTCGTCCTTTTCGCCGCTCACGACGTACGATCCGGGACGGAAAAACCGCGTAAAAGAAGAAAAGTGTCCAAAAAGTGATGAAAACGTTCGATTTTGGGCTACGAAAACAGGCACAGCCGAGCAGGCTTGCTGCCCCCGTCGTATAGCTCTTGGAGAGCTTTCCAATGGCATGCTGTACGTCGCGTAACTCCTTACGGATCAAAAGTAATGGGCACGGGAGCGACGCAGACCTGGTCCTATGCCCCACGCCCTCAGTTTGCGGGCCCAGCCTCTACGTGAAGTGAAGTTTTCTTGGACAAGGTACCATGTTATTCGGTAATAGAAATGTGATGGATTAGGTTGTTGTCATTTTCGCTGCTCACGATGTACGATCCGGGAAGGAAAAACAGCGCAAAAAAAGAAAAATGTATGAAAACTGATGAAAATGTTCAATTTTGGGCTCCGAAAACAGGTGCAGTCGAGGAGGCATGCTGCCCACGACGTAGAGCTCTCGGTGAGCTTTTCCAAAGGTATGTTGTGCGCCGCGTAACTCCATACGGATCAAAAGTTATGGGCACCGGAGCGACGGAGACCTGGTCCTAAGCCCCACGCACTCGGTTTGCAAGCCCAGCCTCTACGTGAAGCGAAGTTGTCTTGCACAAGGTGCCGTAGGATTCGGTAATAGAAATGTGATGGATTAGGTTGTCGTCCTTTTCGTGGCTCAGAATGTACGATCCAGGACGGAAAAATAGCGCAAAAGAATAAAAGTGTCCAGAAACTGATGAAAATGTTCAATTTTGGTCAAAGAAAATAGGCGCAGCTGAGTAGGCTTGCTGCCCCCGTCGTAGAGCTCTTGGAGAGCATTCCAACGGTATGCTATGCATCGTGTAACTCCTTACAAATCAAAAGTTATGGGCACCGGAGTGACGGAGACCTGGTCCTAAGCCCAACGCCCTCGGTTTACGAGCCCAGCCTCTACGTGAAGCGAAGTTATCCTGCCCAAGGTGGCATGGGATTCGGTAATAGAAATCTGATGGATTACGTTGTCGTCCTTTTCGCGGCTCACGGCGTACTATTCGGGACGAAAAAACAGCGTAAAAAATGAAAAGTGTCCAGAAACTGATGAAAATATTCGATTTTGGGCTCCGAAAATAGGCGTAGCCGAGCAAGCTTACTGACCCCGTCGTAGAGCTCTTGGAGAACTTTCCAACGTTATGCTGTGCGCCGCGTAACTCCTTACGGATCAAAAGTACTGGGCAACGGAGCGACGGAGACCTGGTCTTAAGCCCCACGCCCTCGATTTGTGGGCCCAGCCTCAACGTGAAGCAAAGTTTTCTTGCACAAGGTGCCGTGGGATTCGGTAATAGAAATGTGATGGATTATTTGTCGTCCTTTTCGCCGCTCACGACGTATGATCCGGGACGGAAAAATAGCGTAAAAGAAGAAAAGTGTCAAGAAACTGATGAAAATGTAAATTTTTGGCTCCGAAAATAGGTGCAGCCGAGCAGGCTTGCTACCCCCGTCATAGAACTCTCAAAGAGCTTTCCAACGGTATGCTGTGCGCCGTGTAACTCCTTACGGATCAAAAGTTATGGGCACCGGAGAGACGGAGACCTGGTCCTAAGCCCCACGCCCTCGGTTTGCGGGTGCAGCCTCTACGTTAAGAGAAGTTGTCTTGCCCAAGGTGGCTTGGGATTTGGTAATAAAAATCTGATGGATTAGGTTGCCGTTCTTTTCGCGGCTCACGACGTATGATCCGTGACGGAAAAATAGCGCAAAAGAAGAAAAGTGTCCAAAAACTAATGAATATGTTGAATTTTGGGCTCTGAAAACTAGCGTAGCTAGGGAGGCTTGCAGCCCCCGTCGTAGAGCTCTCGGAGAGCTTTCCAACGGAATGCTGTGTGCCGCGTAACTCATTACGGATCAAAAGTTATGGGCACCGGAGCGACAGAGACCTAGTCCTAAGCCCCACACCCTCGGTTTGCGGGCCCAGCCTCTACGTGAAGCGAAGTTGTCTTGCCCAAGGTGACTTGGGATTTGGTAATAGAAATCTGATGGATTAGGTTGCCGTCCTTTTCGCGGCTCACGACGTACGATCTAGGACGAAAAATCAACGCAAAAGAAGAAAACTGTCCCAAAACTGATGAAAATGTTCGATTTTGGGCTCCAAAAATAGGCACAGCAAAGTAGCCTTGCCGCCCCCATCGTAGAGCTCTCGGAGAGCTTTCCAACGGTATCCTGTACGCCGCGTAACTCCTTATGGATCAAAAGTTATGGGCACCGGAGCGACGGAGACCTGGTCTTGAGCCCCACGCCCTCGGTTTGTGGGCCCAACCTCTACGTGAAGTGAAGCTGTCTTGCCCAAGGTGGCATGGGATTCGGTAATAGAAATATGATGGATTATTTTGTCATCCTTTTTGCCGCTCACGACGCACAATCCGGGACTGAAAAATAGCGCAAAAGAAGAAAAGTATCCCGAAACTGATGAAAATGTTCTATTTTGGGCCCTGAAAACAGGCGCAGCCAAGCAGGCTTGCTGCCCTGTCGTAGATCTCTTGGAGAGGTTTCTAACGGTATGCTGTACGCTGCGTAACTCCTTACGGATCAAAAGTAATGGGCACGGGAGCGACGCAGACCTGGTCATATGCCCCACGCCCTCGATTTTCGGGCCCAGCCTCTACATGAAGCGAAGTTTTCTTGCACAAGGTACCGTGTTATTCGGTAATAGAAATGTGATGGATTAAGTTGTCGACCTTTTCGCTGCTCACGATGTACGATCCGGGACGAAAAAACAGCGCAAAAAAAAAATGTTCAGAAACTGATGAAAATATTCGATTTTGGGCTCCGAAAACAGGCGCGACCAAGGAGGTTTGCTACCCACGTCGTAGAGCTCTCGGAGAGCTTTCCAACGGTATGTTGTGCGCCGTGTAACTCCGTACGGATCAAAAGTTATGGGCACCGGAGCGACGGAGACTTGGTCCTAAGCCCCACGCCCTCGTTTGCGGGCCCAGCCTCTACGTGAAGCGAAGTTGTCTTGCACAAGGTGCCTTGGGATTCGGTAATAGAAATGTGGTGGGTTAGGTTGTCGTCCTTTTCGCGGCTCACAATGTACAATCCAGGATGGAAAAATAGCGCAAAAGAAGAAAAGTGTCCAGAAACTGAAGAAAACGTTAGATTTTGGGCTATGAAAATAGGGGCAGCTTAGCAGGCTTACTGCCCCTGTCGTAGAGCTCTCGGAGAGCTTTCCAACAATATGTTGTGCGCATCGTAACTCCTTACAGATCAAAAGTAATGGGCACCGGAGCGACGGAGACCTGGTCTTAAGCCCCACACCCTCGGTTTGCGGGCCCAGCCTCTACGTGAAGCGATGTTGTCTTGCACAAGGTACCGTGGGATTCGGTAATAGAAATGTGATAGATTAGGTTGTCGTCCTTTTTGCTGCTCACGACGTACGATCAAGTATGGAAAAACATCGCAAAATAAGAAAAGTGTCCAGAAACTGATGAAAACGTTTGAATTTGGGCTCTAAAACAGGTGCAGCTGAGCAAGCTTGCTGCCCCCGTCGTAGAGCTCTCGGAGAGCTTTCCAACGGTATGTTGTGCGCCGCGTAACTCCTTACGGATCAAAAGTAATGGGCACCGGAGCGACGGAGACTTGGTCCTATGCCCCATACTCTCGGTTTGCGGGCGCAGCCTCTACATGAAGCGAAGTTGTCTTGCACAAGTTGCTGTGGGATTCGGTAATAGAAATGTGATAAATTAGGTTTTCGTCCTTTTTGCAGCTCATGACGTACGATCCGGGATGGAAAAATAGCGCAAAAAAATAAAAGTGTCCAGAAACTGATGAAAATGTTCAATTTTGGGCTCCAAAAATAGGCGCAGCCGAGTAGGCTTGCTGCCCTCATCATAGAGCTCTCGGAGAGCTTTCCAACGGTATACTGTGTGTCGTGTAACTCCTTACAAATCAAAAGTTATGGGCACCAGAGCAACCGAGACCTAGTCCTAAGCCCAACGCCCCCGGTTTGCAAGCCCAGGCTCTACGTGAAGCGAAGTTGTCTTGCCCAAGGTGGCATGGGATTCGGTAATAGAAATCTGATGGATTAGGTTGTCGTCCTTTTCACGGCTCACGACGTACGATCAGAGATGGAAAAATAGCGTAAAAAAAGAAAAGTGTCCAGAAACTAATGAAAACGTTCGATTTTGGGCTCCAAAAATAGGCGCTGCCGAGCAAGCTTGCTGACCCCGTCGTAGTGCTCTCGGGGAACTTTCCAACGTTATGCTGTGCGCCGCGTAACTTCTTACGGATCAAAAGTACTGGGCAACGGAGTGACGGAGACCTGGTTCTAAGCCCCACGCCCTCGGTTTGCTGGCCCAGCCTCTACGTGAAGCGAAGTTTTCTTGCACAAGGTGCCGTGGGATTCGGTAATAGAAATGTGATGAATTAGGTTGTCGTCCTTTTCGCGGCTCACAACGTACGATCCGGGAAGGAAAAACAGCGCAAAAGAAGAAAAGTATCCAAAAATTGATGAAAACATTCAATTTTTGGCTCCGAAAATAGGTGCAGTCGAGCAGGCTTGCTGCCCTCGTCGTAGAGCTCTCGGAGAACTTTCCAACGGTATGCTGTGAGCCGCGTAACTCCTTACGGATCAAAAGTTATGGGCACCGAAGCGACGGAGACCTGGTCCTAAGCCCCATGCCCTCGGGTTGCGGGCGCAGCCTCTACGTGAAGCGAAGTTGTCTTGCACAAGGTGCCGTGGGATTCAGTAATAGAAATGTGATGGATTAGGTTGTCATCCTTTTCATGGCTCACGACGTACGATCCGGGATGGAAAAATAGCGCAAAAGAAGAAAAGTGTCCAGAAACTGATGAATACGTTGAATTTTGGGCTCCGAAAATTGGCGCAGCCAAGAAGTCTTGCTGCCCCCGTCGTAGAGCTCTCGGAGAGCTTTCCAACGGTATGCTGTGCGCCGCGTAACTCCTTACGGATCAAAAGTTATGGGCACCGGAGCAAAGGAGACCTGGTCCTAAGCCTCACGCCCTCGGTTTGCGGGCCCAGCCTCTACGTGAAGTGAAGTTGTCTTGTCCAAGGTGGCTTGGGATTTGGTAATAGAAATCTGATGGATTAGGTTGCCGTCCTTTTCGCGGCTCACGACGTACGATCCGGGACAGCCTATCAACCTAAGCCTTAAGTGGTTGGGATTGATGACCTTGAAAGCTCGTTACATGGGGTGTTGAGTTGACCGATTGGGACCAAGCACCATATAAAAAGAGAGATGAAACATGTTTACTTTTATGTTTTAGTATGAATAAAAGGGTGAAAGGCATGTTTGGAGGATTATAAAGGCAATGGGGGTGCGAGTATTACGATCTAGTTGTATTGAGTTGTCTTGTTACTTTGTTACGTGGAGACTTGATAGTGTTTGGTGTAGTCTTGTAGAAAACATGTTTTACCTTTAAAGAGAGAGATCCGAATGAGTTCGCTTAACTACTACATCATAGGATCAATCGTTCCCCGAACCTTGTCCTTTTGTTAGAGTTGATTGATTCATTAGAGTAACCTCTTGAGAACTTGAAGATTTGCTTAGATCCTAATCTTGCTTGGGGACAAGCAAGAGGTAGGTTTGGAGGTGTTGATGTATCTATATTTTTGGGCCTACTTGTTTGCATTTTTTTCATTAATTATTCACATTACTTAAAATGTTTGATCACTTTAATTGTGTTTTGTGCATGTAGGGATTTACTCGTAAAAGAGCAATTGAAGCTAACTTTGAAAAGAAATTGGATGAAAGGAAGATGATGAAGTTTGTTAGTAAATGACAAAACATGAAGGAATAAAACAAAAAGAGAAAAAGAAAACCATAATTAAAAAAAAAGAAATATTTGACCAAGGCTTAAGCCTTGGCCAATAGTCAACGCAAGTCCAACATGGACTTGGTAAAGAAAAAAACAATGAAAAGCTTGGCCACAATCAGCTTTCAAAACTAAGAAGCCCACGTTGGACTTGGAAAAGGAAAAAAGCCCACGTGAATAGGCGGTGGTAATTCTTTATAAAAGCAGCAGTATGGAGATCAGAGAAGGCAGTGTGGCGCAATAGGAAAAAAAAAGGAGAAGACGAAAGAGCTTTTGCGGCGCAAGAAAAAAAGAAAGACAGGAGCTGTGCAGTGGAAATTCTGGGAGCACAACGTAGGAAAAAGAAATTTGCAGCAGCAAGCCTTGGTGATTTTTTGCAATTCTTCGTTGATTCTGATTTTCGTTCAAGCTTTGTCAATTAATTGGGATTCAAATTGAATAGTTTGACTTATTTAAATTATTTTATGAGGAAGTTTGAAATAATTTCTTTTCATAATTTTGATTTAAATTTGTTAGACATGCGTAGCTAAATTATTGTTTAGGGTAGGATTACTTTGTAATAGTTAAATTTTATGGTCTTGAACTTGGTTGGATTATTTTGATGCTAGTTTAACATATTTGATTTACATGCTTTATTATTTATCCTATTAATTTATTATGCTTGTAGCTAGTAATTAATAGGAATTCATATGGTAGATTAAATATATAAATTGGGCTTTGTCGTAAAAAATATAGGTTGTACCATAGTTGTTCACACTTAATTAATTAACTCGTAAGCCTAGGATTTTAGGACAAATCTATACTCCGGCTAGATAAGGGACTTGGAGATAGCGTTGCACCTCTAAACTAGGTCTAACCCGTTAATTAGTTAACTTAAGGTGATTAATTAATTAATTAGGCTTGTAGTCTAATTTTGCATCAAAATAGGAAATCCTAAGTTCGAGCCTAGAATTCAACTTTGCATAGGAATCTGATCCCTAAACCTTTCCCAATAATGATCAAACCTCAATTTCAACTTTCATATTTAATTTTAGTTTTCGCATTTAATTTCACTTTTATTTTATTTTTGGTTAACTTTTATTCAAATCACTCAATTTACAATTTAATTTAGTTTAATTACTTAGGCACTTTACTTACACTTTTCTACAAACTTTCAAATTGTCTCCCTATGGATTCGACCTCGCACTAGCACACTACACTACAATCACTCGTGCACTTACGAGTTAAAACTTGGCTTAGAATTGACATTAATTTTACCCTAAGCTAAGCACCCATCAACAACGCAAAAAAAGAAAAGTGTCCAGAAACTGATGAAAACGTTCAATTTTTGGCTCCAAAAATAGGCGCAGTAGAGCAGGCTTGCTGCACCCGTCGTAGAGCTCTCGGAGTGCTTTCCACCTATATGCTGTGCGCCGCGTAACTCCTTACGGATCAAAAGTTATGGGCACCAAAGCGACGGAGACTTGGTCTTAAGCCCCATGCCCCCGGTTTGTGGGCCCAGCCTCTACGTGAAGCGAAGTTGTCTTGCCCAAGGTGGCATGGGATTCGGTAATGTAAATGTGATGGATTATGTTGTCGTCCTTTTCGCGGCTCACGACGTACGATCCGGGACGGAAAAACAGCGTAAAAGAAGAAAAGTGTCCAGAAACTGATGAAAACATTCGATTTTGGGCATCGAAAAAAGGTGCAGCCAAGCAGACTTGTTGCCTCCGTCGTAGAGCTCTCGGAGAGCTTTCCAACGGTATACTGTGCGCCGCGTAACTCCTTACGGATCAAAAGTAATGGGCACCGGAGCGACGGAGACCTGGTCCTAAGCCCCACACCCTCGGTTTGCGGGCCCAGCCTCTACGTGAAGCGAAGTTGTCTTGCACAAGGTGCGGTGGGATTCGGTAATAGAAATGTTATGGATTAGGTTGTCGTCTTTTTGCAGCTCACGACGTACGATCTGGGATGGAAAAACAGCGCAAAAGAAGAAAATTATCTAGAAAGTGATGAAAACGTTCAATTTTGGTCTCTGAAAATAGGTGCAGCCGAGCAGACTTGTTTCCCCCGTCATAGAGCTCTCGGAGAGCTTTCCAACGGTATGCTGCGCTTCACGTAACTCCTTACGGATCAAAAGTTATGGGCACCAGAGCGACAAAGACCTGGTCCTATGCCCCACGCCCTCGGTTTGCAGACCCAGCCTCTACGTGAAGCGAAGTTGTCTTGCCCAAGGGGGCATGGGATTCCGTAATAGAAATGTGATGGATTAGGTTGTCTTCCTTTTTACGGCTCACGACGTACGATCCAGGACGGAAAAACAGCGCAAAAGAAGAAAAGTGTACAAAAACTGATGAAAATGTTCGATTTTGGGCTCCGAAAATAGGCGCAGTTGTGAGGCCCGACCCCGATTTGCGTGCGAAACCTAGCTTCATGTGCCCTAACCTAGATTTGCGTGCCATGACCTAGGTTTAAGAAATGAGTTCATTTTATGTGCCATGCATTGAATTACGTGCATTTATTTAGGATTGCGTGCATTTATTTGAAAAACGTGTGTTCGTCTCGTAGTTCGTGTCTTACCTCGTAGTGCGTGCCCTAGACCTAGGAAAGCATGTCTTCACGCTAATCAAGAAAGCGTCTTTCACGGAGCACTAGACTATTAAACAATCCTACAAAATCCACTATCAATATAATAATCCTAATTCAACTCACTAGAAGACAAAAAATGCACCAAACACAAAACATTCCTTATTCTTTATTCATTATTCCTTTTGCACTTTCAAAATACAATTAAAAAAACCACTCAACAAGACAAAAAAAATTCAGATTTGGCACATGCAATGGCCGGCCATACCAAGATATTTGAGCAAGGAATAAACAACTATTCATTTGAACATGCATGCTTAGACATTCTTTGACACAATGCTTAAAAAATTGCTCAAAAATCCTACCACTTGCACACCTTACTTGACCAAAGCTTCAAGCCCATGCTAAACATTTTAAATTCCATCTTGAAGACACAAAAATTCAGATTTTTGGCTGCCCAAGGCCAAGCATGCTTCATCAAGTTGCAAGGCTTGTTTTCTTTTCATTTTCACTCATTTTCCTCACACTTCATTCTCTCCCTCTCATATTCTCTCTCATACTCGGCCTTGGCTGAGTTCTCTACCTCCTTGGCTTGTCTTCTTCACAACTTAGCTGAGCAAAGTCAAGCAACCATCAAGGAAGTCGAGCAAGCTAGCTAGAGTTCGAAAATCCCACATGCATGTGCATTGAAGCTTCATTTTCGGCCTAGGTGAGTTACTAAGCTTCCATTTCTTTTCTTCAAGTCCTAACTACTTGCATGCACTAAGAATTTGATCACTAAGCTAGGAAAAATAGAGAAAAGCTAGTGGGATTTTGGCTAGGCAAAGGAAAGGAGAAGATTTGAGCTTCAACAAGGTTTTTGAGCATCTTTTGGTTGATTGCAAAGGTGAGGGTTAAAACCTTTTGAAAACTCTTCAAAATTTCACATGCATGCTCATAAATGTGTGTATTTGCTTCTGTACTTGAGATATATGGTCATTCATAAGCTTAAACAACCATGCATGGCAAGATCTTGGCTTGAAAATGATGCTAGGTGAAGTCAAAATTGTTGACAGCTCTCTGACCAGTCTGTTCGAGGTAAGTTTAGCTAGGAAAATGATGTTTAAAATGCTTGAAAATTTGTAGGTAACTATTTTTGACAGTTTTGAATATTTTTCCCAGAAATAGGCCGAAGCTAATTTTGACTCTAAGGTCCTCAAAATGATAAATCGTTAAGATGTGACCAAATCTGGAAATCTGGAGAAATGAAGCAGGTTTTAGCAGATGCACTGACCTTGTGGAACGAACCACATTTAACTTAGTAAATATTGTCCAAAATGAATGAAATTTAGTGTACTTCTATATTTTTCAATTCTGGACAATTTTGTCAGAAATGGACCAAAGCTAAAACTGACCCTAAGGACCCCAAAAACGTCAATTTCTGAAAAGTGTGCAAATCTGGACAGATTTGTGCTACCTCACTGTTTCGGCTATAACTAATGATTCTGAACTCCAATTGATGCAAGGCTTGTTTCTAATTTTAGTTAACTTCTTAAGCTTTAATTTGACATCTTATTCACTAAATTTGGAGATTTTTTGTTTATCCTATTGATTGTGGGAAAACAGCCTATTGCAGTAAAGGTTTCATTTAGCTACGTGCTTGGAAAATTGTTGTAACCTCCCTTGTGGTTCTATTTGTGTGGAAATGTGGTGTTGGGATGTTATGTGGACTTTTTTGAGTACTTGAGGATGCTTGAATTGAATGATGCATGACTTGAGAATGATTTTGAGTTGACTTAGGGTTTTAATCACACAATTAAGCATGAAATGGAAACCCTAATGACTAGATAGTTTTGCTAAGTGTTGATCTTTTGGTTATTGTGTGGAAATTATATGCTTAGTGGGCTGCCCGTAAATGTTTTATAACTTCAAATGTGAATTTGACCATGGCATGTTGTCAAATAAGCTTTTCTTGCTACCGAATCCATGTTAATTTCACTGCATGTTGAATAATCTTATCACTTGATTACGTGGGCTTCTTAATGAGTTATATGGCCTGTTTTACATGTGTTACATGGCTGCCCGTTTAATTTTCATATAACTCTATATGCCTTTCAAGTGAAATTTCCTGTCTTATTGTGTCCTGCTTGTTTACCTGTCAATGTGCAATCTTATGACTGTCCGGAGGCAACCTACTTTGTTGTCCTCCTACTGTGATATATTACCTATCATGAATGTGCATTGCATACAAGGTTGCAACCTTTCCTGTTGGCATGGTAGCGATCACGCACACCGGGCGGTGCCAAACTAGCCTGTGCACCCGTGATTACCATGGTCCCATTCCCTCTCTCGCTTGGGGGCTAGACTTCCTCGAAGAGTTGGGTCGTAGGATTTCGGAGTACATCCGGAGTACACCCACCTGGCGTGTTTGGGGGATGATTTGAAGTCGGCCGCAACAACTGATCCTGGAACTGATCTGAGAGCAAAAACTCACTGTATCCTTTTTAATATGTGTATAAGTACTCTCGCTTGGTTCCTAGAGAACCTCGGGGAGGAAAGACCGGTATTCCGATTTATGTACTTGTATTTCTGTACTTGTATTTCTATACTTGTATTTCTGTTGTATTCCTGTTTGAGAAAGGGATTTTCATAAGTTTAATCGGAAAATGAGTTTCAAAACTTATTTCTCGTTCCCCCTCGCTGAGTTCATAAGGACTCACCCTCTTTTATCATCTCAGGTGAAGAAGAACAGGTACAGGAACCCGAGGACAATGTGCCTAATGATGAACCCCTGGAGTGATTGCCTGTCATTGTTGTTTTGCTTGAACGTGACTACTTGTGTACTTTGTGTTGCTTGAAGACCATTTATTTTATGTTGCTTGTTGTTGCTATTGTAAAAGACCCCCGTTGTAATTTGGGGTCTAATTTTGGTTTGTACTTATATTAAGTAGACTGATGCTAGACATAACACTACTGTGATCGTTTTGCTTTTATCACCGATAGCATCTACCTTAGGTTATGACGCTTTAGTTAAGATCTAAATAAATGAACTTATCCAATCTTAACAGGTACTTGCTATTGAGCTAAGATCAACAGGTATATTTGTAACGAGGACAAATAAACGAACGAGACATAGTATCATGCTAGGCTATAAAACATACAGGACGTCGAAATAACCAATAGGCAATTCAATTGATGGTAAACTAGTAATCTTAGTTGGAAATGAAATTGTGATGGTAAATTTTGAGGCGTTTATAGAATTAGGTTAAACCAAAGGGCCAATTACAACCGTTATGCTGCCGGTTTTCCGAAAAAACTTTGGAGTTTAGACTAAATCATTAGGTATTAATCTTCATAAACAGCTAAGTACATGACATTACTTGAATATTAGTTCACACCCTAATCTAACCTTATAGGCCGGGTTGGGGGCGTGACACCTGAGAAGAATGGTATCAGAGCTTAGATTGCATAAGCCGGGTTTAACTCTCGGACTGTGGGTAGAGCCCTAAGATAATTAGGATGAGTTGTTTATGTGTTATTGTGTGATAAATGTGCCTTCTATGTTCTATGTGCTTAAGTGACTTACATGCCTTAAAGGTTTTAAGAATTGTACCTATATTATGTTGCATATCATATGCATTAGATTCTTAATTGTCATATTTCAATAAATTGTGCATCGTAATCTGTGCCTTTAGATGGCTGGCCCTAGCACCCGTACTACTAATAGGAGCCGTGAGCCTCAAGAGACCGGGGATGCCTATCAGACTAATCCCGGTATGGCTATGTTTAATATGATGGCAAATGCCATGGATCGTGTATCACGTGTGACGGAACGTCAGGATGCTCGTGAAGCCAGCAACAACAACATCAACAACAGGAATGATGGTAACCACGGGAGACATAGCAGAATGAAGGAGTTCCGTGACTTTCGCCCGTCTAAATTCTACGGGGAAGCTGATGATGAGAAAGCAGAGGCTTGGCTGTCCGAGATCGAGAAGATTTTCAGGCCACTTGATTATACAGATGAAGAGAAATTGGAGTTTGCTATATTTTTGTTGCACAGGGATGCCGAGCACTGGTGGCACACTATAGAGGCACTGTGGGAGACTGATCAGACACCTCGCTTGTGGGGTAATTTTGTTAAGGCATTTAAGGAAAAATATGTACCTGCAGTCTCCAGGCAGAGGCGGATCGAGGAGTTCATGCACTTGACCCAGGGTAATATGACGGTGGCCCAGTACGAGGCTCGTTTTGACCGACTGTCCCGTTATGCTCAATATATGGTTTGTACTCCGGAGGCAAAAATGTGGAAATTTACTATTGGATTGAGGCCAGAGATTCAGGACCAGTTAGCTTCTCATGACTTCGCTACTTACTCTGCCCTCTTTACTGCTGCCTCTCGAGTTGAGAAGATGAAACTAGATGAAGCCGGTTCGAGTCAGCCCAACAAGAAACCATACCAGCCTGTCAGCAGAGGAAATTTCAGAGTCAGAGTCGCAGTCAGGGCCAGAGCCAGAACAGACAAGGGAATAACCGTGGCCCGACGAAAGCGTCATCAGCCTCTTCCGCCCGCGGATCCACAGGTAGTTCACCTGCTACTCAGTCCGTCAGCTGTTCATATTGTGACAGGAAGGGGCATACTGAGGCCAAGTGTTGGAGGAAGTTGGGACAATGTATGAGGTGCGGCAGTGATCAGCATTATATCAAAGGTTGCCCTAAACGTCAGGTAGGGCAGAATCAGGGTAAACCAGCCGGTAGAGGCAAGACTCCAGTTCCTAGGGTCCAGGCTCGAGCCTATGCTATCGAGTGCGAGGAGATTCCAGATGAGACCGCTGTTGTTGAAGGTACATTCTTCATACTGAATCAACCTGTTAAGGTGTTAATTGATCCGGGTGCTACTAATTCATTTATTACTCCCTTATGTGTGGAGCGTGTGAAATTGAAAGTTGTATGTTTGCCATATGAAGTAGAAGTTGGTACTCCAATGGGTTCTAAACTTGTAACTAGTTCATCTTGTAAAACATGTAAAATCCAAATTAAGGATAGGGAATTCTCAGCCAATCTTATTGTATTACCTTTTCGAGACTACGAGGTCATTTTAGGGATGGACTGGCTGGCAAAACATCATGTCCAACTAGATTGCCGGGCAAAGATTATAACGTTCCGGGTACCTGAACAACCGATACTGGAGATATTGGGTCGAAGAGATTTCACTGGGAGTTCCATCATTTCATCTACAAAAGCAGTGAAGTCCTTGAGGAAAAGGTGCAGCGGATACTTGGCTTACCTTATCAACAAGCCGATGGATAAAGCTAAATTGGAGGAGATGCCTGTGATCAAAGACTATGCAGATGTGTTCCCAGAAGAATTATCCGGTTTACCCCAGAATCGGGAGATCGAGTTTGTTATAGAGTTGCTGCCTGGCGCCCAGCCGATATCTAAAGCTCCTTATCGTATGGCACCGGCCGAGCTACAAGAATTGAAAGACCAATTGCAAGGATTGCTGAAGAAGGGGTTTGTACAACCGAGTTCTTCACCGTGGGGTGCGCCAGTTCTATTTGTGAAGAAGAAAGACGGAACGTTGAGTCTATGTATTGACTACCGAGGATTAAACCAAGTGACTGTCAAGAATAAATACCCGCTTCCCCTGATCGACGAGTTATTTGATCAACTGCAAGGAGCCAAAATGTATTCGAAACTCGACTTGAGGCAAGGATATTATCAGTTGCGGATCAAGAAGGAAGATGTGCCTAAAACGACTTTCAAGACGAGATATGGGCATTATGAATATGTGGTGATGCCTTTTGGACTAACTAATGCCCCTGCAGCTTTTATGGATTTGATGCATAGGGTGTTTCAACCCTACTTGGACCAATTTGTGGTGATCTTCATTGATGATATTTTGGTATACTCAAAATCGGAGGCGGAGCATGAGCAACATCTGCAGTTGGTACTGCAGAAACTTCGGAAGCACCAATTGTATGCAAAGTTTAGCAAGTGCGAATTTTGGCTGCAGCAGATTGCATTTTTTGGGCATATCATATCCCAAGAGGGAATAGCGGTAGATCCAGCAAAGATTGATGCAGTGATGTCTTGGAAGAAGCCGAAAAATGTTACAGAGGTTCGGAGTTTTCTTGGTCTAGCCGGCTATTATCGGAGGTTCGTGAAGGATTTCTCTAAGATTGCAGGACCTCTTACAAAGCTCACTCAAAAGAAAACCAAGTTCGTGTGGGATGATAAGTGTGAGAGCAGCTTCCAAGAGTTGAAGAAAAGATTGACTACCGCACCAGTTCTTGCATTGCCTGAAGGGAGTCAAGGTTTTGTAATCTATAGCGATGCTTCGAAAGAAGGACTGGGATGTGTATTGATGCAAAATGGAAGAGTGATTACATATGCTTCTAGGAAACCAAAGCCGTATGAGATGAATAACCCGACACATGATTTGGAGTTAGCGGCTATTGTGTTTGCGCTTAAGAAATGGAGGCATTATCTGTGGGGTAACAAGTTTGAAGTATTTACTGATCATATGAGCTTGAAATACTTGTTCTCTAAAAAGGAGTTGAATATGAGGCAAAGGCGGTGGATGGAGCTTTTGGATGATTATAACTGCTCAATCAATTATGTGCCCGGTAAAGCGAATGTAGTTGCAGATGCCTTAAGCAGAAAAGCAAGCATGGCGAAACTGGAAGTCAAGGTGCATGAGTTGTTGTAGGAAGCGTTTCTGTGGAAACCACAATTGATTCAAAAAGGGTTACTTTTTGCCACTACCCAAGTTCAATCGACCTTGTTGTCTGAGTTACGAGAGGCTCAACAGAAGGACCAACAATTTCAGAAGATTAAGGAAAGCAACGCAGATTTCAAGTTTCATGATGATGTTGTTTGGAGGTTTAGGAACCGGGTTTGTGTTCCCAATGAGCCAGAGCTGAAAAAGAAGATTCTTGAGGAAGCGCATAATTCAAGATATACTATTCACCCCGGTGGAACAAAGATGTATCGGGATTTGAAGCAACACTACTGGTGGAATAACATGAAAAGAGAAATTGCGGAGTTTGTAGCACGGTGTTTGACTTGCCAGAGAGCCAAAGCAGAACATCAACGACCCGCAGGTTTACTTCAGCCGTTGGAGATTCCTCAATGGAAATGGGAACATATAACTATAGATTTTGTTATGGACTTGCCCAGATCACAAAAGGGTCGTGACGCCGTTTGGGTTATAGTGGATAGATTGACTAAGTCTGCGCACTTCTTACTGATGAACAAGGAGGATAGTCCTGAGAAACTGGGAGATATGTATGTGGCGGAGATTGTAAGATTGCATGGGATGCCTGTGAGTATTGTATCGGATAGGGATCCTCGTTTTACTTCCCGATTTTGGAAGAGATTGCAAGAAGCTTTGGGAACGAAATTGAGTTTTAGCACGGCTTATCACCCTCAGACGGATGGTCAATCGAAGAGAACTATTCAGATTTTGGAGGATATGCTGAGGGCACATGTGTTAGACTTCGGGAAAGGCTGGGAGAAATATCTATCTCTAGCGGAGTTCGCTTACAACAATAGTTATCAGGCCACGATCCGGATGGCCCCTTTTGAGGCGCTGTATGGACGTAAGTATCGATCCCCAATCTACTTGGATGAAGTAGGTGAGACGAAGACTTTTGACCTGACCCTTTTACCTGAACTGATGAAGACTGTTGATAATATCCACCTCATTCAGAAGCGGATGCTTACCGCCCAGAGCAGGCAGAAGAGTTATGCAGACTGACGGAGACGGAGTCTCGAGTTTGAGGTTGGCGACAAGGTATTCTTGAAGAGATCACCCCGGAAGGGACTGATTAAGCATGGCAAGGGTGGAAAGTTGAGCCCGAGATTTGTAGGACCATTTGAGATAGTTGAGAAGGTTGGCAAGCTGGCGTATCGCCTAGCACTACCCTAGAACCTCTCCAATATTCATGACGTCTTTCATGTTTCAATGCTGCGGAAGTATCATCCTGACCCGTCGCACATCTTGGAGCCAGAGCCGTTGCAGCTTCGGGAAAACTTGTCTTAAGAGGAGAAGCCCATTCGGATCCTAGACCAGCAGGATCGGGAGTTGCGCCACAGAACTATACCTATGGAAAAAGTGTTGTGCGATCATCATGGAGTCGAAGAAGCAACGTGGGAAAGGCGAGACCAGATGGAGCAGCAATATCCAGCTCTATTTCAAGGTAAAATTGAATTTCGGGATGAAATTCTCTTAAGGAGGGGAGGATGTGAGGCCCGACCCCGATTTGCGTGCGAAACCTAGCTTCGTGTGCCCTAACCTAGATTTGCGTGCCATGACCTAGGTTTAAGAAATGAGTTCATCTTATGTGCAATGCATTGAATTATGTGCATTCATTTAGGATTGTGTGCATTTACTTGAAAAACGTGTGTTCATCTCGTAGTTCGTGTCCTTCCTCGTAGAGAGTGCCCTAGACCTAGGAAAGCATGTCTTCACGCTAATCAAGAAAGCATATTTCACGGAACACTAGACTATTAAACAATCCTACAAAATCCACTATCAATATAATAATCCTAATTCAACTCACTAGAAGACAAAAAATGCACCAAACACAAAACATTCCTTATTCTTTATTCATTATTCCTTTTGCACTTTCAAAATACAATTAAAAAAACCACTAAACAAGACAAAAAAAATTCAGATTTGGCACATGCAATGGCCGGCCATACCAAGATATTTGAGCAAGGAATAAACAATTATTCATTTGAACATGCATGCTTAGACATTCTTTGACACAATGCTTAAAAAATTGCTCAAAAACCCTACCACTTGCACACCTTGCTCGACCAAAGCTTCAAGCCCATGCTAAACATTTTAAATTCCATCTTGAAGACACAAAAATTCAGATTTTTGGCTGCCCAAGGCCGAGCATGCTTCATCAAGTTGCAAGGCTTGTTTTCTTTTCATTTTCACTCATTTTCCTCACACTTCATTCTCTCCCTCTCATATTCTCTCTCATACTCGGCCTTGGCTGAGTTCTCTACCTCCTTGGCTTGTCTTCTTCACAACTTAGCTGAGCAAAGTCAAGCAACCATCAAGGAAGTCGAGCAAGCTAGCTAGAGTTCGAAAATCCCACATGCATGTGCATTGAAGCTTCATTTTCGGCCTAGGTGAGTTACTAAGCTTCCATTTCTTTTCTTCAAGTCCTAACTACATGCATGCACTAAGAGATTGATCACTAAGCTAGGAAAAATAGAGAAAAGCTAGTGGGATTTCGGCTAGGCAAAGGAAACGAGAAGATTTGAGCTTCAACAAGGTTTTTGAGCATCTTTTGGTTGATTGCAAAGGTGAGGGTTAAAACCTTTTGAAAACTCTTCAAAATCTCACATGCATGCTCATAAATGTGTGTATTTGCTTCTGTACTTGAGATATATGGTCGTTCATAAGCTTAAGCAACCATGCATGGCAAGATCTTGGCTTGAAAATGATGCTAGGTGAAGTCGAAATTGTTGACAGCTCTCTGACCAGTCTGTTCGAGGTAATTTTAGCTAGGAAAATGATGTTGAAAATGCTTTAAATTTGGTAGGTAACTATTTTGAACAGTTTTGAACATTTTTCACAGAAATAGGCCGAAGCTAATTTTGACTCTAAGGTCCTCAAAATGGTAAATCTTTAAGATGTGACCAAATCTGGAAATCTGGAGAAATGAAGCAGGTTTTAGTAGATGCACTGACCTTGTGGAACGAACCATATTTGACTTAGTAAATGTTATCCGAAATGCATGAAATTTGGTGTGCTGCTATATTTTTCAGTTCTGGACAAGTTTGTCAGAAATGGACCAAAGCTAAAACTGATCCTAAGGACCTAAAAAATGTCAATTTCGGAAAAGTGTGCAAATCTGGACAGATTTGTGCTACCTCACTGTTTCGGCTATAACTAATGATTATGAACTCCAATTGATGCAAGGATTGTTTCTAATTTTAGTTAACTTCTTAAGATTTAATTTGACATCTTATTCACTGAATTTGGAGATTTTTTGTTTATCCTATTGATTGTGGGAAAACAGCCTATTGCAGTAAAGGTTTCATTTAGCTACGTGCTTGGAAAATTGTTGTAACCTCCCTTGTGGTTCTATTTGTGTGGAAATGTGGTGTTGGGATGTTATGTGGATTTTTTTGAGTACTTGAGGATGCTTGAATTGAATGATGCATGACTTGAGAATGATTTTGAGTTGACTTAGGGTTTTAATCACACAATTAAGCACGAAATGGAAACCCTAATGACTAGGCAGTTTTGCTAAGTGTTGATCTTTTGGTTATTGTGTGGAAATTATATGCTTAGTGGGCTGCCCGTAAATGTTTTATAACTTCAAATGTGAATTTGACCATGGCATGTTGTCAAATAAGCTTTTCTTGCTACCGAACCCATGTTAATTTCACTGCATGTTGAATAATCTTATCACTTGATTACGTGGGCTTCTTAATGAGTTATATGCCCTGTTTTACATGTGCTACATGGCTGCCCGTTTAATTTTCATATAACTCTATATGCCTTTCAAGTGAAATTTCCTGTCTTATCGTGTCCTGCTTTTTTACCTGTCAATGTGCAATCTTATGACTGTCCGGAGGCAACCTACTTTGTTGTCCTCCTACTGTGATATATTACCTGTCATGAATGTGCATTGCATACAAGGTTGCAACCTTTACTGTTGGCATGGTAGCGATCACGCACACCGGGCGGCGCCGGGCTAGCCGGTGCACCCGTGACTACCATGGTCCCATTCCCTCTCTCGCTTGGGGGCTAGACTTCCTCGGAGAGTTGGGTCGTAGGATTTCGGGGTACATCCGGAGTACACCCACCTAGCGTGTTTGGGGGATGATTTGAAGTCGGCCGCAACAACTGATCCTGGAACTGATCTGAGAGCAAAAGCTCACTGTATCCTTTTTAATATGTGTATAAGTATTCTTACTTGGTTCCTAGAGAACCTCGGGGAGGAAAGACCGGTATTCCTATTTCTGTACTTGTATTTCTATACTTGTATTTCTATTGTATTCCTGTTTGAGAAAGGGATTTTCATAAGTTTAACCGGAAAATGAGTTTCAAAACTTATTTCTCGTTCCCCCTCGCTGAGTTCATAAGGAATCACCCTCTTTTATCATCTCAGGTGAAGAAGAACAGGTACAGGAACCCAAGGACAATGTGCCTAATGATGAACCCCTGGAGTGATTGCCTGTCATTGTTGTTTTGCTTGAACGTGACTACTTGTGTACTTTGTGCTGCTTGAAGACCATTTATTTTATGTTGCTTGTTGTTGCTAATGTAAAAGACCCCCGTTGTAATTTGGGGTCTAATTTTGGTTTGTACTTATATTAAGTAGACTGATGCTAGACATAACACTACTGTGATCGTTTTGCTTTTATCACCGATAGCATCTACCTTAGGTTATGACGCTTTAGTTAAGATCTAAGTAAATGAACTTATCCAATCTTAACAGGTACTTGCTATTGAGCTAAGATCAACAGGTATATTTGTAACGAGGACAAATAAACAAACGAGACATAGTATCATGCTAGGCTATAAAACATACAGGACGTCGAAATAACCAATAGGCAATTCAATTGATGGTAAAATAGTAATCTTAGTTGGAAATGAATTTGTGATGGTAAATTTTGAGGCGTTTATAGAATTAGGTTAAACCAAAGGGCCAATTACAACCGTTATGCTACCAGTTTTCCGGGAAAACTTTGGAGTTTAGACTAAATCATTAGGTGTTAATCTTCATGAACAGCTAAGTACATGACATTACTTGAATATTAGTTCACACCCTAGTCTAACCTTATAGGCCAGGTTGGGGGCGTGATAGCAGCCGAGCAAGCTTGTTGCCCCCGTCGTAGAGCTCTCGGAGAGCTTTCCAACGGTATGCTGTGCGCCGCGTAACTCCTTACGGATCAAAAGTAATGGGCATCGGAGCGACGGAGACCTGGTCCTAAGCCCCATGCCCTCGGTTTGCGGGCACAGCCTCTACGTGAAGCAAAGATGTCTTGCACAAGGTGCAGTGGGATTCGGTAATAGAAATGCGATGAATTAGGTTTTGTCCTTTTCGCGACTCACGACGTACGATCCGGGACAGAAAAACAGCGCAAAAGAAAAAAAGTGTCCAAAAACTGATCAAAATGTTCGTTTTTGGCCTCCGAAAATAAGTACAACCTAGTAGGCTTGCTGCCCCCATCGTAGAGCTCTCGGAGAGCTTTCCAACGGTATGCTGTATGTCACGTAACTCCTAACAGATCAAAAGTAATGGGCAACGGAGCGACGGAGACCTGGTCTTAAGCCTCACGCCCTTGGTTTGTGGGCCCAGCCTCTACGTGAAGCGAAGTTGTCTTGCACAAGGTACCGTGGGATTCGGTAATAGAAATGTGATGGATTAGGTTGTCGTCCTTTTCGCGACTCACGATGTACGATCCAGGATGAAAAAACAGCGCAAAAGAAGAAAAATGTCCAGAAACTGATGAAAACACTCAATTTTGGGCACTGAAAATAGGCGCGGCCAAGCAAGCTTGCTGCCCCCATTGTAGAGCTCTCGGAGAGCTTTCCAACGGTATACTGTGCATCGTGTAACTCCTTACAGATGAAAAGTTATGGGCACCGGAGCAACGGATACCTTGTCCTTAGCCCAATGCCCTCGGTTTGCGAGCCCAGCCTCTACGTGAAGCGAAGTTGTCTTGCCCAAGGTGGCATGAGATTCGGTAATAGAAATCTGATGGATTAGGTTGTCGTCCTTTTCACGGCTCATGATGTACGATCCGAGATGAAAAAACAGCGTAAAAGAAGAAAAGTGTACAAAAACTGATGAAAGCGTTCGATTTTGGGCTCCGAAAATAGGCGCAGCCGAGCAAGCTTGCTGACCCCATCGTAGAGCTCTCGAAGAACTTTCAAACATTATGCTGTGCACCGCGTAACTCCTTACGGATCAAAAGTACTGGGCATCAAAACGACGGAGACCTGGTCTTAAGCCCCACGCCCTCGGTTTGTGGGCCCAGCCTCTACGTGAAGAGAAGTTGTCTTGCACAAGGTGCCATGGGATTCGGTAAGAGAAATGTGATGAATTAGGTTGTCTTCCTTTTCACGGCTCACGACGTACGATCCGGGACGGAAAAACAGTACAAAAGAAGAAAAGTGTCCAGAAACTAATGAAAACATTCAATTTTGGGCTCCCAAAACAAGCGCAGCCGAGCAGGCTTGCTGCCCCCATCGTAGAGCTCTAGGAGAGCTTTCCAACGGTATGTTGTACGCCGCGCAACTCCTAACAGATCAAAAGTAATGGGCAACAGAGCGACGGAGACCTGGTCCTAAGCCCCACGCCTTCGGTTTATGGGCCCAGCCTCTACATGAAGCGAAGTAGTCTTGCACAAGGTGCCATGGGATTCGGTAATAGAAATGTGATAGATTAGGTTGTTCGTCCTTTTCGCGACTCACGACGTACGATCCGGGACGAAAAAACAGCGCAAAAGAAGAAAAATGTCCAGAAACTGATGAAAATGTTCAATTTTGGGCTCTGAAAACAGGCACAGCCAAGCAAGCTTGCTGCCCCCATCGTAGAGCACTCGGAGAGCTTTCCAACGGTATACTGTGCGTTGCGTAACTCCTTACAGATCAAAAGTTATGGGCACCGGAGCAACGGATACCTGGTCCTAAGCCCAACGCCCTCGGTTTGCGAGCCCAGCCTCTACGTGAAGCGAAGTTGTCTTGCCCAAGGGGGCGTAGGATTTGGTAATAGAAATCTGATGGATTAGGTTGTCGTCCTTTTCGCGGCTCACGATGTATGATCCGGGACGAAAAAATAGCGTAAAATAAGAAAAGTGTCTAGACACTAATGAAAACGTTCGATTTTGGGCTCCAAAAACAGGCGTAGCTGAGAAAACTTGCTGACCCCTTCATAGAGCTCTCGGAGAACTTTCAAACGTTATGCTGTGCACCGCGTAACTCCTTACGGATCAAAAGTACTGGGCACCAAAGCGACGGAGACCTGGTCTTAAGCCCCACGCCCTCGGTTTGTGGGCCCAGCCTCTACGTGAAGCGAAGTTGTCTTGCACAAGGTGCCGTAGGATTCGGTATGAGAAATGTGATGAATTAGGTTGTCGTCCTTTTCGCGGCTCACGACATACGATCCGGGACGGAAAAACAACGCAAAAGAAGAAAAGTGTCCAAAAACTGATGAAAATGTTCAATTTTGGGCTCCAAAAACAGGCGCAGTCGAGCAGGCTAACTTCCCGCGTCGTAGAGCTCTCTGAGAGCTTTCCAACGGTATGCTGTGCGTCATGTAACTCCTTACGGATCAAAAGTTATGGGCACCGGAATGACGGAGACCTGGTCCTAAGCCCATCGCCCTCGGTTTGTGGGCGCAGCCTCTACATGAAGCGAAGTTTTCTTGCACAAGGTGCCATGGGATTCGGGAATAGAAATGTGAAGGATTAGATTGTCGTCCATTTCGCGGCTCACGACGTACGATCCGGGACGGAAAAATAGAGCAAAAGAAGAAAAGTGTCCAGAAACTGATGAATACATTGAATTTTGGGCTCTGAAAACTGGTGCAGCCATGGAGGCTTGCTGCCCCCGTCGTAGAGCTCTCGTAGAACTTTCTAACGATATGCTGTGCGCCGCGTAACTCTTTACAGATCAAAAGTTATGGGCACCGGAGCGACGGAGACCTGGTCCTAAACCCCATGCCCTCGGTTTGCGGGCCTAGCCTCTACGTGAAGTGAAGTTGTCTTGCCCAAGGTGGCATGGGATTCGGGAATAGAATTGTGATGGATTAGGTTGTCGTCCTTTTCGCGGCTCACGACGTACGATCCGAGACGAAAAAATAGCGCAAAAGAAGAAAAGTGTCCAGAAACTGATGAATACGTTCGATTTTTTGCTCTGAAAACAAGCACAACCGAGCAGGCTTGCTACCCCTGTCGTAGAGTTCTCAGAGAAATTTCCAACTGTATGCTGTGTGCCGCGTAACTCCTTACGGATCAAAAGTAATGAGCACTGGAGCGACGGAGACCTGGTCTTAAGCCCCACGCCCTCGGTTTGCGGGCGCAGTCTCTACGTGAAGCGAAGTTGTCTTGTACAAGGTGCCGTGGGATTCGGTAATAGAAATATGATGGATTAGGTTGTCGTCCTTTTCGCGGCTCACGACGTACGATCCGGGATGAAAAAACAGCGCAAAAGAAGAAAAGTGTCCAGAAACTGATGAATACGTTGAATTTTGGGCTCCGAAAACTGGCACAGCCGAGGAGGCTTGCTACCCCCGTCGTAGAGCTCTCGGAGAGCTTTCCAACGGTATGCTGCGCACCGCATAACTCCTTACGGATCAAAAGTTATGGGCACCGGAGCGACGGAGACCTGGTCCTAAGTCTTACGCCGTCGGTTTGCGGGCCCAGCCTCTACGTGAAGCGAAATTGTCTTGCACAAGGTGCCGTGGTATTCGGTAATAGAAATGTGGTGGATTAGGTTGTCGTCCTTTTCGCGGCTCACGACGTATGATCCGGGACGGAAAAACAGTGCAAAAGAAGAAAAGTGTCCAGAAACTGATGAAAACGTTCGATTTTGGGCTTCGAAAACAGGCGCAGCCGAGCAGGCTTGCTGTCCCCGTCGTAGAGCTCTCAGAGAGATTTCCAACGGTATGTTGTGCCCCGCGTAACTTGTCACGCCCCAACCCGGCCTCTAAATGTTAGACTAGTGTGAGGCCTGGCCCCGAATAACTTGTCTTACCTTGACTTGCTTGCCTTAGACCCACAATTATATGACTGACCTTGGATTACGTGCCCTATCTTGGTTTTTGTGCATGCTTCGTCATTCGTGCCTCGACCTAGAATGGTGTGCCCTAATCCCTGATTGATGTGCGTTACCTCGTTCCGTGTGCCCTAACCTAGATTTACGTGCCTTGACCCAGGTTTAAGAATCGTGTTCTGTTTTGTGTACCTTGCATTAAATTACGTGCATTCATTTAGGGTTGCGTATATTTTCTTGGGAAACGTGCATTCATCTCGTAGTTCATGCCCTACCTCGTAGTGCGTGCCCTAAACCTAGGAAAGCGTGCCCTCGCGCTAATCAAGAAGGCATCTTACACGAAGCACTAGATCATTAATTAATCCTACAATTCCACTAACTAATATTAAATTACTAATTCAACCCACTAGAAGACAAAATCTCACAAAAAGCTAGATATTCTTTATTCTTTATTCCTTATTCGTTTGCACTTTCAAACATACAATTAATTAATGCTCAAAAGATGACAAAGATTCAGCATTTTCATTCCTTGGCCGACCACCTTGTGGCATTTATGCTTGCTTGCTCAATTCAAAATTAATTCTAGACAATTCTATGACAAGTTATGACACAAATGCATAAAAAAAATAACCCAAAACCCTACCCAATGCACCCATATTTCGACCCATTCCCTTGTCATGCTAGGTAATTCAAAAACCATGCTTCTTGAAGACACAAATCTGAAAATTGCAAGCCCCTAGGATGACAATGCTTCTTTGCCCAACAAAAGCTTTTATTTTTCTTCATTTCTCTAATTTCCTCACATTTCTCTCTCTCCCTCTCATTCTTCTCTTTCTCTCTCGGCTTTGGCTGAGTTGCTTCACACCATAGCTCATCTTCATCACTCCATGGTTAATCAAGGCAAGCAAGAAGGTAGGGAACTCGACTAAGCAAGCTAGGTTGCAAGAAAACTCACATGCAAGCTCTTTGAACAACCATTTCGGCTTAGGTGAGTTTGCTAGCTTCCATTTCTTTTCTTCTCGTTCTAACCACATGCACCTACTAAGAACTTGGTCACTAAGCTAGGAAAAATAGAGAAAATTCGAGTGGTGTCTCGACTAAACAAGGGAGAAGATCAACCTTGTGCTTCACCAAGACTCTTGTGCATCTTCTTGTTGTTTGCTAAGGTGAGGGCTAAAACTTCTTGAAAATATTTCAAAAAAAACCACATGCATGCTATTAAATGTTACCTTTGCTTCTGTACCTGAGATATATGTGTGTTCATAAGCTTTTATAACCATGCATGGCAAGATTTTGGCTAGAAGGTGATGATAGATGAAATCGGGTTTGTGACAGCTTTTTGTCTTGTTGGTGCGAGGTGATTTTGGCCAGGTAAATGATGTTACAAATGAGTAAAAATTGGTAGGTAATTATTTTGGCCAGTTTTGAACATTTTTTGTAGAAATATTCCAAAGCTAATTTTGACTCTAAAGTCCTCAAAATGGAAAATCATTGAAATGTGTCCAAATCTGGAAAGTCTGGAAAAATGAAGCAGGTTTTGGCAGATTCACTGACCTTGTAGAACGAATCAGTTTTTACTTAGTAAATGACATTCAAAATGCATGTAATTTGGTGTGCTTCTATATTTTTCAGTTCTGGACATTTTCGTTAGAAATGTACTGAGGCTAAATCTGACCCTAAGGACCTCAAAGACGACAAGTATTGAAATGTGTGCAAATCTGGACAGTTTTGTACAATCCCACTGTTTTGGCTATAACTATTGAACCCGAACTCCAAATGATGCGAGGTTTGTTTCTGAATTTAGTTAAATTATTAAGCTTTAATTTGAAATCTTATTCTCTGGAATTAGAGATTGTTTGCTTATCTTAATGATTGTGAGAAAATAGCCCATTGCAGTGAGGGTTTCACTTAGTGATATGCTTAGAAAAATTATTGTAACTTCTCTTGTTGAATTAAATGCTTGGGATTGTGGCATTGGGATGTTGTGTGGACTGTGTTGAATACTTTAGGATGTTTGAATTAATCGATGCATGGCTTGAGATTGATTTTGAGTTGATGAATCGTACGGGTAAGCACGAAATGGAAACCCTAGTGACTAGGTAAATTCACTAAGTGTTGATCCTATGAATATCGTGTTTAATTATATGTTTAGTAAGCTGCCCGTAGTTTCCATTGTAGCCCTAAATGCGATCTTGATGATTACATGTTGACAAGTAGGCCTTTCTTGCACCCGAACCCACGTAGATGTCGTTGCATGTTGAATAATCTTATCATTTGATAACGTGAACTTTGTAATGAGTTATATGACTTGATCTACGTGCGTTACATGGCTGCCCGTTTAATGTTCATATAACTCTATATGCCTTTCAAGTGAAACTACTTGTCTTATCGTGCCTCGTTTGTTTACTTGTCAATGTGCAATCTTATGACTGCTCGGAGGCAACCTACTTTGTTGTCCTCCTAATGTGATATATTAAATGTCATAAATGTGCATTGCATATAAGGTTGCAACCTTTCATTCTGGCGTGGTAGCGTTCACGCACACTGGGCGGCATCGGGCTTGCCGGTGCAACCGTGACTACCATTGTCCAATTCCCTCTCTCGCTTGGGAGCTAGACTTCCTCGGAGAGTTGGGTCATAGGATTTTGGGGTACATCCGGAGTACACCCATTTAGCGTGATAAAGGGATGATTTGAAGTCGGCCGCAACAATTGATACTGGAAATGAACTGAGAGCAAAAGCTCACCGTATCCTTTTCACTATGTGTATAAGTACTATCGCTTGGTTCCTAGAGGACCTCGGGGAGGAAAGATGGGTAATTGTGTTCCTTTACTTTTATATTATTGTTTTGTACTTAATTGTGATACATTCATGCTTGCAAAAAGGGTTTTCATAAGTTGAACCGGAAAATGAGTTTCAAAACCTATTTCTCGTTTCCCCTCGCTGAGTTCATAAGGACTCACCCTCTTTTATCATCTTAGGTGAAGAAGATCAAGAACAGGTACCCGAGGACGACGTGCCTAACGATGATTCCTTGGAATGATTGCCTGTCCTATGTGCTTTGCTTGATTATGGACATTTGTGAACACTATGCTACTTGAAGACTATTTCTTTTCATGTTGCTTAATGTTTGTAATATAAAAGACCCCCGTTGTAATTTGAGGTCTAATTTTGGTTTGTACTGATAATAACTAGACAGACACTACTATGATCGTTGCTATTGTCATTGGCTAGTATCTATCATAGGATTATGAAGTATCAGGTAAGGACTAAGTAAAATGAACCTCTCTAATCTTAAGCAGGTACTCACTATTAAGCTAAGATCAACAGGTACTTTTGTAACGAGGATTAACAAACAAACGAGACATAGTATCATACTAGGTTATTAATCAATCAAGACTTCAAGATAACCAGTAGGCATTTCAATTGATGGTAAATAGTAATCTTAGTTGGAAATGAAATTGAGATTGGAAAATTTGAGGCGTTTAGAGAATTAGGTCAAACTAAAGAGCCCAATTACAGCCGTTATGCTACCGGTTTTCCAGGAAATTTTTGGAGTTTAGGCTAAAACGTTAAGTATTAAATTTCCATGAACAGTTAAGTACGAGATAGACTGAAATGTTTAGATCACACCCTAGTCTAACCTTTATAGACTGAGTTGGGGTGTGATACCTTAGAGAAATGGTATCAGAGCTTAGTTTAGTAACTAGGCATTAGTCGGGTTCAATTCTCGGACCGTGGGTAGAAGCCCTAAGGTAATTATGATGTCTTATTTATATGTGTTAATGTGTGCTAATGTGCTTTAATTGCTTTGAGCATTGAATATTATGTGATTTTGAGGACCATATGTATTATGTGTCATGCACACCGACACGTTAGTGACCTCGATAGTGCATGCATGCTTTTATACTCCTTCCTTGATACATGTGCATGTTATATAACTGTGAATGACTGTTTATACACATAGATAGTTAGGACTAGAACTTTCAGGGAAGTGAATTTATGCAGGAAGAACGAAAATGGCTCGGTTAGAGATTTCTCGCATCTTCACAGGTACTCGATGGATCATATATATTATTGGATATGCATATATATAAAATGCGTAGCACAGGTATAATTGTTGAGGTAAAATTATTTCCTTATCTTTGGAATACACATGCCTGTGATTAAGTTATCAATTTTATAGCCATAAGTTCTTGATTCTGTTAAACCGTTCTTCTAATTGTGGTTCTAGAATACATGTTAAGGACATACAACTTTCGTTAGATATAAGAATATACTATTGGACATGTGGAGTAGTATATATATGTTCATATGCTTACAATGGAAGTTTGACTTAGGAGTTGCTTTTGAATCAAATTCTTATATCTTAAAGTGGTATAATAGACTATTTATATGATTGAATCCTTATTTGATTGAAATTAAGCATCGTTGAACCTAATAAGGTGTATATTAACGAGTTTTGAGTTCACTCAATGTGGAGATCGTGACCTAGAAATTAAGAGATGAATTCGTGAAAATTGACGATAGGGGTTAGATTATTAAGGCATGAATAGTGTGTTTAAGTAACTTAACAATGGATAACCTCAAGACATGTAGGCAACTCTGGAGACTAAGTTTAACAAGGTTGATGAATCTTTAGTATAACAAGATATGGGGATGTTGGAATCGAGGAATTCACGTAAGTAGAACTCGTGTTCGGAAGACTACACCTAAATGTTAGGTCGAATAAAAGTGTGAGGTATTGAATTACGCATTAGATGACTAATGTTGCTAAGGTCCTAAGTTGGATATTGGCGATATCAAGAATCATGGTATTAAATTGTTGCCCCTCAGATTTAGTTGTGATTATGTGAAGTAAGTCATTCTATGCACTCGTTGTTTGGATACCGTAGAGGATGCTAGAAAGCATATATCCCTAAGCAAGACCGATGGACCTAGTATATGAACCATAGAAATGAGATTAAAGCATCCGGTTGCAAAGTGGAGTCGTTAGGGTATGAATAGTAATCCTAAATAGCTAATAGTAAGTATGCATGATGATTCATGGTGAACCCTAGGACCTAAGGTCGATGAGTCTTGATGCTCTTAGCTAATTGAACATGTAAATGAGAAGAGTAAGATTTCATATAGTTAAGATAGAGATGAATCAGAGTCATGATGACCTATGAGACTATTGTTAGACAACCGTATTTAAGTGCACCGTTTCACGTCTAGAAACTAGCGGTTGGCGGACTTCAAGTTGTGGTTGTTGAATAGAGGACGAATCTCATAGTGATAGTTAGATGAGTGGTTGATCACTTTTGAAGTTCTATTAGGTTATATTGAAGGATGCCTCGTGGTCATAATTCTTATGTTGATACAGCCTTGAAGTTATTTCGTGTAACAAGCTACTTGGGTTAGTATGGTAAGTATCCTATGAGCTAGATCATTCCGGTACCCATTTATAGTCCTAGGATTATTGTTGTACGACCGGTAACCTAGTGGAACATTGATATCGCTTACATGGCTATAACCCTAGCTTAGTAGCATTACTGTTGAAGATATATTGGTGGGTATTAAGTGTTCGAAAGAATGACTAGGTCGCTAAGTAAGTGGGATCATTATCTTCTTAAGTATGACGTAACCTTGGATTGAGGTGAGTGAAATTTATTTGAGGTTAAAACCATTCGCTTTAGGAGTCTTGATTAAGATTAAAAGAAACTCTGAAGCCTCGTAACTTGAAGATAGAGATTTGAATAAAGAAATAAATTGTGGGTCACAAGCTGATGAAACTTACTTAAAGAGTTGAATGAGTGCCACATGATTAGTTTACCCATGCAATTTCGACGGCAATTTGTTGGTGGTACTTAATAAGCCTTAGAGTTGAGTTTAACGAATCTCAACTGTCTTTCTCATTGATTACGAGCGTGAAGGTTAACAAAGCCGGGAAAGGAGGTTAGTGAATAGGAGCCTGTAACTTGGAGACTAGTCACTATAAGATTTGCTAATCTAATGTACCTATGAGATAAAAAGGACTATGATACTATTAATAGATGACGACTTGAAATGGATTAGTTTGTTTGGAATAATTCTTCCTGAAAATAGGGTCGTATTGTGAAATGATCCATAACCTGTGTATGGCCTATGTGATAACAGTTTGAAGTAGTTGACATGGTATGTAAATCGGATATAGACTTATCATATTGAAATTAGTGTATGTCACCATAGGATCATGGTATTATGGTAATATTCTTTTTTGAGGTATGAAGGCGAGTTTGATACAACATGAGTCAGGATTCTGGAGTTATAGTTATATAGTTAGAATACCAATGCAGCTTTGATGACTACGTTTGAAGACTCTAACCTTAGTTAATGAACTTGACCTTAAGATCAAATGGAAGGAATATAGTCGTTCAAAGGAAAGAACTGTAAATGTAGGGGTCACACCGAATTAAATGATTGGAGAAAGTGAGGAAGTGAAGTGGTTGTGGTAAGAGAGATCACAGAACACGGGACGACCCGGAGTGGGAAAATAACAAAGGTCGAAATCCACCTAAATGACCTCAACAAGAATGAATTTCGGGACGAAATTCTTTTAAGGAGGGGAGGATGTGAGGCCCGACCCCGAATAACTTGTCTTACCTCGACTTGCGTGCCTTAGACCCAGAATTATATGACTGACCTTGGATTACGTGCCCTGTCTTGGTTTTCGTGCATGCTTCGTCATTCATGACTTGACTTAGATTGGTATGCCCTAATACCTGATTGATGTGCGTTACCTCGTTCCGTGTGCCCTAACCTAGATTTGCGTGCCTTGACCCAGGTTTAAGAATCGTGTTCTGTTTTGTGTACCTTGCATTGAATTACGTGCATTCATTTAGGGTTGCGTACATTTCCTTGGGAAATGTGCATTCATCTCGTAGTTCGTGCCCTACCTCGTAGTGCGTTCCCTAAACCTAGGAAAGCGTGCCCTCACGCTAATCAAGAAAGCATCTTACACGAAGCACTAGATCATTAATTAATCCTACAATTCCACTAACTAATATTAAATTACTAATTCAACCCACTAGAAGACAAAATCTCACAAAAAGCTAGACATTCTTTATTCTTTATTCCTTATTCGTTTGCACTTTCAAACATACAATTAATTAATGCTCAAAAGATGACAAAGATTCAGCATTTTCATGCCTTGGCCGACCACCTTGTGGCATTTATGCTTGCTTGCTCAATTCAAAATTAATTCTAGACAATTCTATGACAAGTTATGACACAAATGCATAAAAAAAATAACCCAAAACCCTACCCAATGCACCCATATTTCGACTCATTCCCTTGTCATTCAAAAACCATGCTTCTTGAAGACACAAATCTGAAAATTGCAAGCCCCTAGGACGACAATGCTCCTTTGCCCAACAAAAGCTTTTATTTTTCTTCATTTCTCTCATTTCCTCACATTTCTCTCTCTCCCTCTCATTCTTCTCTCTCTCTCTCGGCTTTGGCTGAGTTGCTTCACACCATAGCTCATCTTCATCACTCCATGGTTAATCAAGGCAAGCAAGAAGGTAGGGAACTCGACTAAGCAAGCTAGGTTGCAAGAAAACTCACATGCAAGCTCTTTGAACAACCATTTCGGCTTAGGTGAGTTTGCTAGCTTCCATTTCTTTTCTTCTCATTCTAACCACATGCACCTACTAAGAACTTGGTCACTAAGCTAGGAAAAATAGAGAAAATTCGAGTGGTGTCTTGGCTAAACAAGGGAGAAGATCAACCTTGTGCTTCACCAAGACTCTTGTGCATCTTCTTGTTGTTTGCTAAGGTGAGGGCTAAAACTTCTTGAAAATATTTCAAAAAAAACCACATGCATGCTCTTAAATGTTACCTTTGCTTCTGTACCTGAGATATATGTGTGTTCATAAGCTTTTATAACCATGCATGGCAAGATTTTGGCTAGAAGGTGATGATAGATGAAATCGGGTTTGTGACAGCTTTCTGTCTTGTTGGTGCGAGGTGATTTTGGCTAGGTAAATGATGTTTCAAATGTGTGAAAATTGGTAGGTAATTATTTTTTCCAGTTTTGAACATTTTTTGAAGAATTAGGCCGAAGCTAATTTTGACTCTAAGGTCCTCAAAATGGCAAATCATTGAAATGTGTCCAAATCTGGAAAGTCTGGAAAAATAAAGCAGGTTTTGGCAGATTCACTGACCTTGTAGAACGAACCAATTTTGACTTAGTAAATGACATCCAAAATGCATGTAATTTGGTGTGCTGCTAGATTTTTCAGTTCTGGACATTTGTGTTAGAAATGGACTAAGGATAAATCTGACCCTAAGGACCTAAAATACGACAAGTATTGAAATGTGTGCAAATCTGGACAGTTTTGTGCAATCCCACTGTTTTGGCTATAACTATTGAACCCGAACTCCAAATGATGCGAGGTTTGTTTCTGAATTTAGTTCACTTCTTAAGATTTAATTTGACATCTTATTCACTGGAATTAGAGATTATTTGCAGTGAGGGTTTCACTTAGTGATATGCTTAGAAAAATTGTTGTAACTTCTCTTATTGAATTAAATGCTTGGGATTGTGGCATTGGGATGTTGTGTGGACTGTTTTGAATACTTTAGGATGTTTGAATTAATCGATGCATGGCTTGAGATTGATTTTGAGTTGATTCAGGGCTTAATCGCAAGGGTAAGCACAAAATGGAAACCCTAGTGACTAGGTAAATTCACTAAGTGTTGATCCTATGAATATCGTGTTTAATTATATGTTTAGTAAGCTTCCCGTAGTTGCCATTGTAGCCCTAAATGCAATCTTGATGATTACATGTTGACAAGTAGGCCTTTCTTGCACCCGAACCCACGTAGATGTCGTTGCATGTTGAATAATCTTATCATTTGATAATGTGAACTTTGTAATGAGTTATATGACTTGATCTACGTGCGTTACATGGCTGCCTGTTTAATGTTCATATAACTCCATATGCCTTTCAAGTGAAACTACTTGTCTTATCGTGCCTCGTTTGTTTACTTGTCAATGTGCAATCTTATGACTGCTTGGAGGCAACCTACTTTGTTGTCCTTCTAATGTGATATATTAAATGTCATAAATGTGCATTGCATACAAAGTTGCAACCTTTCATTCTGGCGTGGTAGCGTTCATGCACACCAGGCGGTATCGGGCTTGCTGGTGCAACCATGACTACCACTGTCCAATTCCCTATCTCGCTTGGGGGCTAGACTTCCTCGGAGAGTTGGGTCGTAGGATTTCGGGGTACATCCGGAGTACACCCATTTGGCGTGATAAAGGGATGATTCAAAGTCGGCCGCAACAACTGATACTGGAAATGAACTGAGAGCAAAAGCTCACCGTATCCTTTTCACTATGTGTATAAGTACTCTCGCTTGGTTCCTAGAGGACCTCGGGGAGGAAAGACAGGTAATTGTGTTCCTTTACTTTTATATTATTGTTCTGTACTTAATTGTGATACATTCATGCTTGCAAAAAGGGTTTTCGTAAGTTGAACCGGAAAATGAGTTTCAAAACCTATTTCTCATTCCCCCTCGCTGAGTTCATAAGGACTCACCCTCTTTTATCATCTCAGGTGAAGAAGATCAAGAACAAGTACCCGAGGACGACGTGCCTAACGATGACTCCTTGGAATGATTGCCTGTCCTATGTGCTTTGCTTGATTATGGACATTTGTGAACACTATGCTACTTGAAGACTATTTCTTTTCATGTTGCTTAATGTTTGTAATGTAAAAGACCCCCGTTGTAATTTGGGGTCTAATTTTGGTTTGTACTGATAATAACTAGACAGACACTACTATGATCGTTTTGCTATTGTCATTGGCTAGTATCTATCATAGGATTATGAAGTATCAGGTAAGGACTAAATAAAATGAACCTATCTAATCTTAAGCAGGTACTCACTATTAAGCTAAGATCAACAGGTACTTTTGTAACGAGGATTAACAAACAGACGAGACATAGTATCATACTAGGTTATTAATCAATCAAGACTTCGAGATAACCAATAGGCATTTCAATTGATGGCAACTAGTAATCTTAGTTGGAAATGAAATTGAGATTGAAAAATTTGAGGCGTTTAGAGAATTAGGTCAAACCAAAGAGCCCAATTATAGCCGTTACGCTATCGGTTTTCCGGAAAATTTTTGGAGTTTAGGCTAAAACGTTAAGTATTAAATTTCCATGAACAGTTAAGTACGAGATAGACTGGAATGTTTAGATCACACCCTAGTCTAACCTTTATAGGCCGGGTTGGGGTGTGACACTAGGGTGTGATCTAAACATTCAAGTCATTTCACGTATTTAATCATTCAAGAAGGTTTAACACTTGACGTTTAGGCTAAACTCCACAAATTCTTCGAAAAACCGGCAGCATAACGGCTGTAATTGGGCTCTTTAGTTTGACCTAATTCTCAAAACGCCTCAAAATTTCCAATCTCAATTTCATTTCCAACTAAGATTACCATTTACCATCAATTGAAACGCCTACCAGTCATCTCGAAGTCTCGTTTGATTAATAACCTAGCATGACACTATGTCTCGTTTGTTTGTTAATCCTCGTTACAAAAGTACCTGTTGATCTTAGCTTAACAATGAGTACCTGCTTAAGATTGGATAGGTTCGTTTTACTTAATCCTTACCCGATGCTTCATAATCCTATGATAGATACTAGCCAATAACGATAGCAAAATGACCATAGTAGTGTCTATCTAGTTATTATTAGTACAAGCCAAAATTAGACCCCAAATTACAACGGGGGTCTTTTACATTACAACAACAAGCAAAATAAGAAACGAAATAGTCTTCAAGCAACATATTGTTCACAAGATGGCCATAGTCAAGCAAGGCACATAGGACAAGCAATCATTCCAAGGAATCATCATTAGGCACGTCATCCTTGGGTACCTGTTCCTGGTCTTCCTCACCTGAGATGATAAAAGAGGGTGAGTCTTTATGATCTCAGCGAGGGGGAACGAGAAATAGGTTTTGAAACTCATTTTTCGGTTCAACTTATGAAAACCCTTTTTGCAGGTATGAATATATCACAAGTAAGTACATAACATAATATAAAAGTAAAGGAACACTATTACCTGTCTTTCCTCCACGAGGTCCTCATGGAACCAAACGAGAGTACTTATACACATAGTGAAAAGGATACGATGAGCTTTTGCTCTCAGTTCAATTCCAGTATCAGTTGTTGCGGCCGACTTCAATTCATCCCCTTATCACGCCAAATGGGTGTACTCTGGATGTACCCTGAAATCCTACGACCCAACTCTCCGAGGAAGTCTAGCCCCCAAGCGAGAGAGGGAATTGGACAATGGTAGTCACAGTTGCACAGGCAAGCCCAATGCCGCCCAGTGTGCGTGAACGCTACCACGCCAGAATGAAAGGTTGCAACCTTGTATGCAATGCACATTTATGACATTTAATATATCACATTTGTAGGTCAACAACGTAGGTTGCCTCCGAGCAGTCATAAGATTGCACATTGACAAGTAAACAAGCGAGGCATGATATGACAAGTAAATTCACTTGAAAAACACATGGACTTATATGAATATTAAACGGGCAGCCATGTAACGCATGTAAACTAAGTCATATAACTCATTTTGAAGTTCACGTAATCAAATAATAAGATTATTCAACATGCAACGACATCTTCGTGAGACCGGGTGCAAGAAAAGCCTACTTATCAACATGTAATCATCGAAATCATGTTTAGGGCTATGAGGGCAACTATGGGCAGCCTACTAAACACATAATCAAACACAATATCCAAAGGATCAACACTTAGCGAGTTTACCTAGTTACTAGGGTTTCAATTCGTGCTTACCCGTGCGATTAAACCCCAAGTCATCTCGTAATTAAGCTCAAGCCATGCATTGATTAATTCCAACACCCACAAGCATTAAAAACAGTCCACACAACATCCAAATGCCACAATCCCAAGCATTTAATACAACAAGGGAAGCTACATTAATTTTTCTAAGCATATCAATAGGTGAAACCCTCACTGCAATGGACTGTTTTCTCACAATCATTAAGACAAGCAAAAAATCTCCAATTCCAGTGAACAAGATGTCAAATTAAAGCTTAAGGAGTGAACTAAATTTAGAAACAAACCTCGCATCATTTGGAGTTCGGGTTCAAGAGTTATAGCCAAAACAGTGAGACTACACAAAACTGTCCAGATTTGCACACATTTCAATACTTGTCGTTTTTGAGGGCCTTAGGTTCAGATTTAGCCTTGGTCCATTTCTGACAAAAATGTCCAGAACTGAAACATATAGCAGCACACCAAATTTAATGCATTTTGGATGTCCTTTACTAAGTTACAACTGGTTCGTTCTACAAAGTCAGTGAATCTGCCAAAACCTGCTTCATTTTTCCAGACTTTCCAGATTTGGACACATTTTGATAATTAGTCATTTTGAGGACCTTAGAGTCAAAATTAGCTTTGGCCTATTTCTGTGAAACATGCTCAAAACTGGAAAAACTAGTTACCTACCAATTCTCAGTCATTTACAACATCTTTTACCTAGCCAAAATCACCTCGCACCAACAAGACAGAAGGCTGTCACATACACGATTTCATCTATCATCACATTCTAGCCAAGAATCTTGCCATGCATGTTTATAAAAGCTCATGAACACACATATATCTCAAGTACAGAAGTAAAGATAGACATTTAAGGGTATGCATGTGGTTTTTTGAAAGATTTTCAAGAAGTTTTAGCCCTCACCTTAGCAAAACAACAAGAAGATGCACAAGACTCTTGATGGTTGCACAAGATTGACTCTTTTCCTTGCTTAGCCGAGACACCACTCGATTTTCTCTAATTTCCTAGCTTATTAACCAAGTTCTTAGTAGATGCATGTGGTTAGAACAAGAATAAAAGAAATGGAAGCTAGCAAACTCACCTATGCCGAAATGGAGGTTCAAAGAGCTTGCATGTGTGTTTCTTGCAACCTAGCTTGCTTAGTCGAGCTCCCTAGCTTCTTGCATGCCTTGATGAACCATGGAGTGATGAAGATAAGCTATGGAGTGTAGAAACTCAGCCAAGGCCGAGAGAGAGAGAGAAGAATGAGAGGAAATGAGAGAAAATGAAGAAAAAAATAAAAGTTTTGCAAAGTTTGAAGCATATGTCGGGCTTGAGCCTTGCAATTTCAGATTTTTGTGTCTTCAAGGATCATTTTTTGAATCCTTAGCATGGGAAAATGAGAATGTGTCGAAACTGGTGCATTGGGGAGAGTTTTTTGATCCTATTTTTTATGCATTGTGTCATTAAATTGTCATAGAATGTTTGAGGAATAAATTTTGAAATTGGATTGCATGCTCAAAGCTTCTAGTGGTCGGCCAACGATGTGTCCAAATCTGAATTTTTTTTGTCTTGTTGAGCATTATTTAATTGAGTGTTTGGGATATGCAAAGAATAAAGAATAAAGAATAAAGAATGTCTAGCTTTTTGTGAGATTTTGTCCTCTAGTGGGTTGAATTAGCAATTTAATATTAGTTAGTGGGATTTGTAGGATTAACTAATGATCTAGTGCTTTGCATAAGATGCCTTCTCGATTAGCGTGAGGGTACGCTTTTCTAGGTTTTGGGCATGCACTACGAGGTAAGGTACAAACTATGAGATGAATGCATGTTTCAAAAGTAAATGCACGCAACCCTAAATGAATGCACGTAATTCAATACAAGGCACACAAAATGAAACACAATTCTTAAACCTAGGTCAAGGCACGCAAATCTAGGTTAGACACACGAAATGAGGTATCGCACGCAAATCGAGGTCGGGCCTCACATAACTCTTTACGGATCAAAAGTTATGGGCACCGGAGCGACGGAGACCTGGTCCTAAGCCCCATGCCCTCGGTTTGTTGGCCCAGCCTCTACGTGAAGCGAAGTTGTCTTGCCCAAGGTGGCGTGGGATTCGGTAATAGAATTGTGATAGATTAGGTTGTCGTCCTTTTCGCGGCTCACGAAGTACGATCCGGGATTAAAAAACAGCGCAAAAGAAGAAAAGTGTCCAAAAATTGATGAAAACATTCGATTTTGGGATCCGAAAATAGGCGCAGCCAAGCAAGCTTGCTGCCCCCGTCGTAGACCTCTCGGACAGCTTTTCAACGGTATGCTGTGCGCCGCATAACTCTTTACGGATCAAAAGTAATGGGCACCGGAGCGACGCAGACTTGGTCCTAAGCCCCACGACCTCAGTTTGCGGGCCCAGCCTCTATGTGAAGCAAAGTTGTCTTCCACAAGGTGCCATGGGATTCGGTAATAGAAATGTGATGGATTAGGTTGTCGTCCTTTTCGCGGCTCACGACGTACGATCGGGACGGAAAAACAGCGCAAAAAAAGAAAAGTGTCCAGAAACTAATAAAAACGTTCAATTTTGGGCTCTGAAAACAGGCGCAGCCGAGTAGGCTTACTGCCGCAGTCGTAGAGCTCTCGGAGAGCTTTCCACCGGTATGTTGTGCGCCGCGTAACTCCTTACGGATCAAAAGTAATAGGCACCGGAGCGACGGAGACCTGGTCCTAAGCCCCACGGCCTCGGTTTGCGGGCCCATCCTCTACGTGAAGCAAAGTAGTATTGCTCAAGGTATTGTGGGATTCGGTAATAGAAATGTGATGGATTAGGTTGTCGTCCTTTTCGCGGCTCACAACGTACGATCCGGGACGGAAAAACAGCGCAAAAAAAGAAAAGTGTCCTGAAATTGATGACAACGTTCGATTTTTGGCTCCAAAAATAGGTGCAGTTGAGCAGGCTTCTTGCCCCCGTCATAGAGCTCTCGGAGAGATTTCCAATGGCATGCTGTGCGTCGCGTAACTCCTTCCGGATCAAAAGTTATGGGCACCGGAGCGACGGAAACTTAGTCCTAAGCCCCACGGCCTCGGTTTGCGGGCCCAGCCTCTACGTGAAGCGAAGTTGTCTTGCACAAGGTACCGTGGAATTTGGTAATAGAAATGTGGTGGATCAGGTTGTCGTCATTTTCGCGGCTCACGACGCACGATCCGGGACAGAAAAACAACGCAAAAGAAGAAAAGTGTCCAGAAACTGATAAAAATGTTCGATTTTGGTCATCGAAAACATGCACAGTCGAGCAGGCTTGGTGCCCCCGTCGTAGAGCTCTCGGAGAGCTTTCCAACGGTATACTGTGCGCTGCGTAACTCCTTACGGATCAAAAGTTATGGGCACCGGAGCGACGGAGACCTGGTCTTAAGCCCCACGCCCTCAGTTTGCGGGCCCAGCCTCTATGTGAAGCGAAGTTGTCTTGCCCAAGGTGGCATGGGATTCGGTAATAGAAATGTGATGGATTAGGTTGTCGTCCTTTTCGCCGCTCACGACGTACGATCCGGGATAGAAAAACTGCGCAAAAGAAGAAAAGTGTCCAAAAACTGATGAAAACGTTCAATTTTGGGATAAGAAAACAGGCGCAGCCAAGTAGGCTTGCTGCGCCCGTCGTAGAGCTCTCGGAGAGCTTTCCAACGGTATATTGTGCGTCGTGTAACTCCTTACGGATCAAAAGTAATGGGCACCGGAGTGATGGAGACTTGGTCCTAAGCCCCATACCCTCGGTTTGCGGGCCCAGCCTCTACGTGAAGCGATGTTGTCTTGCACAAGGTGCTTTGGGTTTCGGTAATAGAAATGTGATGGATTAGGTTGTCGTCCTTTTCGTGGCTCATGACGTACAATCCGGGATAAAAAAACAGCGCAAAAGAAAAAAAGTGTCCAGAAACAGATGAAAACGTTCAATTTTGAGCTCCGAAAACAGGCGCAGCCGAGCAGGCTTGCTGCCCCCATCGTAGAGCTCTCGGAGAGGTTTCTAACGGCATGCTGTGCGCCGCGTAACTCCTTACAGATCAAAAGTCATGGGCACCTGAGCGACGGAGACCTGGTCCTAAGCCCCACACCTTCGGTTTGCGGGCCCAGCCTCTACGTGAAGCGAAGTTGTCTTGCCCAAGGTGGCATGGGATTCGATAATAAAAATATGAATTAGGTTGTCGTCTTTTTCGCCGCTCACGACGTATGATCCGGGACGGAAAAACAAGGCAAAAGAAGAAAAATGTCCAAAAATTGATAAAAATATTCGATTTTGGGCGCTGAAGACAGGCGCAGCAGAGCATGCTTGCTGCCCTCGTCATAGAGCTTTCGGAGAGCTTTCCAACAGTATGTTGTGCGTTGCGTAACTCTTTACGGATCAAAAGTTATGGGCACCGGAGCGACGGAGACCTGGTCCTAAGCCCCACGCCCTCGGTTTGCAGGCCCAGCCTCTACGTGAAGCGAAGTTGTCTTGCACAAGGTGCCGTGGGATTCGTTAATAGAAATGTAGTGGATTAGGTTAGCACAAAAGAAGAAAAGTGTCTAGAAACTGATGAAAACATTCGATTTTGGGCTCCAAAAACAGGCGCAGCCAAATAGGCTAGCTACCCTCATCGTAGAGCTCTGGAAGAGCTTTCCAACGGTATGCTGTGTGCCGCATAACTCCTTACAGATCAAAAGTTATGGGCACCGGAGCGACCGAGACCTGGTCCTAAGCCCCACGCCCTTAGTTTGTGGGCCCAGCCTCTACGTAAAGCAAAGTTGTCTTGCCCAAGGTAGCGTGGGATTCGGTAATAGAAATGTGATGGATTAGGTTGTCGTCTTTTTCGCGGCTCACGACGTACGATCCGAGACAAAAAAATGGCGCAATAGAAGAAAAGTGTCCAGAAACTGATGAAAGCGTTCGATTTTGGGGTCCGAAAACAAGCGCAGTTGAGCAGGCGTGCTACCCCATAGTAGAGCTCTCGGAGAGCTTTCCAACAGTATGTTGTGCGCCGCGTAACTCCTTACGGATCAAAAGTAATGGGCACCGGAGCGACGGAGACTTGGTCCTAAGCTCCATTCCCTCGATTTGTAGGCCCAACCTCTACGTGAGGCGAAGTTGTCTTGCACAAGGTGCCGTGGAATTCAATAATAGAAATGTGATAGATTAGATTGTCGTCCTTTTTGCAGCTCACAACGTACGATCCGGGATGAAAAAACAGTGCAAAAGAAGAAATGTCACGCCCCAACCCGGCCTATAAAGGTTAGACTAGGGTGTGATCTAAACATTCAAGTCCTTTCACGTACTTAATCATTCCAGGAGGTTTAGCACTTAACGTTTTATCCTAGACTCCAAAATTCTCTGGAAAACTGGCAGTATAACGGCTGTAATTGGGCTCTTTGGTTTGACCTAGTTCTCTAAACGCCTCAAAATTTTACCTCTAAGGTGTCACGCCCTAACCCGGCCTATAAAGGTTAGACTAGGGTGTGATCTAAACATTCAAGTCCTTTCACGTACTTAATCATTCCAGGAGGTTTAGCACTTAACGTTTTATCCTAGACTCCAAAATTCTCCAGAAAACCGGCAGTATAACGGCTGTAATTGAGCTCTTTGGTTTGACCTAGTTCTCTAAATGCCTCAAAATTTTACCATCTCAATTTCATTTCCAACTAAGATTACTATTTTACCATCAATTGAATTGCCTATTGGTTAATTCAACATCCTGTTTGATTTATAACCTAGCACGGTACTATATCTCGTTGGTTTATTTATCCTCGTTACGAAAGTACCTGTTGATCTTAGCTTAATAGCGAGTACCTGTTAAGATTGGATAAGTTCATTTACTTAGTCCTTAACTAGAGCATCATAACCTATGATAGGTACTTGCGGATAATAAAAGCAAAACGATCATAGTAGTGTCATGTCTAACATCAGTCTACTTAATATAAGTGCAAACCAAAATTAGACCCCAAATTACAACGGGGGTCTTTTACATTAGCAACAACAAGAAACATAAAATAAATAGTCTTCAAGTAGCACAAAGTTCACAAGTAGCCACATTCAAGCAAAGCAAACAATGACAGGCAATCACTCCAGGGGTTCATCGTTAGGCACATTGTCCTCGGGTACATGTACTTGTTCTTCTTCACCTATGATGAAAAAGAGGATGAGTCCTTATGAACTCAACGAGGGGGAAAAATGAGAAATACGTTTTGAAACTCATTTTCTGGTTCAATTATGAAAACTCTTTTTGAAAATATGTCATGTATTACAAATAATAAGGTACGCAAATATATGAAACAAATCGAGTAACAGATACATTTACCAATCATTTCAAGGATACGGTGAGTAGTTGCTCTCAATTTTAATTTCGATACAATTGTTGCGGCCGACTTCAATAATCCACTTATCGCTCCCAATTGGGTGTACTTCGGATGTACCCTGAAACCTACGACCCAACTCTCCGAGGGTGGAATGCCAAGCGAGAGAGGGAATTAGACCAAGGTAGTCACGGTAGCACCGGCAAGCTATATGCCGCCCGGCGTGCGTGAAACACTACCATGCAACACTGAAAGGATGCAACCTCATATGCAATGCACATTTATAACATTTGACAAATCACATTAGGAGGACAACAAAGTAGGTCGCCTCCGAGCAGTTATAAGATCGCACGTTGTCAAGTAGTTAAACAAGGCACGTTGTCAAGTAGTCAAGTAATTTCACTTGAAAGGCATATAGAGCCATATGAACATTAAACGGGCAGCCATGTAACACATGCAAGTCAAGTCATATAACTCATTTCGAAGTCCACGTAATCAAGTGATACGATTATTCAACATGCAACAACCCAACTCAAAGTCAATCTCAAACCATGCATCATTTAATTCAACATCCTAAAACATTCAAAACAGTCCACACAACATCCCAAAGCTACAATTCCAAGTGTTTAATTCAACAAGAGGAGTCACAACAAATTGTTTTTTTTTTTCTAAGTACAACGTTAAGTGAAACCCTTACTGCAATAGGCTGCTTTCTCACAATCAATAGGATAATCAAAAAATCTCCAAATCTAGTGAATAAGATGTCAAATTAAAGCTTAAGAAGTTAACTAAAATCAGAAACAAACCTTGCATCAATTGGAGTTCGGAATCATTAGTTATAGCCGAAACAGTGAAGTAGCACAAAACTGTCCAGATTTGCACACTTTTCAGAAATTGACGTTTTTGAGGTCCTTAGGGTCAGTTTTAGCCTTGGTCCATTTCTGAAAAAATTGTCCAGAACTGAAAAATATAGTATCACACCAAATTTCATGCATTTTAGACATCATTTACTAAGTCAAATATGGTTCGTTCCACAAGGTCAGTGCATCTGCCAAAACCTGCTTCATTTTTCCAGATTTCCGGATTTGGTCACATTTTAAAGATTTGCCATTTGTAGGACCTTAGAGTCAAAATTAGCTTCGGCCTATTTCTGGGAAAAATATTCAAAACTGTCCAAACTAGTCACCTACCAATTTTCATGCATTTTCAACATCATTTTCCTAGCTAAACTTACCTCGAAACAGACTGGTCAGAGAGCTGTCAACAATTCGACTTCATCTAGCATAATTTTCAAGCCAAGATCTTGCCATGCATGGTTGTTTAAGCTCATGAACGACCATATAACTCAAGTAAAGAAGCAAATACATACATTTATGAGCATTCATGTGAATTTTTGAAGAGTTTTCAAAAGGTTTTAGCCCTCACCTTAGCAATCAACCAAAAGATGCTCAAAAACCTTGTTGAAGCTCAAATCTTCTCTTTTCCTTTGCCTAGCCGAAATCCCAATTAGCTTTTCTCTATTTTTCCTAGCTTAGTGATCAATCTCTTAGCACATGCATGAGGTTAGAACATGAAGAAAAGAAATGGATGCCAAGAAGCTTACCTAGGCCAAATAGAGTCTTCAATGCACATGCATGTGTGATTTTCACTTCCTAGCTAGCTCGGTTGAGGTTCTTTGCTTGTGGCTTGCTTGGTTTAGCTATGGTGTGAAGAAGAGAAGCTATGGAGGTAGAGAACTCAGCCAAGGCCGAGAATGAGAGAGGAAATTTGAGAGAGAAGTGAGAGAAGTTGAAGGAAATGAGAGAATATGACAAAAGTGATGGCTTTGCAATTTCTTTGAGGAGCATGTCGGCATTGGGCAGTCCAATTTCAGCATTTTGTGTCTTCAATGTGCAATTTGAAATACCTAGGATGGGCAAGAGTGATGTGGCCGAAAATGGTGTGCAAATGGTAGGGTTTTTGAGCAATTTTTTTAAGCATTTGTGTCATAGTTTGACTAAGCATGCATAGTTAATTGTATAATTGTTCAAACCTTGTGCAAACACCATGGTATGGTCGGCCAAGCTAGCTCCCAATCTGAATTTTTTGTCAACTTTTGATCATTATTTAATTGTGTCTTGAAAGTGCAAAAAGGATAAGGAATAAAGAATGAAAATGTCTAGCTTTTGGTGCTATTTTGTTTTCTAGTGAGTTGAATTAGGATTATTATATTGATAGTGGATTTTGTAGGATTGTTTAATAGTCTAGTGCTCCGTGAAAGATGCTTTCTTGATTAGCGTGAAGGCATACTTTCCTAGGTCTAGGGCACGCACTACGAGGTAGGACACGAACTACGAGATGAACGTACGTTCTTCAAGTAAATGCACGCAACCCTAAATGAATGCATGTAATTCAATGCATGGCACATATAACGAACACAATTCTTAAACCTAGGTCATGGCACGCAAATCTAGGTTAGGACACACGAAGCGAGGTTTCGCACGCAAATCGGGGTCGGGCCTCACATCCTCCCCTCCTTAAAAGAATTTCATCCCGAAATTCAATATTACCTTGAAATAAAGCTGGATACTGCTGCTTCATCTGGTCTCGCCTTTCCCACGTTGCTTCTTCGACTCCATGATGATCCCACAGCACTTTCACCATAGGTATAGTTCTATTGCGCAACTCCCGATCCTGCTGGTCTAGGATCTGAATGGGCTTCTCCTCGTAAGACAAGTTTTCCCGAAGCTGCAACGGCTCTAGCTCCAAGACATGCGATGGGTCAGGATGATACTTCCGCAGCATCGAAACATGAAAGACGTCGTGAATATTGGAGAGGTTCTGGGGCAGCGCTAGGCGATACGCCAACTTGCCAACCTTCTCGATTATCTCGAATGGTCCTACAAATCTCGGGCTCAACTTTCCACCTTTTCCATGTCTAATCAGTCCCCTCCGGGGTGATATCTTCAAGAACACCTTGTCGCCGACCTCAAACTCTAGGCTCCGTCTCCGTCGGTCTGCATAACTCTTCTGCCTGCTCTAGGCGGTAAGCATCCGTTTCCGGATGAGGTGGATATTATCAACAGTCTTCATCAGTTCAGGTAAAAGGGTCGGGTCAAAGGTCTTCGTCTCACCTACTTCATCCCAGTAAATCGGGGATCGACACTTACGTCTATACAGCGCCTCAAATGGGGCCATCCCAATAGTGGCCTGATAACTATTGTTGTAAGCGAAATCCACTAGAGATAGATATTTCTCCCAACCTTTCCCGAAGTCTAAAACACACGCCCTCAGCATATCCTCTAGAATCTGAATAGTTCTCTCCGATTGACCGTCCGTCTGAGGGTGATAAGCCGTGCTAAAACTCAACTTTGTTCCCAAAGCTTCCTGCAATCTCTTCCAAAATCGGGAAGTAAAACGAGGATCCCTATCCGATACTATACTCACAGGCATCCCGTGCAATCATACAATCTCCGCCACATACATATCTCCCAATTTTTCAGGACTATCCTCCTTGTTCATTGGTAAGAAGTGCGCCGACTTAGTCAATCTATCCACTATAACCCAAATGGCGTCACGACCCTTTTGTGATCTGGGCAGGTCCATAACAAAATCCATAGTGATATGTTCCCATTTCCATTGAGGAATCTCCAACGGCTGAAGTAAACCTGCGGGTCGTTGATGTTCTGCTTTGACTCTCTGGCAAGTCAAACACCGTGCTACAAATTTCGCAATTTCTCTTTTCATGTTATTCCACCAATAGTGTTGCTTCAAATCCCGATACATCTTTGTTCCGCCGGGGTGAATAGTATAACTTGAATTATGGGCTTCCTCAAGAATCTTTCTTTTCAGCTTCGGCTCGTTTGGAACACAAATCCGGCTCCTAAACCTCTAAACACCATCATCATGAAACTTGAAATCTACGTTGCTTTCCTTAATCTTCTGAAATTGTTGGTCCTTCTGTTGAGCCTCTCGTAACTCAGACAACAAAGTCGATTGAACTTGGGTAGTGGCAAAAAGTAACCCCTTCTGAGTCAATTGTGGTTTCCACAGAAATGCTTCCTCCAACAACTCCTGCACCTTAACTTCCAGTTTCGCCATGCTTGCTTTTCTGCTTAAGGCATCTGCAACTACATTAGCTTTACCAGGCACGTAATTGATCGTGCAGTTATAATCATCCAAAAGCTCCATCCACCGCCTTTGCCTCATGTTCAACTCTTTTTATGAGAACAAGTATTTCAAGCTCTTGTGATTAGTAAATACCTCAAACTTGTTACCCCACAGATAATGCCTCCATTTCTTGAGTGCAAACACAATGGCCGCTAACTCCAAATCATGCATCGGGTAATTCATCTCATACGGCTTTGGTTTCCTAGAAGCATATGCAATCACTCTTCCATTTTGCATCAACATACATCCCAATCCTTCTTTCGAAGCATCGCTATAGAATACAAAACCTTGACTCCCTTCAGGCAATGCAAGAACAGGTGCGGTAATCAATCTTTTCTTCAACTCTTGGAAGCTGCTCTCACACTTATCATCCCACACGAACTTGGTTTTCTTTTGAGTGAGCTTTGTAAGCGGTCCTGCAATCTTAGAAAAATCCTTCACGAACCTCCGATAATAGCAGGCTAAACCAAGAAAACTCCGAACCTCCGTAACATTTTCCGGCTTCTTCCAAGACATCACTACATCAATCTTTGCTGGATCCACCGCTATTCCCTCTTGGGATATGATATGCCCCAAAAATGCAATCTGCTGCAACCAAAATTCACACTTACTAAACTTTGCATACAATTGATGCTCTTGAAGTTTCTGCAGTACCAACCGCAGATGTTGCTCATGCTCCGCCTCCGATTTCGAGTATACCAAAATATCATCAATGAAGATCTCCACAAATTGGTCCAAATAGGGTTGAAACACCCTATGCATCAAATCCATAAAAGTTGCAGGGGCATTAGTTAGTCCAAAAGGCATCACCACGTATTCATAATGCCCATATCTCGTCCTGAAAGCCGTTTTAGGCACATCCTCCTTCTTGATCCGTAACTGATAATACCCTTGCCTCAAATCGAGTTTCGAATACACTTTGGCTCCTTGCAGTTGATCAAATAACTCGTCGATCAGGGGAAGTGGGTATTTATTCTTGACAGTCACTTGGTTCAAACCTCGGTAGCAATGCATAGCCTCAACGTTCCGTCTTTCTTCTTCACAAATAGAACTGGCGCACCCCATGGTGAAGAACTTGGTTGAACAAACCCCTTCTTCAACAATCCTTGCAATTGGTCCTTCAATTCTTGTAGCTCGGTCGGTGCCATACGATAGGGAGCTTTAGATATCGGCTGGGTGCCAGGCAGTAACTCTATAACAAACTCGATCTCTCGATTTGGGGGTAAACTGGGTAATTCTTCTGGGAACACATCTGCATGGTCTTTGATCACAAGCATCTCCTCCAATTTAGCTTTGTCCAACGGCTTGTTGATAAGGTAAGCCAAGTATCCGCTGCACCCTTTCCTCAAGGACTTCACTGCTTTCGTAGATGAAATAATGGAACTCCCGGTGAAATCTCTTCGACCCATAACCTCCAGTATCGGTTGATCAGGTACCCGGAACGTTATAATCTTCGCCCGGCAATCTAGTTGGACATGATGTTTTGCCAGCCAGTCCATCCCTAAAATGACCTCATAAACTCGAAAAGGTAATACAATAAGATTGGCTGAGAATTCCCTATCCTTAATTTGGATTTTACATGCTTTACAAGCTGAACTAGTTACAAGTTTAGAACCCATTGGAGTACCAACTTCTACTTCGTATGGCAAACATACAACTTTCAATTTCACACGTTCCACACATAAGGGAGTAATAAATGAATGAGTAGCACCCGGATCAATTAACACCTTAACAGGTTGATTCAGTATGAAGAATATACCTTCAACAACAGCGGTCTCATCTGGAATCTCCTCGCACTCAATGGCATAAGCTCGGGCCTGGACTCTAGGAACTGGAGTCTTGCCTCTACCGGCTAGTTTACCCTGATTCTGTCCCCCTTGCCATTTAGGGCAATCCTTAACCCGGTGCTGATCGCTACCACAACCCATACATCGCCCCAATTTTCTCTAACACTGGGCCTCGGTGTGGCCCTTCTTGTTACAGTACGAACAGATGGTAGTCTGAGAAGCAGGTGAACTACCTGTGGATCCGCGGGTAGAAGAGGCTGATGGCACTTTCGTCGGGCCACGGTTATTCACTGGCCTATTCTGTCTCTGGCCTTGACCGCGACTCTGACTCTGGAATTTTCTCTGTTGACCTGGAGGCTGGTATGGTTTCTTGTTCGGCTGACTCGAACCGGCTCCATCTAGTTTCCTCTTCTCAACTCAAGAGGCAGCAGCAAAGAGAGCAGAATAAGTATCGAAGTCATGAGAAGCTAACTGGTCCTGAATCTCTGGCCTCAATCCAATAGTAAATTTCTACATTTTCGCCTCCGGAGTACAAACCATATATTGAGCATCACGGGACAGTCGGTCAAAACGAGCCTCGTACTGGGCCACCGTCATATTACCCTGGGTCAAGTGCATGAACTCCTTGATCCGCCTCTGCCTGGAAACTGCAGGTACATATTTCTCCTTAAATGCCTTAACGAAATTACCCCACAAGCGAGGTTTCTGATCAGTCTCCACAGTGCCTCTACAGTGTGCCACCAATGCTCGGCATCCCCGTGCAACAGAAATACAGCAAACTCCACTTTCTCTTCATCTGTATAATCAAGTGGCCTGAAAATCTTCTCAATCTCGGACAGCCAAGCCTCTGCTTTCTCATCATCAGCTTCCCCGTAGAATTTAGACGGGCGAAAGTCAAGGAATTCCCTCATTCTGTTATGTCTCCCATGGTTACCTTCATTCCTATTGTTGATGTTGTTGTTGTTGTTGGCTTCACGTGCATCTTGCCACTCCATCACACGTGATACATGATCCATGGCATTCGTCATCATATTAAACATAGCTATACCGGGATTAGTCTGATAGGCATCTCCGATCTCTTGAGGTTCACCGCTCCTATTAGTAGTACGGGTACTAGGGCCAGCCATCTATAGGCACAGATTACGATGCTTAATTTATTGAAATATGACAATTAAGAATCTAATACGTAAGATATGCAACATAATATGGATACAATTCCATAAACATTTAAGGCATGTAAATCACTTAAGCACATAGAACATAGAAGGCACATTTATCACACAATAACACATAAAAAAGTCATCCTAATTATCTTAGGGCTCTACCCACGGTCCGAGAGTTAAACCCAGCTTAAGCAATCTAAGCTCTGATAAGAAAAGTGTCCAGAAACTGATGAAAACGTTCGATTTGGGCTCTGAAAATAGGTGCAGCCGAGTAGGCTTTTTGCCCTCATCGTATAGCCCTCGGAGAGCTTTCCAACGGTATATTGTGCACTGCGTAACTCCTTACGGATCAAAAGTAATGGGCACCGGAGCGACGGAGACCTAGTCCTAAGCCACACGCCCTCGGTTTTCGGGCCCAGCCTCTAAGTGAAGCCAAGTTGTCTTGCACAAGGTTCCATGGGATTCGGTAATAGAAATGTGATGGATTAGGTTGTTGTCCTTTTCGCGGCTCACGACGTACGATCCGGGACAAAAAAAATAGCACAAAAGAAGAAAAATGTCCATAAATTGATGAAAACGTTCAATTTTGGGCTCTGAAAACAGGTGCAACCGAGTAGGCTTACTGCCCCCGTCGTACAACTGTCGGAGAGCTTTCCAACGGTATACTGTGCGTCGCGTAACTCCTTACGGATCAAAAGTTATGGGCACCGGAGCGACGGAGACCTGGTCCTAAGCCCCACGCCCTTGATTTGCGGGCCCAGCCTCTAAGTGAACCGAAGATGTCTTGCCCAAGGTGGCATGGGATTCGGTAATAGAAATATGATGGATTAGGTTGTCGTCCTTTTCGCGGCTTATGACGTACGATCCGGGACGAAAAAACAGCACAAAAGAAGAACAGTGTCCAGAAACTGATGAAAATGTTCGATTTAGGCTCTGAAAATAGGTACAGGCGAGCAGGCTTGCTGCCCCCGTCGTAGAGCTCTCGGAGAGATTTCTAACAGTATGTTGTGCGATGCGTAACTCCTTACGGATCAAAAGTAATGGGCACCGGAGCGACGGAGACCTGGTCCTAAGCCCCACGCCCAAGATTTGCGGGACCAGCCTCTACGTGAAGCGAAGATGTCTTGCAAAAGGTGCTGTGGGATTCGGTAATAAAAATGTGATGGATTAGGTTGCCATCCTTTTCGCGGCTCACGACGTACAATCCGGGAAAGAAAAACTGCGCAAAAGAAGAAAAGTGTCCAGAAACTGATAAGAACTTCGATTTTGGGCTCCGAAATCTAGCGCAGCTAAGCAGGCTTGCTGCCCCGTCGTAGAACTCTCGGAGGGCTTTCCAACGGTATGATGTGCACCGCGTAACTCCTTACGGATCAAAAGTAATGGGCACCGAAGCGACGGAGGCCTGGTCCTAAGCACCACGCCCTCGGTTTGCGGGCCCAGCCTCTACGTGAAGCGAAGTTGTCTTGCACAAGGTGCCGTGGGATTCGATAATAGAAATGTGATGGATCAGGTTGTCGTCCTTTTCGCGGCTCATGACGTACGAGCCGGGACGGAAAAACAGCGAAAAGAAGAAAAGTGTCTAGAAACTGATGAAAACGTTCAATTTTCGGCTCCGAAAACAGGCACAGCCAAGCAGGCTTGCTGCCACCGAAGTAGAGCTCTCAGAGAGATTTCCAACGGAATGCTGTTCACTGCATAACTCCTTACGGATCAAAAGATATGGGCACCGGAGCGACGGAGACCTGGTCCTAAGCCCCACGCCCTCAGTTTGCGGGCCCAGCCTCAACGTGAAGAGAAGTTGTCTTGCCCAAGGTGGCATTGGATTCAGTAATAGAAATATGATGGATTAGGTTGTCGTCCTTTTCGCGGCTCACGACGTACGATCCGGGACAAAAAAATAGCGCAAAAGAATAAAAGTGTCCAGAAACTAATAAAACCGTTCGATTTTAGGCTCCGAAAACTGGAGCAGCCGAGCAGCCTCGTTGCCCCCATCGTAGAGCTCTCGGAGAGCATTCCAACGGTATGATGTGCGCTGCGTAACTCCTTACGGATCAAAAGTAATGGGCACCAGAACGACGGAGACCTGGTCTTAAGCCCCACGCCCTCGGTTTGCGGGCCTAGCCTCTACGTGAAGTGAAGTTGTCTTGCACAAGGTGCCTTGGGATTCAGTAACAGAAATGTGATGGATTAGGTTGTCGTCCTTTTCGATGCTCATGACGTACGATCCGGGACAGAAAAATAGCGCAAAAGAAGAAAAGTGTCCAGAAACTATTGAAAACATTCAATTTTGGGCTCTGAAAAGAGGCACAACTGAGTAGGCTTGCTGCCACCATAGTAGAGCTCTCGGAGAGCTTTCCAACGGAATGTTTTGCGCTGTGTAACTCCTTACGGATCAAAAGTTATGGGCACCGGAGCGACGAAGACCTGGTCCTAAGCCCCATGCCCTCGGTTTGCGGGCCCAGCCTCTACGTGAAGTGAAGTTGTCTTACCCAAGGTGGCATAGGATTCGGTAATAGAAATCTGATGGATTAGGTTGTCGTCCTTTTTGCGGCTAACAACGTACGATCCGCGATAAAAAAAATAGCGCAAAAGAAGAAAAGTGTCCAGAAACTGATGAAAATGTTCGATTTTGGACTCCAAAAATAGGCACAGCCAAGCATGCTTGCTATCCCCATCGTAGATCTCTCGGAGAGCTTTTCAACGGTATGCTGTGCGCCGCGTAACTCTTTACGGATCAAAAGTTATGGGCACCGGAGCGACGGAGACCTGGTCCTCAGCCCTACGCCCTCGGTTTGCAGGCCCAACCTCTACGTGAAACGAAGTTGTCTTGCACAAGGTGCCGTAGGATTCGATAATAGAATTGTGGTGAATTAGGTTGTCGTCCTTTTCGCGGCTCACGACGTACGATCCGCGACAGAAAAACAGCGCAAAAGAATAAAAGTGACCAGAAACTGAGGAAAACGTTCGATTTTGGGCTCCAAAAATAGGCACAGCTGAGCAGGCTTACTGCCCCCGTCGTAGAGCTCTCGGAGAGCATTCCAACGGTATGTTGTGCGCCGTGTAACTCCTTACGGATCAAAAGTAATGGGCACTGGATCGATGAAGACCTAGTCCTAAGCCCCACACCCTCGGTTTACGGGCCCAGCCTCTAAGTGAAGTGAAGTTGTCTTGCACAAGGTGACGTGGGATTCGGTAATAGAAATGTGATGGATTAGGTTGTCGTCTTTTTTGCGGCTCACGATGTACAATCTGGGACTGAAAAACAGCGCAAAAGAAGAAAAGTGTCAAAAACTGATGAAAACGTTCAATTTTGGTCTCCGAAAACAGGCGCAACCGAGAAGGCTTGTAGCCCCCGTCGTAAAGCTTTCGGAGAGCTTTCCAACGGTATGTTGTGCACCGCGTAACTCCTTACGAATCAAAAATTATGGGCACCGGAGCGACGGAGACCTGGTCCTAAGCCCCACGCCCTCGGTTTGAGGGCCCAGCCTCTACGTGAAGCGAAGTTGTCTTGCCCAAGGTGGCATGGGATTCAGTAATAGAAATCTGATGGATTATGTTGTCGTCCTTTTCGCGGCTCACGACGTACAATCTGGGTCGGAAAAACAGCGCAAAAGAAGAAAAGTGTAACGAAACTTATGAAAACGTTCGATTTTGGGCTCTGAAAATAGGTGCAGATGAGCAGGCTTGCTGTTTTCATCGTGGAGCTCTCAGAGAGCTTTCCAACGCTGTGCTGTGTGCCGCGTAACTATTTACGGATCAAAAGTTATGGGCACCGGAGCGACAAAGACCTGGTCTTAAGCCCCACGCCCTCGGTTTGCGGGCCCAGCCTCTACGTGAAGCGTAGCTGTCTTGCCCAAGGTGGCATGGGATTCGGTAATAGAAATGTGATGGATTAGGTTGTCATCTTTTTCGCGGCTCACGACGTACCATCCGGGATAGAAAAACAGCGCAAAAAAAGAAAAGTGTCCAAAAACTGACGAAAATGTTAGATTTTAGGCTCAGAAAACTGGTGCAGCTGAGTAGACTTGCTGCCCCCGTCGTAGAGCTCTCGGAGAGCTTTCCAACGGTATGCTGTGCGCTGCTTAACTACTTACGGATCAAAAGTAATGGGCACCATAGCGACGGAGTCTTGGTCCTAAGCCCCACGCCCTTGGTTTGCGGGCCCAGTCTCTACGTGAAGCGAAGTTGTCTTGCACATGGTGCAGTGGGATTCGGTAATAGAAATGCGATGGATTAGGTTGTCGTTCTTTTCGCGGCTCACGACGTACGATCCGGGACAAAAAAACAGCGCAAAAGAAGAAAAGTATCCAGAAACTGATGAAAACGTTCGATTTTGGGCTCCGAAAATAGGCACAGCCAAGCAGGCCTGCTGTCCCCGTCATAGAGCTCTCGGAAAGCTTTCCAACGGTAAGTTGTGCGCCGCGTAACTCTTTTCGGATCAAAAGTTATGGGCACCGAAGCGACGAAGACCTGGTCCTAATCCCTACGCCCTCGGTTTGCGGGCCCAGCCTCTACGTGAAGCGAAGTTGTCTTGCACAAGATGCCATGGGATTCGGTAATAGAAATGTGGTGGATTAAGTTGTCGTCCTTTTCGCAACTCACGACGTACGATCCGGGATGAAAAAACAGCGCAAAAGAAGAGAAGTGTCCAAAAACTGATGAAAACATTCGATTTTGGGCTTTGAAAACAGGCGCAGCCGAGCAGACTAGCTGCCCCCCTTCGTAGTGCTCTCGGAGAACTTTCCAACGGTATGCTGTGCGCCGCGTAGCTCCTTACGGATCAAAAGTTATGGGCACCGGAGCGGCGGAGACCTGGTCCTAAGCCCCACGCCCTCAGTTTGCGGGCCCAGCCTCTACGTGAAGCGAAGTTGTCTTGCCCAAGGAGGCATGGGATTCGGTAATAGAAATGTGATGGATTAGGTTGTCGTCCATTTCGCGGCTCACGACGTACGATCCGGGATAAAAAAATAGCGTAAAAGAAGAAAAGTGTCCAGAAACTGATGAAAACATTCGATTTTGGGCTCCGAAAATAGGCGCAGCTACGCAGGCTTGCTCCCCCCGTCGTAGAACTCTCGGAGAGCTTTCCAACAGTATGTTGTGCGCTTCGTAACTCCTTACGGATCAAAAGTAATGGGCACCGGAGCGACGGAGACCTAGTCCTAAGCCCACGCCCTCGATTTGCGGGCCCAGCCTTTACGTGAGGAGAAGTTGTCTTGCACAAGGTGCCATGGGATTCGGTAATAGAAATGTGATGGATTAGGTTGTCATCCTTTTCGCGGTCACGACGTACGATCCAGGACGAAAAAATAGCGCAAAAGAAGAAAAGTGACCAAAAACTGATGAAAATGTTCGATTTTGGGCTCAGAAAATAGGAGCAGCTGAGCCGGCTTGCTGCCCCGGTCGTAGAGCTCTCGGAGAGCTTTCCGACGGTAGGCTATGCGCCGCGTAACTCCTTACGGATCAAAAGTAATGGGCACCGTAGCGACGGTGACCTAGTCCTAAGCCCCACACCCTCGGTTTGCAGGCCCAGCCTCAACGTGAAGCGAAGTTGTCTTGCACAAGGCGATGTGTGATTCGGTAATAGAAATGTGATGAATTAGGTTGTCGTCCTTTTCGCGGCTCCTGACGTACAATCCAGGATGGAAAAACAGCGCAAAAGAAGAAAAGTGTCCAGAAATTGATGAAAATGTTCAATTTTGGGATCTGAAAATAGGCGCAGCCGAGCAGGCTTGCTGCCCCCGTCGCAGAGCTCTCGGAGAGATTTCCAACGGTATGCTGTGCGCCGTGTAACTCCTTGCGGATCAAAAGTTATGGGCCCTGGAACGACGGAGACCTGGTCTTAAGCCCCACGCCCTTGGTTTGCGGGCCCAGCCTCTACGTGAAGCGAAGTTGTCTTGCCCAAGGTGGCATGGGATTCGGTAATAGAAATCTGATGGATTAGGTTGTCGTCCTTTTCGCAGCTCGTGACGTACGATCTGTGACGGAAAAACAACGCAAAAGAAGAACAGTGTCCAGAAATAGATGAAAATGTTTGATTTTGGTCTCCGAAAACAGGCGCAGCCGAGCAGGCTTGCTGTTCTCGCCGTAGAGCTCTCGGAGAGCTTTCCAACGTTATGATGTGCACCGCGTAACTCTTTACGGATCAAAAGTTATGGGCACCGGAGTGACGAAGACCTGGTCCTAAGCCCTACGCCCTCGGTTTGCGAGCCCAACCTCTACGTGAGGTGAAGTTGTCTTGCACAAGGTGCCATGGGATTCGGTAAAAGAAATGTGATGGATTAGGTTGTCGTCCTTTATGCGGCTCGTGACGTACCATCCGGGATGAAAAAACAGCGTAAAAAAAGAAAAGTGTCTAGAAATTGATGAAAACGTTCGATTTTGGGCTCCGAAAATTGTCGCAGCCGAGCAGGCTTGCTGCCACCGTCGTAGAGCTCTCGGAGAGCTATGCAACGGTATGTTTTGCGCCGCGTAACTCCTTACGTATCAAAAGTAATGGGCACCGGAGCGACGGAGACCTAGTCCTAAGCCCCATGCCCTCGGTTTGCGGGCCCAGCCTCTACGTGAAGCGAAGTTGTCTTGCACAGGATGCCGTGGGATTCGGTAATAGAAATGTGATGGATTAGGTTGTCGTCCTTTTCACGGCTCACGACGTACGATCCGGGACAAAAAAATAGCGCAAAAGAAGAAAAGTGTCCAGAAACTGATGAAAATGTTCAATTTTGGGCTCCGAAAATAGGCGCAGCTGAGCAGGCTTGTTGCCCCCGTCGTAGAGCTCTCGTGAGCTTTCCAACGGTTTGCTGTGCGCCACGTAACTCCTTACGGATCAAAAGTTATGGGCACCGGAGCGACGGAGACTTGGTCCTAAGCCCTACGCCCTCGGTTTGCAGGCCCAGCCTCTACGTGAAGCGAAGTTGTGTTGCCTAAGGTGGCATGGGATTTGGTAATAGAAATCTGAAGGATTAGGTTGTCGTCCTTTTCGAGGCTCACGACGTATGATCCAGGACGAAAAAATAGCGCAAAAGAAGAATAGTGTCCAAAAACAGATGAAAATGTTCGATTTTGGGCTCCGAAATCAGTCGCAGCTGAGCAGGCTTGCTGCCCCCGTCGTAGAGCTCTCAGAGAACTTTCCAACAGTATGTTGTGCGCGGCGTAACTCCTTACGGTTCAAAAGTTATGGGCACCGGAGCGACGGAGACCTGGTCCTAAGCCCCACGCCCTCGGTTTGCGGGCCCAGCCTCTATGTGAACCGAAGTTGTCTTGCCCAAGGTGGCATCGGATTCGGTAAAATAAATCTGAAGGATTAGGTTGTCGTCCTTTTCGTGGCTCACGACGTACGATCCGGGATGGAAATATAGCATAAAAGAAGAAAAGTGTATAGAAACTAATGAAAATGTTCGATTTTCGGCTCGAAAAATAGGCGCATTCGAGCAGGCTTGCTGCCCCAGTCGTATAGCTCTCGGTGAGCTTTCTAACAGTATGTTGTGCGCTGCGTAACTCCTTACGGATCAAAAGTAATGGGCACCGGAGCGACGGAGACCTGGTCCTAAGCCCTACGCCCTCGGTTTGCAGGCCCAGAATCTACGTGAAGCGAAGTTGTCTTGCCCAAGGTGGCATGGGATTCGGTAATAAAAATCTGATGGATTAGGTTGTCGTCCTTTTCGCGGCTCACGACATACTATCCGGGATGAAAAAACAGCGCAAAAAAAAGAATAGTCTCCAGAAACTGATGAAAATGTTCGATTTTGGGGTCCGAAAATAGGCATAGCCGAGCAGGCTTGCTGTCCCCGTCGTAGAGCTCTCAGAGAGCTTTCCATCGGTATGCTGTGCGCCGCGTAACTCTTTACGGATCAAAAGTTATGGGAACCGGAGCGACGAAGACCTGGTCCTAAGCCCTACGCACTAGGTTTGCGGGCCCAGCCTCTACGTGAAGCGAAGTTGTCTTGCACAAGGTGCCATGGGATTCGGTAATAGAAATATGGTGGATTAGGTTGTCATCCTTTTCGCAGCTCACGACATACGATCCGGGACGAAAAAACAGCGCAAAAGAAGAAAAGTGTCCAGAAACAGATGAAAATATTCGATTTTGGGCTTCAAAAACAGGCGTAGCCGAGCAGGCTAGCTGCCCCCGTTGTAGACCTCAGGGAGAACTTTCTAACGGTATGCTGTGTGCCGCGCAACTCCTTACGGATCAAAAGTTATGAGCACTGGAGCGACGGAGAACTGGTCATAAACCCCATGCCCTCAGTTTGCGGGCCCAGCCTCTACGTGAAGCGAAGTTGTCTTGCCCAAGGTAGCGTGGGATTCGGCAATAGAAATATGATGGATTAGGTTGTCGTCCTTTGATGTACGTTCCGGGAAAAAAAACCAGCGCAAAAGAAAAAAAGTGTCCAGAAACTGATGAAAATGTTCGATTTTGGGCTCCGAAAATAGGCACAGCCGAGCAGGCTTGCTGCCCCCATCGTAGAGCTCTCGGAGAGCTTTCCAATAGTATGTTGTGCGCTTCGTAACTCCTTACGGATCAAAAGTAATGGGCACCGGAGCGACGGAGACCTGGTCATAAGCCCACGCCCTCAGTTTGCGGGCCCAACCTCTACGTGAGGAGAAGTTATCTTGCACAAGGTGCCGTGGGATTCGGTAATAGAAATCTGATTGATTAGGTTTTCGACCTTTTCGCAGCTCACGATGTACGATCCGGACGAAAAAATAGCGCAAAAGAAGAAAAGTGACCAGAAACTAATGAAAACGTTCGATTTTGGACTCCGAAAATAGACGCAGCCGAGCAGGCTTGCTGTCCCCGTCGTAGAGCTCTCGGAGAGCTTTAAAACGGTATGTTGTTCGCCGCGTAACTCCTTACGAATCAAAAGTAATGGGCACCGGAGCGACGGAGACCTAGTCCTAAGCCCTACGCCCTCGGTTTGCAGTCCCAGCCTCTAAGTGAAGCGAAGTTGTCTTGCACAAGGTGACATGGGATTCGGTAATAGAAATGTGATGGATTAGGTTGTCGTCCTTTTCGCGGCTCATGACGTACGATCCGGGACGGAAAAACAGCGCAAAAGAAGAAAAATGTCTAAAAATTGATGAAAATGTTCAATTTTAGGCTCCGAAAACAGGCGCAGCCGAGCAGGCTTGCTTCCCCTGTCGTAGAGCTCTCGTGAGCTATCCAACGGTATGCTGTTCGCTGCGTAACTCCTTACGGATCAAAAGTTATGGGCACCAGAGCGACGGAGACTTGGTCCTAAGCCCGACGCCCTCGGTTTGCGGAACTAGCCTCTACGTGAAGCGAAGTTGTCTTTCCCAAGGTGGCATTGGATTTGATAATAGAAATCTGATGGATTAGGTTGTCGTCCTTTTCGCGGCTCACGACGTACGATCCGGGACGAAAAAATAGCCCAAAAGAAGAACAGTGTCCAAAAACTGATGAAAACATTCGATTTTGGGCTTTGAAAATAGGTGCAGCCGAGCAAGCTTACTACCCCCATCGTAGAGCTCTCAGAGAGCTGTCCAACAGTATGTTGTGCGCCGCGTAACTCCTTACGGTTAAAAAGTTATGGGCACCGGAGCGACGGATACCTAGTCCTAAGCCCCACCCCCTCGGTTTGCGGGCCCAGCCTCTACGTGAACCGAAGTTGTCTTGCCCAAGGTGGCATGGGATTCGGTAATAGAAATCTGATGGATTAGGTTGTCGTCCTTTTCGTGGCTCACGACGTACGATCCGGAAGCGAAAAACAGCGCAAAAGAAGAAAAGAGTATAGAAACTGATGAAAATGTTTGATTTTGGGCTCGGAAAATAGGCGTAGTCAAGCAGGCTTGCTGTCCCCGACGTAGTGCTCTCGGAGAGCTTTCTAACAATATGTTGTGCACCGCGTAACTCCTTACGGATCAAAAGTAATAGGTACCGGAGCGACGGAGACCTGGTCCTAAGTCCCACGCCCTCGATTTACGGGCCCAGCCTCTACGTGAAGCGAAGATGTCTTGCACAAGGAGCCGTGGGATTCGGTAATAAAAATGTGATGGATTAGGTTGCCAACCTTTTCGCGGCTCACGACATACGATCCGGGACAGAAAAATAGCGCAAAAGAAGAAAAGTGTCTAGAAACTGATGAAAATGTTAGATTTTGGGCTCCAAAAACTGGCGTGGCCGAGCAGGCTTGCTTCCCCCATCGTAGATCTCTCAGAGAGCTTTCCAACGGTATGCTGTGCACCGCGTAACTCCTTACGGATCAAAAGTAATAGGCACCGGAGCGACGGAGACCTGGTCTTAAGCCCCACGCCCTCGGTTTGCGGGCCCAGCCTCTATGTGAAGCGAAGTTGTCTTGCACAAGGTGCCGTGGGATTCGGTAATAGAAATATGATGGATTAGGTTGTCGTCCTTTTCGCTGCTCACGGCGTACTATCCGGGACGGAAAAACAGCGCAAAAGAAGAAAAGTATCAAGAAACTGATTAAATGTTCGATTTTGGGCTCTGAAAATAGGCGCAGTCGAGCAGGCTTGCTGCCCCCGTCGTAGAGCTATCGGAGAGCTTTCCAACGGTATGATGTGCGCCGCGTAACTCCTTACAGATCAAAAGTAATGGGCACCGGAGCGACGGAGACCTAGTCCTAAGCCCCATGCCCTCGGTTTGCGGGCCCAGCCTCTATGTGAAACGAAGTTGTCTTGCACAAGGTGCCGTGGGACTCGGTAATAGAAATGTGATGGATTAGGTTGTCGTCCTTCTCGCGGCTCACGACATACGATCCGGGACAGAAAAATGGCGCAAAAGAAGAAAAGTGTCCAGAAACTGATGAAAACGTTCGATTTTGGGCTCCGAAAATAGAGTATGCTTGCTGCCCACGTTGTAGAGCTTTCGGAGAGCTTTCCAACGGTATGCTATGCGCCGCGTAACTCTTTACGGATCAAAAGTTATGGGAACCGGAGCGACGAAGACCTGGTCCTAAGCGCTACGCCCTCGGTTTACGGGCCCAGCCTCTACGTGAAGCGAAGTTGTCTTGCACAAGGTGTTGTGGGATTCAGTAATAGAAATGTGGTGGATTAGGTTGTCGCCCCTTGATGTACGATCCGGGATAAAAAAAATAGCGCAAAAGAAGAAACATGTCCAGAAACTGATGAAAACATTCGATTTTGGGCTCCAAAAATAGGCGCAGCCGAGTAGGCTTGTTGCCCCCTTCGTAGAGCTCTCGGAGAGCTTTCCAACAATATGTTGTGCGCGTCGTAACTCCTTATGGATCAAAAGTAATGGGCACCGATATGAGGCCCGACCCCGATTTACGTGCGAAACCTAGCTTTGTGTGCCCTAACCTAGATTTGCGTGCCATGACCTAGGTTTGAGAATTGTATTTAGTTTTGTGTGCCTTGCATTGAATTTCGTGCATTCATATAGGGTTACATGCGTTTACTTGAAAAACGTGCATTCGTCTCGTAGTTCGTGTCCTATCTCGAAGTGCATGCCCTAAACCTAGAAAAGCATGCCTACACACTAATCAAGAAAGCATCTTTCACGAAACACTAGACTATTAAACAATCCTACAAAATCCACTAACAATATAATAATTCAAATTCCATTCACTAGAAGACAAAAATGCACCAAAAACAAAACATTCCTTATTTTTTATCCATTATTCTTTTTCCACTTCAAAATACAATTAGAATAATGCTCAAGATGACACAAATTCAGCATTCTTTAATGCCTTGGCCGACCATATCAAGCTTTTTTGCACAAGGTTTGAGCAATTGTTTTATTCTATTGCATGCCAAG